>SJYV01055250.1:64081-115742 GCA_006410875.1 Neotragus pygmaeus | reverse complement strand
GGACACGAGTCTGAGCAAACTCCAGGAGATGGTGAAGGACAGGGAAGCCTGACATTCTGCAGGGGCAGGGGGCGGGGGCAAAGAGGGAGACACGCCTTAGTGACTGAACAGCAACAACCGGGCACAGTGTAGACGTAAATACAATGGTGAGTAACTTCTTGCTAAAGTCTGACTGGAAGGCTGGATGAAGCCTGAGTTATTCTGGACCCAAAGCACAAAGAAAGCGCTCCAAGAACTACGAGCCCAGACCACACCATGTTAAAGCCCTTTGATCCAATCTTCGGTCCCCACGGGTACTGCTCTCTGATGTAACCATCTGGAACAGCTGACCTGGGGACAGACGGTGGGTGCCACGCTGCTCCGGGGATAAGACTCGAGTTTTTAAAGACTGGTTCATTTAATTAAAAGCACAGCAGGCTACTGAGTACTAAGCAGACAGCATACACTTCATTAAGGAAGGTCACCTTTCCTGGCACAATCTGATGGAAACCAGGGCAGCAGTGTTCAGAGATAAGGAGCTCACAAGTTGACTTTGCCCCCTTCGGACGAGATTTGGCAAAGAATGACCTGCTCCCTTCTACCAAGGAGGCCAGAGGCTGGCTAGCACGTGGGATTCAGCAGATGACAATGAATTTCTGAAAAGATCTATGTGTCCTCAAAAGGGCATTCTAAGAACAAGGAGAGGGAAGGGAGGGGGGTGGAGCGGAGAGAGAGAGAAAGAAGAAGGGAGGGATGGAGGGAGGGGGGAAAACCTCACCAGTAAAGATGACAATATATTTTTCAATTACAGGATTGTATGTGTGTGTGGAGAAGCCTAGGATTTCTTTTCATCATCAATAATGATTTTGTTTCAGATAAAATTGATGGTTTTTATGTCCATTATCTTATTGACTTATTTTTTAAGTGTTTATAGTTTTCTTTGTTTTCAGCATTGTGGCAACACTCATTCACCTTAAAACATGGTTTTCTAAGCATTACAAGTGATAACAAGCCAGGGTAGTCTTCTGGTATATTACATTTCACAACAGTAGCCTAAATGTTGAGGAAAATCTAAGCCTGTCAGTTTCATACAGGCGTGGGTGTGTGTGCACACACGCATGCACATGCACACATGTGCGTGCAACAATTTTAAAGCTGCAGAGCCTCTGCGTGTTCAGTCATGTCTGACTCTCTGTGACCCTGTGGACTGTAGCCCGCCAGGCTCCTCTATCCATGGAATTTTCCAGGCAAGAATACTGGAGTGGGTTGCCATTTCCTACTCCAGAGGATCTTCCTGACCCAGGGATCGAACTCGAGTCTCCTGCATGGAAGGCAAATTCTTTACCACTGAGCCACCTGGGAAGCCCAGCAGAGCCTACTGGGCTAAGATAATGTAGGCGGCATCTGGAGGTGCCTAAAATTACTCCTGGGAAAATAAGGCTTAACATTTAATGAACTTCAAACAGCAATACTTTCCTTATAATGTTAATGCTTTATTTTCACTGCTGCCCAAATATTTATTGGGGCTTCCCTGGTGGCTCAGAGGGTAAAGCGTCTGCCTGCAATGCAGGAGACCTCGTGGCAGACACTGTCCTGGGTACAGGACGGCAGCAGTGAGCAATCTCAGATACAACAGTCTTTGCGTTTTAGTAATCACTGAAATAAAACTGCTAACAGTTAGAAGGTATTATTCTTAGCCCTTTATTTATATGCTCTTTTCATCTTATACTTTTATTACCCCATTTTACAAAGGGACTGAAGCACAGGCAAGATAACTTCCTTGACCAAGGTCTCACAGTTCAGACCCACTTGACTCTGGAGTCCACCCTTGTAACTACTGCATCTCACTGCTTCTGTAACATGTCTGTGCTGTGCTCAGTTGCTCAACTGTCTGACTGTGCTTTTTTTTAACACACACACCACCAAAGTAGGTTGTTGTCATGCCCGACTCTTTTGCGACCCCATGGACTGCAGCCCAGCAGGCTCTTCTGTCCGTGGAATTTCCCGGGCAAGAATACTGGAGTGGGTTGCCATTTCTTTCTCCAGGGGATCTTCCCGACCCAGAGATTGAACCTGTGTCTCCTGCATTGGCAGGATTCTTTACCACTGAGCTACCCGAGAAGCCCTAAAGGAACGTAGGCATTTGTCCATAAAGAAGGTGGGCGTTCTTGGGGTAATGCGTGCATTCTCTTTTACACACTTTCACTCTGGGCTAAGCCATTAAAATAAAGTGAACAACAGGCAAGAAAAAGGCTGCAAGTAGGTGATCCTGCCAGTGTGGTCCCTGTGCTATCTAGGAGAGAAAACAGAGGAGGAAAAGAAAGGAAAATGAAATAAAAATGAAATGGCTATTCAATACATTGGCATCACTGACTCAATGGACATGAGTTTGAGTAAGCTCTGAGAATTGGTGATGGACAGGGGAGCCTGGCGTGCTGCAGTCCATGGGATCTCAAAGAGTCGGACACGACTGAGCAACTGAACGGAACTGAACTGAACTGATTCAATACAAAACCTCTGATCATAAAGTAAGCAATAATGTCCTGATAAAGACTAAACAGATCATTTCAGGGTATGTTCTGCCTTCAGGTATTATCACAAACATGGCCTTGCTGTATTTCAGTTTCGCCGTATCCTAGGAGGGTAAAGGACCACCCAGCCCTTGTTTTACGATACAAGATAAAGAATGTGCTCACCATCTCAGCCACAGGCTGGCTGTTACTGCTTCATTCCAAGTCACGGATATAGCACATTGGACTCTATTTGGTCCTTTGCACAGCTACCCTCCAATAAATGCAGGAAGTCACCCCCCAAACATATGATCTCTCTACGCCCACCCAACTCATCTATGCCACCGTCTCAGGCATGTGCACAGTAGTGAGAACTAGGTCATTATCTTGAATGTGTTCCAAATAACGGGAATACTCTGAACGTGGAGGTTACAGACTATCTGACCATTCCATGATGGTATTTCCCAAGATACGTCAAGGAAATAACAAGTAACAGAACACAATGGAGTCCAAGTGTGCCTTGAAAACTTATAAGTCACTGGGAAGAAATACACAAATTCAGAGTTGATGTGAAAAATGAGAACACCTCTGGAAATGCTGTGTCAGGGTCAAACAGGTGGTTGAGTTTGAAGGATACATCTACAGTGGGGCTGTTCCAGAGAGGGAGAGATGTTGCCAGATGTCTGCAAGGGTTTCCTGGCCAGTTCACGAACTGTAACCCAGTGAGTTTTGCTGGTGAGTGGTCTGTTTTTAGGAGTTTATAGTCAGTTGGACCATAAAGAAGGCTGAGCGCTAAAGAACTGATGCTTTCGAACTGTGATGCTGGAGATGATTCTTGAGAGTCCCTTGGACAGCAAGGAGATCAAACCAGTCAACCCAAAGGGAAACCAACCCTGAATACTCACTGGAAGGATTGATGCTGAAACTGAAACTCCAATACTCTGGCCACCTGATGGGAAGAGCCGACTCACTGGAAAAGACCCTGATGCTGGGAAAGATTGAGGGCAGGAAAACCAGGTGACAGAGGATGAGATGGTTGGATGGCATCACAGACTCAACGGATGTGAGTCTGAGCAAACTCTGAGAGATGGTGAAAGACAGGGAAGCATGGTGTGCTGCAGTCCATGGGGTCACAAAGAGTCAGACACGACTGAGCGCCTGAGCAACGACAGTCAGCTGACCCCAACCTGAGGGTTCTCCATCACCGTCTGAGATCTGCGCCTTGGGATGGAAAGGTGGCTGTGTGAGCAGAGCTGAGATCTACCCGAATTGTCCCAAATCCTGACTTCAGCCCAGAACAATGCTGTCACCCCGTCGCCTGGGCAGCAGATAATTTCTCGGAGGACAGGGGTCACCATAGGGGTCTGGCAATCTATGCAGCAGCACGAGCTTTGCCTTTGAAAACTAATCTCTGTAGCAACCTAATGGCAGAAGCCAGCTCAGAGAATTGCCCTTATCTCTGCAGTGAAGTGCCTGCTTCATCTGAGTGAGCTCTCTTTGCATTTCTTTGCGCTGATAGTTTGAGTCACCGTCTGAACGAGTAACCACAGATCAGAGCAGGGGGTGGAGGACGTCACAGCATGCACTAGGGGCAGCTGGAAGAGAAGGGTCACTCCTTGAAGCACAGCATCCTCGTTCCCTGTTGGAACCAAAGTAGGCCCCATTGCCCAGCAGCAGCGAGGGTCCCCTCCCTCGGCCAGCTTTCTGGGAGGGCAGGGATGTCTCTCCTCTTGCGAGTTTCAATTACACACCGATGATTACGATAGCTTCTTCTGCAGCACAAGGAGGGAGTTTCCCCTCTGAAAATGTACTTTCTGTCTTTAATGCCAGAAATAAAGTCTAAGCAACCACCAGTCTCCATGGCAGAACTTATGTGAAGTGACCTCCCCCTGGTGGTGGGCGCTGGTGTTCAAACAGCCCAGGGACTAGCTCTCAGGACACCATCTCCTCTGCCCCTCCACCAGGACCGGCCACAGATACCTTGCTCATTGGGGGCCCCTAACGGTAGCGTGGTGACAGTTCTTGTTCCTGCCGATGAGACTCTGGATGTCCACCTCATTATCCGCATGCCCTGGGTGCCCCCTGGAGCAGGAGATGGCAACCTACTCCCGTATTTGTGTCTAGAAAATCCCATGGAACAGAGGAGCCTGGCAGGCTACGGTCCAGGGGGTCACAAAAGATTCTGACACGACTCAGCTGACTAAACAACAGCTCTGTGTGCTCAGCGAGGGCTGGGGGATGGAGCAGGGGAGGACTTCATTGCACAGGAAATCAGACAAGCGGTGTAACTGGCGGGCTGGGAGAAAATTCTAGTTCTGCCAGTATGTAGTGAGTTCCCCCTCAGGAAACCTCAGCACCACTCTGAGCCTTGATTCCTCCCTGCAGAAATGAAGAAGGCTTGAGCCCAAGGTCCTTTCTGCCATGGTTCTGTAGCTAACGCCCAGAATCTGATGCCTAGTTGCCACGGGAGTCTATGTGCTGAATAGCTTCGCAAAGGCAGCAGAAAGATGCTGTCATCTATAAAATGGGCAAATACAGTATCTATCACAGAAGGTTGTAAGAAGGATGAGTAGGGTTCCCTGGTGGCTCAGACAGTAAAGAATTCGCCTGCAATGTTGGGTTGGGAAGATTCCCCTGGAGAAGGGGATGGCTACCCACTCCAGTATTCTTGCCTGGAGAATCCCACGAACAGAGAAGCCGGGAAGGCTACAGGGCATATGGCTGCAAAGAGTCGGACACAACTGAGCAACTAAGCACAAGAAGGATGAAATTTAACGATGCACAGGAAGGCAATGGCACCCCACTCCCGTATTCTTACCTGGAAAATCCCATGGACGGAGGAGCCTGGTGGGCTCCAGTCCCTGGGGTCACTAAGAGTCGGGCACGGCTCAGCGACTTCACTTTCACTTTTCACTTTCATGCATTGGAGAAGGAAATGGCAACCCACTCCAGTANCAGAAATGAAGAAGGCTTGAGCCCAAGGTCCTTTCTGCCATGGTTCTGTAGCTAACGCCCAGAATCTGATGCCTAGTTGCCACGGGAGTCTATGTGCTGAATAGCTTCGCAAAGGCAGCAGAAAGATGCTGTCATCTATAAAATGGGCAAATACAGTATCTATCACAGAAGGTTGTAAGAAGGATGAGTAGGGTTCCCTGGTGGCTCAGACAGTAAAGAATTCGCCTGCAATGTTGGGTTGGGAAGATTCCCCTGGAGAAGGGGATGGCTACCCACTCCAGTATTCTTGCCTGGAGAATCCCACGAACAGAGAAGCCGGGAAGGCTACAGGGCATATGGCTGCAAAGAGTCGGACACAACTGAGCAACTAAGCACAAGAAGGATGAAATTTAACGATGCACAGGAAGGCAATGGCACCCCACTCCCGTATTCTTACCTGGAAAATCCCATGGACGGAGGAGCCTGGTGGGCTCCAGTCCCTGGGGTCACTAAGAGTCGGGCACGGCTCAGCGACTTCACTTTCACTTTTCACTTTCATGCATTGGAGAAGGAAATGGCAACCCACTCCAGTATTCTTGCCTGGAGAACCCCAGGGACAGGGGAGCCTGGTGGGCTGCCGTCTATAGGGTCGCACAGAGTCAGACACGACTGAAGCGACTTAGCAGCAGCAGCAGCAACAAGCATTAATAGGGTGTTTACCACGAACTGTATAATTACTAAGCACGTATATAAGTGATCACTCAAACTTCAGATGAAAGAGGGGACTACTAGTAACCTTCGTGGGACGAGATGGGCAAACTGGAGCATACAGTCACCCTGTCAATAATAAATGACTATCAGGAGATCTGTAAAAGCCCCTAATAATGGACAAACTTTAAAAAAAAGATGCACTCAAGTGTTCTCGCTTTGTAAGGATAAACCTCTGGCAAACTCTCAAATGGCAACTGGACAGAATTGGCTGTAGGGTCAAGTAGAGTGTCTCTGACACAGGTTTCCCTTGGAGCAATGAAATTTCCAAGACCAATTACAGACACAAGCGTTAAGTGACTGAAATTGACCCTCTCTCTTCCATAAAGCGGCAGACAGGCTTCCCAGGGACCACTGCAGGGTAAGGCAGGAGTGTGGGAATGGGGAAGCCAGAATGTCACCCCCCAAGTATGCCTCTTCAACATATAAGTTATTTGGAGTTGAAGGCAGTTACAAAGCACATATGCAGGAAACCTCCATCTTCCCTCTCTTTCCTGCCTGAAGGTAGGATATAAATGATCCTCTTAATGGAGATGTTCCAGACTCTCATGGAGGAGTGTGCCAACGTGCCCATCAGCTTCCTCCCATGAACTGACTTCCCTGCAGCTAGCTGGAAGCCTGAAATGGCTTCCCTCCCTCCTACCATTTCTCTTATCAATTTATTCTTTGTTGAAGAGGCTGTACAAGTCAAGTTCTAAGTCTCCACGTTGTCATGTTGAGGGTTCTCCACCCTGATGCATGCTGCATGTGTTAATAACTGTTTTTCTCTTGTAATCCATCTTTTTCTTAAAAAGTCACAGCTGAAAACGTAGGACAGGCAAAGGCACGGTTCTGTCTCCCCTACAGGTGCGAGGCTGGAAAGCCGGATGGAAGAGAACTAGAGTCACGGTCACACTAGGGAACATTCTGTTGCTGAGCCAGATCCTGCTGGGGAGATCCTATGGGGTAGCAAGGGGCAAAGGGGCTGCACTCCACCAATGGAAGAGCCGGAAGCAACCTCACTGAGCTGATCCAGCTCAACCTGCTCACTTCATAGATGAAGCGGCAGAGGTCTGGGTGGACATCCTGCCCAACGACAGGTGGTTTGTTATGGATCTGTTAAGCCCTTGCATGTGTGTGTGTGAATGTGTGCTCAGTTGTGTCCAGCTCTTTGCGAGTACATGGGCTGTAGCCCTCCATGCTCCTCTCTCCGTGGGATTCTCCAGGCAAGGATACTGGAGTGGGTTGCCATTTCCTTCTCCAGGGGATCTTCCTGACCCAGGGATCGAACCCACATCTCCTGCACTGGAAGGCAAGTTCTTTACTACTGAGTCATCTGGAAAACCCATGAAGCCCTTAGGCTGGATTTACATAGCATACACAATTTTTTAAAAAATCACATGTCCTCCCTGCTGGCCTGTGAGCACCAGGAGGAAGGCTGCTGTCTGACATTCACCGAGGGCTGTGACCTCTCACACTGACCTCACCGAGACTGTGGGGGTGGGGTTACTGTCCTCCTTCTGCAACTGGGCAGACTGGGGGCCTGGGGAGGTTGACTGACTCATCTGGGGTCCTACAGAGGGCCTTGCCACCAGCACAGTGCTCAGAACACAGCAGGCCCTGAGAAACATGTGTTAAAATGAATATGCCCTTTGACTAGACGAATTCTCTGCCACCCATCTGAAGTGACTCATGGAAAAGTCATGTGTAACAGGAAAAATAAGGAAACAAACCAAATATCTACCAATAGGGGCTGGTTAAACAAAGTATATGATGTGTGCAATGGAATACTATGCAGCAGGAAAAAATGAGACCTTTCTGTGTACCATTATAGAAACATCTCCAAGCTATACCGTTATGTGGGGAAAACATCAAGATACAGAACAGTAAACAAATATGCAACTTTAGTGTGTCAAGGGGAAAGAGATGAAAGTCTAGTGAAATACCCAGGTTATAGTCAAATATGCATATAGAAACTCTAGAAGCAGAAAGTTTACCAAAAATCATAGTTACTTTTGAGAGGACTGACTATCAAGGATTGGAGAAAGACTTTTCACTATATACCTTGTAATACTTTCTGGGTTTTGAACAATGTGAATGTATTACTATATTCAAAAAAAATCAAATGTAAAAATATATCAAAATGTATAAACTCAATGACAATAATAAAAATAAAATTCAAACATTACCTTAAAAAATACTTGTTGAACGAGTGAATGAATGAATGACTGAAGGAAGGAGTGAATGAGTTGAATGAATGAATGAGTGAAGTGATGGAGCCAGGATTTAAGTCCAGGTCTGTCTGACTCCAGCACCCAGGTACTGCCTTCTGCTTGAACCCAAGAATGTCATCAGGGCTGCAACTGATGTCCCAAAAGCACTCAAATATATCTGTTAAATATACATAAATGGCTGAAAGAATAACAGAGTTGTAGTTCATCTGAACCTCAGTTTCCTGTGGATAAAAGAACTTTATTCATAGAGTTATCCTAGGGCTGAAATAAGATGTGAAAGATATGAAAAATTCACATGCATTACTGCGTACTGTAAGATGATTCCAGAACAGGCTTTGGAGTTGGCTAAAACCAGTTTTGTGCAATGTAGGAAAGAGGGGTTTGATCCCTGGGCCAGGAAGATCCCGTGGAAAAGGAAATGGTTATCCATTTCAGTATTCTTGCCTGGAGAATTCCATAGACAGGAGTTTGGTGAGCTATAGTCCATGGGGTCTCAAAGAGTCAGAAATGATTGAGCAATTAACATGAAAGCAGGTTTGCATCATACGGCCAGCACTTACTATGTGACCTGGGACAGGTTACTTGCCCTCTCCTGGCCTCGGTTTTCACATCTGTAGAATGGGAATAATAGTACCAATTTTATAGTTCTTGTAAAATGATGAAATGGTATATATTACACAGAAAGCAACTCACATAAATGAACAGAAACTATTTTATTATCAGTAAGGAAAAAGAGAAAATTTAACAAAAATGATAAAGGTGACAAAGTAAAACAAGCTATTGTTGAATGAAAAAAAAACTCCAATATTAGCTTTCTGAATCCAATAACATTTTTGTCTTTTAATTCTGAATTCAGGCCAACCTCAAACACCTTTTTCTCTGGTGTTAATTATGATTACACATGGGAACTACATATTGCACCTGCTGAAATTAGTAATGAAAGGAAAAGTACTGAGCCTTCCCAACATCTAAAAAAAAAAAGCTTTAGTTTCCTGAACTTTCAGTGCAGAAGTATATGGACTGACAGCTTTTGCTGTAAACCTATCAACCAGGTACTTCACTTACATTAAGCAGTGGAGTCTATTGGAGAAGGAAATGGCAACCCACTCCAGTACTCTTGCCTGGAGAATCTCATGGAGAGAGGAGCCTGGTAGGCTACAGTCCATGGGGTCGCAAAGAGTCGGACACGACTTCACTTTCACTTTCACTTTATAGTGTTATAGGTTCGATCCCTGGATCAGTAAGATTCCCCTGAAGAAGGGAATGGCAACCCACTCCGGTATGGCCATGGTATAGCCCATCACTGCTGAGAGCGATTTCCCTTTCACTTTTCACTTTCATGCATTGAAGAAGGAAATGGCAACCCACTCCCGTGTTTTTGCCTGGAGAAGCCCAGGGATGGGGGAGCCTGGTGGGCTGCCATCTATGGGGTCACACAGAGTTGGACACGACTGAAGCGACTTAGCAGCAGCAGCAGCAGCTAAGAAAACAGAGCAGAGTCACTTATAGTTTCATTAAGTGCCAGCGTCTCCAAGTGCTGATTAGTATTTACAAAGGAAAAAATTCTCTGTCGCAACTGAATTGTATTTTGAATGACTAAGCCCTTGAAACGGGTCCTAACAATTGTGTGCAGAAAACATACACTGAGGAGGCGACTCCCTAGCCCACCCCCAACACACACTGACGTGCACAAGCACCATCACCGTGACAGGAGTGGGGCAGGCACAGAACAGTGGGTGGCCTGTAGGCAAAAAGAATGGACCGTGTCATCTGCTGGCCTTTTTAGAAAGGAGTAGAGCTTGAAATATAAACACTGGAATCAAACAGCCTCTGCTTTAGCTGTTCTATCACAAAGCCTTTTTTTTTTTTCCGGTTCCTTTACGTAATTGTCTTGGGGCTTGAAATGTCTGTAGTTGCTGACAAGAGTCCTGAAAATGACTGCACCGAAGAAGATGTGCTTTGAGCAATGAATGAAGGGTGCTGATGGGTTGAGCTGAAAAGGGGATCGAATGCTTGTGAGGGAGAAGAACAGGGAGGAGAGATCAAAAGAACCTCATGGACGTTAATATACTGTTTGTTTATACATGTGCCAGAAATTCTGAAATTAGGGAAACGGTGGATAACTGTAAACTTTGCACGTATGTAATAGGTGGGCTTTTCTTAAACTTAGAACATTCTGAACTTTCCCAAATAAACTAAAGCATACCATATTGCCTTACGATCTCTCCACACTTGAGATTTACGGGGAAAGGTGAGGCTGGTTCAAGTCTAAGAGAGCAGGCGACACTAGGCTGAGAAGTGCCAGTGGCCCGGGCAGGCAGGGGTGCCACACTGCAGTCGACCCCAGCTGTCACCTCTGCTGCCGGGGTGTCACCTGTGACAGCACGCTGCCACAGACGGACTCGGGACAGGCACAGACAGCCACACGCCAAGCACACAACAGCCGCACAAGTGGAAACCATGCGCTTCAGCGGGGCCACATGGGGTCTCCCCAACGTTCCAATCATCAGATCACTACTGAGTGATAACTTGTTTACTACCAAAGTACAGGCTTCGGGAGGACAAGTCTGGGATCTGATGTCTGGTGCAGAGAATCCTGTGGACAGGGGAGCCTGGTGGGCTGCCTCTACGGGGTCGCACGGAGTCGGACACGACTGAAGCGACTTAGCAGCAGCACAAGAGGATGAACACGGAGGCCTGGCGAGGCAAGCCCTCGTTCGAGGAGGTGTTCTTGTTCTTGTCCCAAAGGCTAGGCTCTCAGCATGATGGCCGGTCACCCTGCTTTACAGCCACGAGGTCAAATGGTGCTTAGGAGAAGGGAGGCCTCAGAGCATGGCCCTGACTCTCATTTTGGACTGGAGGAGGCCAAGGCACAGATCTGGCTGAGAGTGGGACCAGTGATCAATGACTCAAGGATACGTTCATGATATGACAACGATCTGGTCAGGCTAGACCCCTTTTGGCTAGACGGTGGTCCTCAATCTTGTCTCCCAATTAGAATCACACTGGGGAGTCTCCCAGGCCAAGACTCCCAGGACGAGACTGGAGTTGGTCTGGAGGGGCCTGCTCAGTGAACTGCTCAGGGGCCTTCACTGATAAAAATAATTTAAGGATACCACTCCAACTCCTTTCACGACCATCAGGATATTTCATGTTTTTAAAGGAAAGTTATTGCAGTATCTGGAAAAGGCAATGGCAACCCAGTCCAGTACTCTTTCCTGGAAGATCCCATGGACAGAGGAGCCTGGTGGGCTGCAGTCCACGGGGTCGCTGGGAGTCGGACATGACTGAGCAACTTCAATTTCACTTTTTACTTTCATGCATTTGAGAAGGAAATGGCAACCCAGTCCAGTGTTCTTGCCTTGAGAATCCCAGGGACAGAGGAGCCTGGTGGGCTTCCGTCTATGGGGTCGCACAGAGTCGGACACGACCGAGGTGACGTAGCAGCAGCAGCAGCATGGCGGTATCACAAATCTTACATGGGCATTTGTTTTAAGAAAGGTGAATTTATTCACTAGGAGAGTGAATTTTTCTATGATTAGCACTTTCCAAATTAGCCTGTCGATCAAATATACATTCATGGCTTAGACAACAGAAATATGGTGTTCATTTCCATTACTCTATGGAACCATCTCTACTGCCTGGAAACTAACAACATTATGTGAGAACTCTAAACTTCTGGTTAGCTTGGTGACAACTAACTGAACTCTTATTCCAGGGAACCAGCCAACCGCTGCCAACAGTCCAAAGCACAGGTAATTACTGGTGTCGAGCACAGCTCTGCTTTCTCAGTAAAAAGCAAAAAGGTTCACAAAAAGAATACAGCAGTGAAATATGCTAAGCAAACATTTGTACAACAGAAAAATAATCTTATTTTAATAAAAGTTTTCATTTATTTGTAATGGTGTGAATCTCTCTAATATATTACTTGAAATGACTAATATTATTTGAAATTGATGATGTGGCTTCATTTTTTAGATAAACAATTAATGTACATGTTGATTATAAATAATTTACAATACTGGATGATGATCCAGCTAACAAAAATACATTTTACATATCAGATCCAACTGTGACAGTTCGAAAATGAGCTTCCAGTATTAACTCCCTAATGAAATGATGTTAGTTGCCCAGTCCTGTCTGACTCTTTGCGACCCCATGGACTGTCACCTGCCAGTCTCCTCAGTCCAGGGAATTCTCCAGGCAAGAATACTGGAGTGGTTTGCCATTCCCTTCTTCAGGGGACCTTCCCGACCCAGGGATTGAACCCTGGATCTTCTGCATCGCAGGCAGTTTCTTTACTGTCTGTGCCATCAGGAAATGAACTGATAGTTCAGGTCAATTTCTTTCTTTCCTTTAAGATGAAGGTCCGAGAATGACATGAACACGTGGGAAGAACACCGACGCAGCCTTTTTCCTTCACATTACCTGCCACCCTCTGGATGCTTGTTTCCCCCAAATTCATAGACTGATGTCCTCCCCCTCGAAGATGATGGTATCAGCTACTGAGAGGTCACTAAGGATCATGAGAGTGGGGCCCTCATAATGGGATTAGTGCCCTTGTAAGAGACCCCACAGAGCTCTCTCATCCCTTCCACTGCATGAGGGCACAGAGGAGCTTACAACTCACAAGAGGGCCCTCACTCAGCCATGCTGGCCTCCACAACTGCATGAAATAAGTTCCTGTTGTTTAGAAGCCACCAGTCTGTGGTATTTTATTACAGTAGCTTTAACGGGTTAAGACACTGTCACTCATCCAGGTGACCCTCCAACAGACGAGGTAAAGATACCCACATGGCCAGACTACCAGCACAAAGGAGACCTCTGTGGGCAACACAGTTAACAGTCTGCCTACTCAAGGGTCAGACACTGCTGACCTCAAGTAGAATCACATTTTCACTACTGCACCCCAAGGCGACACTCCAGCTTTAGGAAAAATGGCCTCCAAAACGATAAAGTTGTCCAACTGAAATCTCAGAAGTCGCATCTTCCCACCTTGAGGGGTGGTGTTGGCTAAATGAGAGACTAGCTTTCTCCTGGAAGGCTTTCCAGTGGTCTGAAGGACCCTGTAGATGGGCGACCGAGGCACAGAGCTCCCCTAGCCCACATTCGGAGGCTCCTGAGCCCCGCATGGAGAAGAGAGCACGGTTTCCAACCCCACCAGCCTAGTGCAAACATCTGGCCAGCGCCCCTGACAACTCAAGCTAAGGTCCTCACAAGGGGTCTCCTTGCTGCCTCTCCTGCCCACCCAACCTCCTTTCCCAAAGCCATTCTCCAGTTAGCTTTTAATTAGTACAGGACCCGAATCCTTCCCAGGGCCTCCCAGGCTCCCAAGGAACCATTCCCTGGCTGCATCCAACCTTGGCCACCACCAGCACCCTCACTGGGCCCTGGAAAGGCCTTTGCTAATCCCTGCACTGGAACTTGCGCATCTGCTATGCCCTCTGCCTGGATGCCCACCACACAACATCTACATGAGGAACTTCTTCCTGCCAGCCACATCCAAGCAGTGCAGAGTGGCCTTCTGCGGCCACTCGGTGTAAAATGGACTGCAGGCTGACTCTCTCTGCAGGTCCTCTTTACCTGCACTGATCCCAGAGCTGTGTTCTGCCCTCTCCACCTTCTCTGAGCCCAGACCCCACCTACCAGCTGCATTGCTTAGAGTTCCCAGCCTCCTGGCTGCCAGCTTGCTTCCACCAATGATGAGATCAGAAAGCTGGGGCAAGCTGGGGTACTTCTTAACTTGCAGCTCACTGCTTCAGCACCTCAGTTCCATCCCTCCATGTCTGTAGCTCCTGCCAGAAGTTTCCTCCCCTAGGGTCCCAGCAACAGAACTTCCCTCCATCCAACACTCTCTGCTGATTGCCTCAGTCCTGCCCCCACCAACCGGTTCTTCATTACACCTCCGGAACCACCACCGCAGAACCCTGCTGGGCCCTGGCTGGCACAGCTCACTCCCTGTCCTCTCCTCGGCCACTCCCTATCACATCAGCCTGATTNGCCTCAGTCCTGCCCCCACCAACCGGTTCTTCATTACACCTCCGGAACCACCACCGCAGAACCCTGCTGGGCCCTGGCTGGCACAGCTCACTCCCTGTCCTCTCCTCGGCCACTCCCTATCACATCAGCCTGATTCCCAACTGTGCACTCCCTTTTCAAAACTGTCTCCCACATTCCTCGGCCTCTGCTAGAACATAAGCAGAAAGCTCGTCGTGTTCACCGCTCTGTCCACTGGGCCTAAAACAGCACCTGAAGCACAGGAAGCATTCGCTAAACAGTAAAAGAATAAATGAATGGTGTCTCTGCTCAAAACAGTACCTTGTGAGTAAGACTTTCCTCTATCATTTTCTGGTAAAACAGCAGTCCCCCTCCCCTCCCCATCTCCTAAGGCCAATTTTTTTCCTATAGTACCATCACCTCCTGACCTATTTCATATATATTTGTTTATTGTCTTGTTTTCCCCAACAAAAATGCCAGTCCTGAACACAGAAAGGCTCTTTTCTTCACTGCTGTGCCCTCGGAGCCTAGAACAGTGGGTGCCTGGCTCAAAGCAGAATCTCTACCCACTTGTTAAAATGAAGAGCTTGCAAGGTGGGAAACATTTCAGATGCAGCAATTTCAGGNAATGCCAGTCCTGAACACAGAAAGGCTCTTTTCTTCACTGCTGTGCCCTCGGAGCCTAGAACAGTGGGTGCCTGGCTCAAAGCAGAATCTCTACCCACTTGTTAAAATGAAGAGCTTGCAAGGTGGGAAACATTTCAGATGCAGCAATTTCAGGATGGTCTCTGACACAGGGAAGACTGCGAAACTATGAGACTGCTAGGTATACAAGCGGCATCTTGTATGATCTGATCTTGCTCCTTTGGCATGACAGCCTAGGACCGGTAAGAAACCCCATATGCTGACAGACCTCAGCCTCAAGAAGAGAAAAGGTTTTAGAGTGAAAGGAGTTAGACCCTGTATTTGTGCCAACTGTAGCTTTAGAAAGCATGCATGGACCCTTATCTAAGCACATAGCACTGGAAGTCCTTTCTGAGTAGATGGGCCTGTACCTGATAAACACATGGGTCTTAAGGGCACCATTCTCTGGTCCAGTGGTGTCCCTCTTGGCAGCCGCCTTCAACTCCAGTTCACTGACAGTTAACTGCAGACTCAGAGCCAAGCATCCGGAAAGCAGCACTTTCTTTGATAGCTGCTCCCCTAATGGGGCATCTCTCTCAAAGGCAGGCTTTATCCTGCAACGCCAGCGGAGGTACACATTTTATTCTGCACACTGATTGCAGATCAGAAATAAATCCCTCCTCCCCACCACCATCTGTTACTCATACCTGCCCCCTCACCCTCCAACGTGTCTAAAATGTGGGGATCTGGAGGGGAAAATAAAAACAGAAAACAAAATCCAACTCCCCCTTTACTGAGTGTCCCCTGCCCCCTCCCCTCCGCTTCAGGGAGCGGGATTCCCGACTAAATATCCTCAAGGCCTAGCAAATGGCCCCTTCCCCTCAACACCATTCGACCAAAACTGGCCAAGCGCTGGATAAAGAGCAACCGCGGCTCCTCACCCAAACATTGGCTTTCCTTCCCAGGCGTGCAGATTGAGAATGCGGAGACACCGTCCTATTTATGTACAGTGATTCAACCTCGCGCAGACAAATGTCTCTGTTTCCTCCTCCCCATGAATGAAGCGACCCCTCCTCAAAGGAGTTAAGTAAAGTGCCCGGCACGACCCAAGCCTCAAGGTGAGGGTACACGGATCCCCGGCCATCTGGGCAGCTAATTCATGCTCCGATCGTCTCCTGCTATGTCGCCCCTCTAACGCACCCGAGTTCACACCCAGGGGCGGGGGGCGGGAGGCAGGGGCACCGCTGGGAGGTGGTTACCAGCCAGCCCAGGTGAAAGGCAAGCCCCTGTGAAGATCCCCACCATGGGCGGGCAGCGCGCGGCCCAGTAGGTGCTCGGGGACCCGGGATCTCGGGGAGGGCGCTCCCGCCCCAGCCGGGACAGAGGGGAACCGAGGCAGGGTGGCCGGGGACATCGCTGCGTTCCTCCGCCGGCGGCCCGGCTAGAAGAGGCTCGGCGCCACCTCGTCCCGGCAACAAGTGTCCGCCCTCCGCCCGACGGGCCGCCGCGCCCGGGCCCTCACCCGGCACAGGCCGTCCACGAACACGCGCGGGTCCAGGTGGCAGGCGATGGTGGCGCTGGGCAGGTCCTGCAGGTCCACCTCCTCCATCATCTCGCAGTCGATGAAGCTCCAGTCGCCGCCGCCCTCGTCGGGCCCGGCCGCCCCCGAGAGCGGCGCGAAGGGCCGGAGCGTGTACCCGGGCTGCCCTCGAGCCTCGGCCGCCTCGGCCGCCGCCCNCAGTCGATGAAGCTCCAGTCGCCGCCGCCCTCGTCGGGCCCGGCCGCCCCCGAGAGCGGCGCGAAGGGCCGGAGCGTGTACCCGGGCTGCCCTCGCGCCTCGGCCGCCTCGGCCGCCGCCCCGAGCCGGGGCCCGGCGGAGCTGTCCTCCATGACCCCGCGCCCGCGCGGCCCCACGCAGGATCCTCGCGCGCCTCTCCGGTCCGCCGCCTCGGGGCTCGCGTCGCAGCCGGCGGCGCTCACCGCGGCTCCGGTAGAGCGCCGGGCCCCGCCCGCCGCCTTTCCTTCCGGGGGGCCCCAGCCGGCCACAGAGGGCAGAGCTACGGTTGAGACAGCCGCGGGCCCTTTAAGGCCGGCTCACGTGGGTTATTGTCCCAGTGGCCGTCCAGCAGAAGAAGCCAATAGAAGAGCGCAACTTCCGTCACGTGATCCGTAGGCTACCGCCCTCAGTCTGAAGCCTCCGAGAGGCCATGTTGATTAGGGGCAAAGAGTTCCTTCCCCAGTTCCGCTTTTCTGACAGCGGACGCCAGCCCAAGGCGCCCGGCAGTGTCTTGCGCGCAGGGATGATAGCTAGAGCCGCAGCGCTTCTGTGGGTCCCATGTGGTGACGTTTTTGAGGCACAGAGGCCAACTTTGGGGGATTTAAGAGAGATAGAGCCATGGCTGCCGCCGTTGGCAAGTGGTTACATGCTTACCGTATATTGTAAGATACAAGCGCAAAACAGGATTGAACCAGACCGCGATAAACAATACCCTCCTTTTAGATTTTTAGTCATTATTAGTCATTATATCATTGTTCACAGAAGTAGTCTTTGAATTACTGCTATGAACTGAGTTCCTGCGTGCGTGCCAAATCGCTTCAGTGGTGTCTGACTGCAACCCTATGGACTGCCAGCCTCCTCTGTCCAAGGGATTGGCCAGGCAAGAATACCTGGAATACCGGAGTGAGTTGCCCTGCCCTCCTCCAGGGGCCCTTCCCCACCCAGGGATGGAACCCACATCTCTGCATCTCCTGAATTGGCAGGCAGGTTCTTTACTGCTAGCGCCACCTGGGAAGCCAGGTGTACAGTTCAGTTCAGTAGCTCAGTCGTGTCCGACTCTTTGCGACCCTATGAATCGCAGCAGGCCAGGCCTCCCCGTCCATCACCATCTCCCGGAGTTCACTCAGACTCACGTCCATCGAGTCAGTGATGCNATGATCTTCGTTTTCTGAATGTTGAGCTTTAAGCCAACTTTTTCAGTCTCCACTTTCACTTTCATCAGGAGGCTCATTAGTTCTTCTTCTCTTTCTGCCATAAGGGTGGTGTCATCTGCATGTCTGAAGTTATTGATATTTCTCCCGGCAATCTTGATTCCAGCTTGTGCTGTGGGACTACAGGAAACAGAAAAAGGAAAGGAACCAAAGAAACATGGTGGAGAAAAGTAGAGGATATGGAAAATAAAGAGAAGGACAGAGAAAAAGAAGGGGAAAGAGAGAGGAAAGGAGATTGAGAATA
Source organism: Neotragus pygmaeus (assembly GCA_006410875.1). Classification (NCBI taxonomy): domain Eukaryota; kingdom Metazoa; phylum Chordata; class Mammalia; order Artiodactyla; family Bovidae; genus Neotragus; species Neotragus pygmaeus. The sequence continues at coordinate 97,485 of SJYV01055250.1, read as the reverse complement.
GAAAGTAAGAGGTGCTGTTAGTTCAAAGTAATGATGCCAGAGAGAGCTGGCCAGGCAGGGCCCACTCTCACAGATGCAAGGCCAGCACTGGGAGAGCTGGTTGAGGCAAGAAGTTGTTGTTAGTGTTTTTTAGTCGCTAAGTCATGTCTGACCACTTTGTAATCCCATGGAGTGCAGCACACCAAGCTTCCCTGTCCTTCACTATCTCCTGGAGATAGTGGAGTTTGCTCAAACTCATGTCTATTGAGAGAGCTCTCAATATATCAGAGCGAAATAATGGAAGCTCTTGTTACTGGGGTGGGAGAGGTGGGGGGCGGGAAGTACAGCCTAAAACTTGAGAATTATGTTTTATTCAGTGAACATACTAAGGACTTCAGCCAGGGAGACAGCCACTCAGGTTGCTCTGAGAGACTGCTTTGATGAGATAAGGGAGGAGCCAGAATATAAAGGAGTCTTTGAAAAAAAAGATCAGAGAGATATGATCTCAAGTGGGCTCCACTTGCAATGACTTGGAGCAGGGCTTGGGTTCCCAGCCAGAGATTGAGCTGGGTCACAGTGGGGAAAGCACAGATTCAGGTTCTGGCCTTCAACTTTTCAGAAAAAAAAATTTCCACAAAGACAGAAAGTAGTGAAGCAGGTAAAGTATTTATTAAGAGGAATAGAGTACAGTACATGTGGATAGACACATGGGCAGACTCAGAGGGCGAGTTCCTGAGTTGCTGAGCCTTGACCTTGTGGCAGTTTGGATTACTCTCATGGGGCATTTCTTCCAAGTTTTCCTTTGGTCCATCATTATGATTAACCTGGTTCACAGTCCATATTTGGTATGTCTCAGGATCCTTCCATGTGTGCACACACGTCTCTTAGCCAAGATGGATTTTACCAAAAAGGCATCTGAGTTGAACACCCCTTGACATAACTTGCCTTTGACCTGCAAGGAGCCTTTTCTGCCCATGTGTGGTCAGGGAGGTCTCCTGACTTCAAGAACAAGAAATAAGTGATCCAAGTAGGGCCCAGCCTTCTCGCCTTAACTGTCCTACTATTCTCATCTTGGAGTTTTGATCCACAGGGAATGACTCTCCAATTGCTTTACCCCGGAGTGTTGGGGGCGGGGCATCTACCTCCTTCCTCAGTTGAAACATCAAAAGATTACTGCTGTTGAAGAGAGAAAACCAGACCTCTTAAGTTAATGAATTGAGCACTTTTTTGTGTATGAGAAGATGCAAGTGACTCTGGGCTCTGTGAAATCATACCTTTGATATGCACTTGAGCTAACTGGGGCCAGTGTACTATGCTTTCTCATCCTGAGCCTCAGGGCTCACCTTTGGGGCGACTGTCAGCTGATGGCTTGGTGGTTGCAGCATCCTTTGTTTACTGATATGACAGGCAACTTTTTTCATTGACACTCTTCATAAATAAGATTACTGTCATGCCTTCCACATCTGGGTACCCAAGGTTCTTGCCCTACTGCAGGTGACATTTTAGTAATAAAATGTCAAATTCTTCTTTCTGTCTGGAAAATAAAATTTTATAGTATCTTACATCTTTAAGGAAGGTGGACACTGTGCCTATCCTTTCACCACCAACTCTAAAAATTAACAGTGATCAATGGTCTCTCCCAAGGAAGGAAGAAAACAAAAAACATGAGCTGCCAACAGCACAGGGAGAAACTAAGCAAAACAGGCTGCTTACATATGAGTGTGGATGTTTATAAGGATGAAATCAAATAAATTTGAGAGTGATGTTTTAAAAGCTATTTCTCCACAAAGCCAGTGTGAAATTCCTAACGCATCCTTTGGAAATTCATTGCTGTTCCTCTTTTTTGAGCAGTGGCAGTGGAATCTAGGATCTATCCTTGCTTCCTGCTTTGGACTGTAACTAGGGAGACTTCCCTCCTCATTGGTTCAAAGTGTTAGGGCAAACACTGACTGAAACCGCCCACCTTGACCATGTACCATAGTAACCGTTCCCATGAGTTATTATACATCAGGAGGTCCTGATAAAGAAAACAGAACTAATAAGCCACCATCAACTGGAATAGCTCAGAAGATGTCAAATGGAGACACCACGTGTCCTACCACCTCCCAGAGTCCTCCTCACTGACATCCAGTTTGGCTGAGCAATACATACACCACCAGGAGGGACCCTGAGTCAGAATGATTGGCCAACCAGAAGCAAACCAGAGGCAAACCGGAAACTAATCCTGTCAGCATAAAAGCCAAGACTGTGAGCCATGCGGCACAGCAGTCCTCCTGGATTCCCGGACCCTCCTGCTCTCCCTCCTGCCCCTTCCCAGTAATGTCTCTTGATTTGTCAGCATCTGTGTCTCCTCAGGCAATTCATTGCCAAGTGTTAATCAGGAGGCCCCCTTTGGGCCCTGGAAGAGGTTCCCCTTTCCTGCAACAGAAGGAGCAGATTTGATCCAAATCTTCGGATACCCAGAGAGGAAGGTGTCAACTAAAAAGTATTTTCACAACTGAAAAGTTGAGTTCTGTTTCATTTGGCAGGAATTTTTAGGACTTCAAGCCTGGGAGGCAGCATTTCAAGTAACCCTGAGAGAACTGCTCCGAGGACGTGAGGGAAGGAGCCAGGTTATGCAGAAGTTTTGCAACAAATGGCAGGTAGTCTGAGCATCAAAAAGATGATTGTGAATTAAAGAAAACCAGATATCCCAAGTTAAGAAACTGAGTAGTTTTCTATGTATGGGCTCACTTTGATAAGCACTTTAGCCCTCTAGGGCCAACATCCTGTGTTTTTACATCCGGACTTTCATCAGAGCTCACCACAGGGAGTGGCTGCAGTCTGATGGCTGCTGGATGGCAGGTATTCCTTCCTTCCTGAGTTCCCTCAGGGCTCACCAGCTCGTCCAGGGGTGGCTGCAATCACTGCTAACTGTGACATCCTTTGTTCACTGATCTGGCAGGCAATTTCTCAAGGAGAACCAACACGAGTAAAGAGTGGTTTTTAGTGATTTTTGTCTTTTTGAAATGGGTGCATGTTTCAGTGAATGTATCCTCTCACCTCTCAGTCGTGTTCCTCCCCTCACACTGCCTTCATGTCAGCCTTCACAATTACAAAACACAGAGAAGATGGTGCTGAGAAATCCACTTTTGGTTATTTGTGTTCTTAGTACCTGTCTCTTACCTCTGATTGCAGACCGGTTACCCAAACGTGCCTGTGTTTATAGGCAGATAGAGCAGCCTATTCATTTGCCATGTGGGAAAGTTTAGCTGTAAGACACTTGCTTGAGGTGGCTTCCTATATCGTTCTGGAAATTGAAGGGGGCTCTGTGCAGGAGGCACCTGCTGAATGCTTATTAAATGAACCAAAGGCATTTCTGCACATTCTGGGAAATTACAGACAGATGCTTAAAAAAGTAAAGGTGAAAGTTGCCCCATCATGTCTGACTCTTGGCGACCCCATGGGCTATAGCCTGCAAGGCTCCTCTGTCCATGGAATTCTCTAGGTCAGAATACTGGAGTGGGTAGCTGTTCCCTTCTCCAGGGGATCTTCCCAACTCAGGGACTGAATTCAGGTCTCCCACATTGCAGGCAGATTCCTTACCATCTGAGCCACCAGGAAAGCCCTTCTAAACTTAAGATAGAAGGCAAATAGCTGACTTTCTGAGTGTTTGCTTTTACAAAGAATAAACTTTTCCAAAGACTGTTCAATGAGTAAACACTTTAACCCAACTGAAAGTGTCTGTTTTATTATTATGTCTTGTCAAATGAATGAAAATACATACATTGTTGTTGTTTATTTTAGAGAAATGAATGTTTTTCCTACTCAAGGCTCGTTCTTAAAATCCCCTCTTAAAAGTCTGTTAAATTATTGGTTCTGTGCACCTGGTTTGTACAATATATTCTTATAGCTAATTTTGTACAGGATAGTTTGTACTTCTCAATCCCTTAAAAATCCCTATTATTTTTAATGGTCTTCTAAGTGCCTTTTAAATCAGAAAGCCAGAGTTATAAATTACGTTTTGGAGAAAGGAATTTGGTTACTTTGCCTTTCCAAGCTTAGAAAAAAGTTTCAGTGGCCTTTACATTACTCTAAATTCTCTTTCAGAAGTATTGACATTCGTGTGACTTTTATGTGAATTAGGATTCTTCTGGTCGCAAGTAACCAAAACCCATGGAGCTGGTTTAAATTCAGGATGTTGGGCATCTCAGGGTAGCCAAAGGCAAGAATGCAGCCAGGCCCTGGGAAGGTCCTGGAAACCAGACCTCAGTGGTTATCCAGTAACCAGGCTGCCATTTGGGGCCATCTTGAGCCCATCAGAGATGGGGGATGGACACTTAAGCAAATGTGTGTCCACTTTTGAAGTTCACAGATTGTGTATTTTCAGTGAGTGCTCATGGTTCAAAATGTCTCCCTTTGTGTTGATGTGAAATGATCACTCCTGTAATAATACCACACAGTCTTCTCTATAGCTCCAGACACCAGGTAGATCTGGTCTAAATTCCAGTTCTGTCCTTTATTTATTATCTCCGTGGTGCTGGGGAAGTCACTTGACCTGTTGGAGTCTCCGAATTCTCTGGTATAGATAAGTGATGGAAATTGCTTCCTTTCAGAAGTGTTGCATGGGTTAGAAATCTTGTGCAGCCTCTTCCTGACACATGGAAAGATAATTGTTTTACTCTTGGTCTTCCACTCGGAGACCCCCTTTTCTTCTGAGTTAAAATCTTTTAACAAAGGGCTAACTGGTAAATCACTCTTCCCCTCTGGCTAGCTTCTAGGGTATGAAATCAAGGCAGGGGCAGGGTCTAGGGACAAGTTACCTGTTATGATTGTTACCAGTCCTTCTTTAGACCGTGAACTGGATGGAACTGGATGGTACTTTAACAATTTGTTCCACTTCATGCCCAGTCTATCGAGAGCCTGTCCTGGTGATCTCAGAGAGGTAGCAATGAGCCGTGGCTTGAAGTGAGATCTTAATTCCCTGCTCAGAAATTGAACCTGGGTAGCCTGTATGAAAACCAGGAATCCTAGCCACTAGACCACCAGGGGTTAGAGTGAGTGAATTCACTCAGTCGTGTCCGACTCTTTGCGACCCCATGGACTGTAGTAGTCTACCAGGCTCCTCCATCCATGGGATTTTCCAAGCAAGAATACTGGAGTGGGTTGCCATTTCCTTCTCCAGAAGATCTTCCCTACCCAGGGATTGAACCCAGGGATTGAACCCAGGTCTCCCGCATTGTAGGCAGATGCTTTACCGTCTGAGCCACCAGTGGAAGTCCTGGGGTTAGAGGCTAGAAGCAGACTGCCCCTGACCCTTGTCCCCAATGAAAAATGCATTTTTTAAGGAGGCAAAAACTGTAAAAGCAGGTACAAAGTTTATTATCAGAGACGCATCACAACAAGCGGGCGAGCACACAGAGAAAGTTAAGACAGAAACAAGACAGAGACGCACACCCAGAGAGAAAGGGTATGGGCCTCCCCCCTGGTGAGGGGAGCAGGAAAGAGGCGATGAGGTCGTTTATAAAAACAGTTAATCGTTTAAACAGAGCCAGTTTTTCCGGCTCTTTGTTTACCTTTGGCCAGTTCTGTGGTTTCTTTTTCCACACCTGCTTGCCCTAGGACCCTCCCCAACACGTGTGTACAACTTTTTCCCGAGGTGGATTCCAGCCCAGAGGCCTATGGGGCGGCCTTAGCGTCACATATTATGGGATGGTGCCCCCTCCTTTTTGACCCTCAAGGAGCCTTCCCTGCACCTGTGCAGTGTCTCCCTTGCCCCAAGGAGGGGAAATATGTGACCACTTGATCTTCTACTCAGACAGGGTTTGGCCTCTCTGTCCCTGCTATGACTGTCATCGTCAACGTGCGTGGGCAAGCCTGTCCCGAGATCTAGCTGTGTGCTCATCATTTGTTTTAGTGGTGGGGGTAGGCCATCGTTGGTGCCTCTCCCCAGGGCCCTTTCTCTGGGCTGGTCTTATTCGGTGGTTAGAATAAGAAAAAGGAGTCCTGAATGGCGGTGGCTAAAAGACAAAGAGGGGAAAAGCCCGGGAAAATAGAACAAAGGAAGGTCCAAGGACCAGAGTGAGGACCTCGGGTAAAACAAACAGCCTCCTGGCTGGCCCAGCTTACATAGGGCAGGCCCAGGGAGAGAAGAAAGGAACACAGAAGAGGAGCCAAAACTGGACCGGGGCGGGGGAGGGCGGCGGACTTCTCTTCTCCTCGCAGCTCTTGGGTCAGCCCCCCTCTCACCTCGAAAATGTGTTTTCCTTTACTTTCTAAATAAAACTGAGCTGTAACACGGGGCTGTAACACTGGTCCGTCCGTCCCTTCAAATTTTTGTCGTGATGGGACAGAACCAGGGAAACTACAAACTCCCCCAACAGTTTTAACCACGGTGATGGGTTCCTTCTTTGATTTCGCCCTGTACTGTATGAGCCACATGATATTTGCCTGTGACATCTAACAGTGCCTGGTGTGTAGCATAAAGCAACTGAGTGTTCAGGATTCAGGAGCTCACCAGGAGGAGGGCTAGAGGGACAATACCAAGCCGTCTTTGTTCAGGCCCAGTCCTACCCTTACTTTGACTCTGGGGGCTCCCATTCTCATTGGGGTGCACACAGGACAGACAGAAAACCCCTCTGCCCTCAAGAAATGTACTTTCTAGTGGTGATCTTTTTTTTTTTTTTTTTTAGGGGGAGGGGTGGGCAGTAAAGAAGATATGTAGAGAAAACATGTAGTTGTTGGTTATAAATATAACATGTAAGCTGTCCAGTGATAAGTACTAAGAAGCNTGCGGCATGCCAGGCTCCTCTGTCCTCCACTCTCTCCCAGAGCTTGCTCAGATTCATGTCCTTTGAGTTGGTGCTGCTATCTAACCGTCTCATCCTCTGTCACCCACTTCTGCCCTCAACCTTTTCCAGCATCAGCGTTTTTTTTTTCCAGTGAGTCAGCTATTTGCATCAGGTGGCCAGAGTATTGGAGCTTCAGCATCAGTCTCAGTCCTTCTAGTGAATATTCGGGGTTGATTTCCTTTAGGATTCCTATAGAATTTAGAATTCTCTATGGAGGTGTTTTAATTTTCAAGGAATAGAAGCTTGGTTTTCTTATTAAATCATGATTCTTGACCGCATGACACTTACATTTGCCTATGTTTTCTCAGTTTTCCTGCTCATCTACAGCCCTGAGTGTGGGCCAGAGGGCGAGGTAGATGGCCAGGTCTCTATTACAACCGATGGTAGTTACAAGGTTGCAGTGTCTACCTCACTGTGGATCTGGGCTTGGGAGCACTGTGATGAGAAAGTGTGTGCAGTGGATGAGAAAGTGTGTGCTCTGGTGTCAGGAGGTGTTCAGGCGTCTGAGCTTCTTCCCGAAGGGCCCTGAGCTGTCTCTCTCCCAAGTTAATTACTAGGTGCCTTACCTCAGCTGGCTTGGGGATGCTGTTTGGGTAATACACCCTCTTCCTCTATTGCATTTTGTTTTTTTGCAGATTCCTCCTGGAAAAGAGCACTCATAAGTGGGGTGTGGTTTGGGGGTTTTCAGTACAGAACCAGCCAGGCTGGTCTTGGCTTGGGGGTGGATGGACATGGAGCCTTAGAAAGTGGTCAGTGCGGCGCTGGGCGCTGAGCTCTTGCCGCCCATCACGTGGTCAGCTAGGTTTCATGTTTGCCCTTTAAAGTGAGGGCATGTGAGGGGGAAATATCCTTAGAATTAAAACATTTTTTAAAAGACTTTTTTTTTTAATAGCAGTTTTAGGTTCACTGCAAATTGAGAGGAAGGTACAGGCATACCTGTTTTCACACATACATGTCCCTTCCCCATTATCGGCGCTCGCCTCCCGCCGCAGCTGTTAAGGCTGAGGAACCTGCGTTGACACATCGTAATCACTCACTTTACACTACGGTTCACTCGCGGTGTTGTACAGTCTGAGTTTGGACAGCTGTGTGGTGACATGAGTCTGTCCTTAGAGTATCGTGCAGAGGGTTTTCACTGCCCTAGAGATTCTCTGGGCCCTGCCGGGTGTGTCTCCCGTCTGCAGGGGAATTCTTAGGAGTGAGATGTCTGGGGAGAGAAGACACAGCAGGCGAGCCCCTGGATCGCCTCCTGTTTGCACTGTGGGTTGGCTTTCTCATCTGTTCATCGACCGTTTTGATGAACTAGGCTTGCCTGTCCTTTGAGCTTCTGGACCTTTCAGGACATAGTTTTGTTTCTGTGATAAACATAATCAACATTTGTTAGAGCTCGTTTGTTATAAGTCTGACTGTCCCATATCAAGACCTCAGCTAAGACGGGTGTGTATCTGTATCTTTATGGTAATAAATACCAGAGAGGATTTGAGAACTTGAATTTGGGCTTTTTCATGCAAGCGTGGAGAAGTGCTTCTCAAAATTCAGTGCGCAAGGATTGCTAGCCATGGATTCCTGCACCTCTTAGAGAATTCTTGGGTTTGGTCTGAGTCTTTGGGTTCTCTCCTCTCCCTTGGCCCGGTGACACTTGCACGTGTGTTCCTTTCTGGGATTTGGTGAGGATGGTCTGCAGCTCACATCTCAAGGGGACCCTTCCTGCCCCCTGAAATCTTCAGGCTTACCAGGCAGTCCTCGGGGTCTCCACCGCTGGCCTCACAGTGTGTCCCATCTGACTCTACCTCTAAAGGTCCTCGTGTCACCCAGGGTGACCCGGAGCACTCCGCACCACCCTGTCCTGTTTGCTAAGTGTTTCTGCTACAGAGTGCAGTGTTTCTCTGTCACTGCGTAACGCTCCTTCTTGTGGACAGTTCTGCAGTCCTCTCAGCAACTCCCCCCACCTCCCTGCACGGGTGGTGGGCTACCCCTCAGCTTGCAGCTCACATCCTGGCCTCTTGCTAAGAGCAGGCCATCCTCTGCTTGCCTAGGTTGGTGCTGATGGGCTTTTTGTGCTCTATCGCTCAGTTGTGTCCGACTCTTTTGTCAGCCTATAGCCCGCCAGGCTCTTCTGTCCGTGGAATTCTCCAGGCAAGGATACTGGAGTGAATTGCCACTTCCTCCTCCAGGGGACCTTCCAAGCCCAGGGACTGAACCCAGGTCTCCTGCATTGCAGGCAGATTCTTTACTGTCTGAGCCAGCAGGGAAGCCCGATGATGGGCTTTGCTCTTAAGCAAATAGAAGGTCAGTTTCAGGCAGTTAATCTGTAAAGTTGTCTCAAATTAAACTCAACAGAAAGCAAAAGCATTCTGATTTTCAATATTTATTGAAAGAAAATTTGTGAGATAAAAGAAGGAACCAAGAAAAACACACTTTAGGTTCCCAAATCTGTGGGTGAGAGGCTTGAACTTTGCTCACACTCGCCTTCACATTCCAGAGAGGGTTTTTCTGGGGTGTTCTTTCATCGACTTTTCCTGATTTCTCATGGAAGAGAGGAGGCCAGGGGCTGAAAGCCAGCTTTTATTTTTGGCTTCTGCATTGCCAGTTATGTGGAAGCATCTCCACTGCACGGGGGTGTTCCCTGATGGCTCAGTGGGTGAAGAATCGACCTCCAGTGCAGGAGACCTGGGTTTGATCCCTGGGACAGGAAGGTCCCTGGAGAAGGAAGGGAATGGCGACCCACTCCAGTATTCTTGCCTGGAGAATCCCATGGACAGAAGAGCCTGGTGGAGTACAGTCCATGGGGTCACACAGAGTCGGACACGACTGAGCGACTGAGCACACCATTGCAGGAAGAGTAAAGGGCTTGNCCACTCCAGTATTCTTGCCTGGAGAATCCCATGGACAGAAGAGCCTGGTGGAGTACAGTCCATGGGGTCACACAGAGTCGGACACGACTGAGCGACTGAGCACACCATTGCAGGAAGAGTAAAGGGCTTGCGTGGCCAGTTTGAGGGCCACCCTGGTGAGGAGGAGCTGATCTTGGTGTCCCTTACGTGGAAGGGCCTGGAGAGGTATCTGTCCTCTTAAGCTCTCCTCTTTCTACTTGGATTCTCGGAAATTATGGCTTGGCTTCGGGATTGTGTGGTCACGACCACCTGGCTGCTGAGTCTCTGCTGGTAAATTAGTCTTCTGTCGCTAGTGGGGAACAAGGTCCGGCTGTGCGTGACCACCGGGGCTGCCCTTGGCCCTGTGCTGAGTGCTGCTTTTGCCCCTCCGTCATCTTTTTCCATGAAACACCCCCATGACATGGGCAGCGCTGTCACTCTGCCAACAGAGGAGGCAGTTTGTGTGGGCACGGCTGTGGTGCCTGTGCTGGGCGCCCTGTCCTGCAGCTAGAGAGGGTCATTGGCTCTGCGTGTCTGTGTGGGCACCATGCTCCAGAGGGGCTGAGCCTCCAGAGCCTGGAACCCTCGGGTGAGAGTCAAAAGGTGGATACGTCAACAGACGCTGAATGGTGTTGGGGCAGGTAGTCAACCATGGCTGCTAAGCCCAGTTCCCTGACGCACTGTCAGGGTCCACCCTCTACCTCCAAGGGGGAGATAGCCCCTCAGGTCTCATCACGTGCAGTGTGGGGCTGGGATGGTGGGTCACCCAACTGTGTTCCCCTGGTGGCTCAGATGGTACATAATTTGCCTGCAATGCAGGAGACCCAGATTCAATCCCTGGCTCGGGAGGAACCCTGGAGAAGTAAATGGCAACCCACTCCAGGATTCTTGCCTGGGAAATCCCATGGACAGAGGAGCCTGGCAGGCTACAGTCCATGGGGTCACAAAGTCAGACACGACTGAGTGACTAAACACCAACAGCTGTGGCAGCCTGTCCTTGTGCTGTGCTGGATGCAGGAGGATGTGATGGGAGCGTGAGGCTGATGACGCAAAGGNAGACCGCATATTAAAAAGCAGAGACATTACTTTGCCAACAAAGGTCCGTCTAGTCAAGGCTATGGTTTTTCCAGTGGTCATGTATGGTTGTGAGAGTTAGACTGTGAAGAAAGCTGAGCACCAAAGAATTGATGATTTTGAACTGTGCTGTTGAAGACTCTTGAGAGTCCCTTGGACTGCAAGGAGATCCAACCAGTCCATTCTAAAGGAGAAGAGTCCTGGGTGTTCTTTGGAAGTACTAATGCTAAAGCTGAAACTCCAATACTTTGGGCAACTCATGTGAAGAGTTGACTTATTGGAAAAGACTGATGCTGGGAGGGATTGGGGGCAGGAGGAGAAGGAGACAACAGAGGATGAGATGGCTGGATGGCATCACCAACTTGATGCACATGAGTTTGGGTGAACTCCGGGAGTTGGTGATGGACAGGGCAGCCTGGTGTGCTGCAATTCATGGGTTCACAAAGAGTTGGACACGACTGAGCGACTGAAATGAACTGAAAGTAAAAGAAACAAAAACTAGGAATGTTCAGGCCTGTTCACTCTTCTCTTTGTCTTCTTTGTTCTTAGGAAAGGGAGAGAGAAAAACTCATTCTTTTCTTTTTACTTTTCACTGTGACAGATGCCATGCCCACTTCTAGGAGAGAGCATGCCAGGCAGAGGGACAAGCGCAAAGGCCCTGGGGCAGTGGCTGCTTAGCTGGTTGAAGGGATCATTCGAAGGCCAGTGTGGCTAGAATGAGTGGTCGGGGCAGGCGTAATGCTGAGGTCAGAGAGGCGGAAGCGTCTGATCCTAAAGGGCTTTGCTGGGCACAGTGAAGATTCTGGCTTTCACTCCCATTGAGAGAGAGGGCTGCTGGAGAGCTGCACGGAAAACAGCTAACGTGATCTGACTTTCTTGTGACTGTCAGGCTGGCTCACTCAGGAGTTACATGCCCAGTTCCCTGTGTGGGGAGAACAGTGGAAGCTGGGGGCCAGTCAGGAGGCTACTGCAATAATCCAGGTGAGAAGTGATAGCGATTTGGATAAGGGTAGGAGACCTGAAGTGGTGAAAAGTAGTAAGATTCTCTCTTTATTTTATTTTATTTATTTTTTATTTTTATTTACTTTATTTTACTTTACAATACCCTATTGGCTTTGCCATACATTGACATGAATCTGCCACAGGTGTATACGAGCTTCTCTTTATTTTAAAATTTCAGTTCAGTTCAGTCACTCAGTCATGTCCAATTCTTTGAGACCCCATGGATTGAAGCACACCAGGCTTCCCTATCCATCAGCAACTCCCAGAGTTTACTCAAACTCATGTCCATTGAGTCGATGATGCCATCCAACCATCTCTTCCTCTGTTGTCCCTTTTGCCTCCTGTCTTCAATCTTTCCCAGCATCAGGGTCTTTTCAAATGAGTCAGCTCTTTGCATCAGGTGTCCAAAGGATTGGAGTTTCAGCTTCAGCATTAGTCCTTCCAATGAACATTCAGGATTGATTTCCTTTATGATGGACTGGTTGGATCTCCTTGCAGTCCAAGGGACTCTCAAGAGTCTTCTCCAACACCACAACAGAATTTCCTTAGTTTATTCTTTCCCTATTGATGCTGTAACAAAACACCACGAACTTGGTGGCTAAACAATACCCCCAAATTATTTTACCATTCTGGAGGTCAGACCTCTAAAATGAGTGCTTCTTCTGTAGCTTCTAGAAGGAAATCCATTTTCTTATCTTTTCCCAGTTCTAAAGGCAACCACACTTTTTGGCTTCTGACCCTGTGTCACTCCAAGTTCTGTATCTACCATCACATCTCCTACACTGATCTTCACCCTTTGGTCTCTCTCTTACAAGGACCCTTGTGATAACATATTGGTGTCCCCTTGAATGATCTATAAAGATCCTCTCCCAATTTTAATCACATTTTCAAAGTCCTTGTTGTCTGAAAGGTAACGTAGGCACAGGTTCCAGGTTTGTGCATCTGGAAATCTTTCAGGGGGACCATTATTATATCTACCACACTAGGAGAAAGGAGGGAGTCAAAGTCAACCATAAGGCCTGTGGATTGCCCAACCACCAGGAAGGAACTAGCTCTAGCCCTCGAGTGTGTTAGTTGCTCAGTCCTGTCCAAGCCTTTGCAACCCTATGGACTGTAACCCATCGGGCTGCTCTGTCCATGGGATTTCCCAGGCAAGAATATTGGAGTGGGTTGCCATGCCTTCCTCCAGGGGATCTTCCCAATCCAGGGATCAAACCCAGATCTCCCACATTGCAGGTGGATTCTTTACCAGCTGAGCCACAAGGGAAGCTCAAGAATACTGGAGTGGGTTGCCATTTCCTTCTTCAGGGGATCTTCCCAACACAGGGATTGAACCCAGATCTCCTACATTGCAGGCAGATTCTTTACCATCTGAGCCACCAGGGAACCAACCAAGCTTATGGAGGGAAACATTTATCAGGAGCTCACAATGGGGCAACTTAGCCTTGAGAGACCACTTAGACCTGAAAGGGAAGGTTGTCAAGGAGGCAGTTGGGTAGTGAGTCTGGAGGTCAGGGGGAAAGGCTGGGGTCCTGCACTGGGGAATGCAACTCTAGGTGGAAGGTAAAAGGATGAGGCTGTCCAGAGAGACTGCCTCAGAGTGAGGCGAGAAGTGAGAGCTCAGCCATGAGTCAGCAGGTGCCAGGGAGGCTGGTCAGAGATCCAGGAACTGCCCACAGATGGGCTGTCCAAGCCAGAGAGGGCTTCAAGCAGAGAAGGGTCCTCCATGTCCAAAGCTGGCTTGCTGGCTGGCCTTGAGAACCCCTGGGAAGTGAGCTTGGGTTTCACAGTTTGGAAGTCATTACTGACCTCAGCAAGAGAAAATTTGGGAAAATAGTGGGATGTAAATGCCCTAAAGAGTGGGAAGTAAATGGGCTTCCCTGGTTGCTCACTCAGGAAAGAACCCACCTGCAAGGCAGGAGGTGCAGGAGAAGAGGGTTTGATCCCTGGGTCTAGAAGATCCCCTGGAGAAGGAAATGGTAACCCACTCCAGTATTCATGCCTGGAGAATCCCATGGCCAGAGGAGCCTGGAGGGCTACAGTCCATGGGGTCACAAACAGTTGGACATGACTGAAGCGACCGAGAATGCATGTATAAATGCCCTATTGGGAGAAGAAGGGTTGGTGGCAGTGACTTTAAGTGACTCAAGAGGTTGTGCTGTTGAGGGGCACAGAGAAATGGGACAGGAGCTGGAAGGAGTGGGAGGAGGGGAAGAGGTTTTGGTTGTATGTTTACACACGGAAGAAGAAACCCCAGGTTTGTTTGTACGCTGACTGGGTGGCATGGGGTGAGAGGGTTTCTGAAGCTTTCTCTGTGCAGATAGGAGAGGAGGGCACCTTGAACAGGAGTGTGGAGGCAGGCCCTGGATGGAAGACTCACTTCTGTTCACTGTTGTGGGAAGAAGGCAGCAAGCTCAGCACAGGTGCCTGGTGGCTGGGGATGTGACACAGTGAGGATGATGGGGACGGTGAGGGTGATGGGGACGGTGAGGGTGATGGGGACGGTGAGGGTTCTCTGTGGATGCTTCGCTCTCCTCTGTGAAATAGGAAGCAATGCCATCAGCTGAGAGTGAGGATGAGGATGCAGCACAGAGAGTTTAAGGCACGTTAAGAAAAGGTGGAGAATTCTTCTAGGTGGGGGAGTGAATGGACTGGGAAAATGTAGGAGGATTGCATATGCACACAGATGTAATATAATGTAAATTACAGTATGTAAATATATATGGACAATTATAATATGTGTTAATAGAAAGAAATGTAGTATTTGTATCTAATATATAATGTTACATGCAATATAAAATTATCACAATCAATATCTAGTATATATTATATGAAATACTGTATATGAATATATGTTCCTTCTTCATCTATGCATATAGATACACATGCAGATAATGTGCATAATAATGTATTACTGAGCTGTGTATGGACTTCCCAGGTGGCGCTGGTGGTAAAGAACCCACCTGCCAACAGAGGAGATGCAGGAGATGCAGATTCGATCCCCTGGATCAGGAAGATCCCCTGGAGCAGGGCATGGCAACCCACTCCAGTATTCTTGCCTGGAGAATCCCCATGGACAGNGGCGCTGGTGGTAAAGAACCCACCTGCCAACAGAGGAGATGCAGGAGATGCAGATTCGATCCCCTGGATCAGGAAGATCCCCTGGAGCAGGGCATGGCAACCCACTCCAGTATTCTTGCCTGGAGAATCCCCATGGACAGAGGAGCCTGGCGGGCTGCAGTCCATGGGGTCACAAGAGTCAGACATGATATAGCAACTAAACAACAACAAAGCTGTATGTTATATACATTTAAAAACATTTATTTGTGAATTATCTGTCTCCCCAACTCTATCCATGATACATGTTATGCATATCATAAAATATAAACAGAAACAGAAATTTTAAAAGTATGAAAAGTGGAGTAATAAACACAGGTTTAAATGTCTATTGTATTTTTTTATCTTCATCTCCTCTAGCTTGGAAGATAAACGAAGGCAAAGCCTTTACCAACAATCAAAATGATTTTGCTTTTTCAAAAATCTTCTATTACCCTCAGTTACTTTTAATAATGTCTAAGAGATGGGCACCAAAATCTGTTACCAAAAGGAGTGTGTGGGTCAGGCTGCTTGCCGCTCAAAAACCCATAAAGAGGCCAGGTTGATGGAAAGGAAGGTTTGCTTTATTTCAGATGCTGGCAACCGAGGCAGGGGGATGTCTGTCCAAAGGCCCACTCCCCCATCCTGACAAGCAGGAAGCGGGAGCTCTTCTAGACAGAGGGGGCTANCAGGTTGATGGAAAGGAAGGTTTGCTTTATTTCAGATGCTGGCAACCGAGGCAGGGGGATGTCTGTCCAAAGGCCCACTCCCCCATCCTGACAAGCAGGAAGCGGGAGCTCTTCTAGACAGAGGGGGCTACGCGCAGGAACAGCACGGTCGTCTCTGGCAGTCATCTTTAATCGGTCATCAGTAGTCTCACCAGCATCAGCTCGTTTCAGGCGCAGTGAATCTTCAGCTCCAGGGCGCACTCGTCCCCGTTTCTTTACGATGCGATCAGGTCTCGGAATCGCGGCAGCTCGTGTCCTGGGCGCCGTCTGGGCTCATGTAGTTAGCTTCTCCACCTGGTGTTTTGGTGTCTCTAAGACAGCTCCCAGGATGGGGCACAGAGTATTATCTACAGCCCTTGAGAAGGAACTCAACGTCCTTGAGTATCTTTAATGACTACATTATTATCATTTAGTTCCCTGTGACTGTTTCCTTTGTTCCCGCATTTCTCACTCCTCTGATCAAACTTGCTCTGTGAATAAAGCTTTGCACAGACAAAAGGCAGGCAGGAGACATGGTGTGGGGGCCAAGGACCACAGGGCCCTGCTTCATTTCAGTGTGATGGAACATGCTTCATCCTTTTGGAAAACCATAGCGGGTATTGTGTGCTCTGCTTGTTAACTCAGAATACTGTTTCAACCCCATCTCCCAAGTACGCAAAAGTTTAAAATTATTGTTGTTGTTGAGGTGCAGTTAGTAGATTTCCATACTCTTTGCTATCAGAGAATGGTTCTTGCAGATTAACAGGAAACTCTTTGTTTTTATATGTTTCACAAATGGGTTTTAAAACCCAGAGAATCCCTCAAAGGCCTTTTAACATATTAGAAACTGGTGTTTCCAAGTTTTAAAATGTGAGATATGAGAGCTTTTATAGATTCACACTTCATTTGTCGGCAATAAAATCACTCAATGATAGAAACCTTTCCCAACTTCTGTTTTCAGAATATTCTCATCCTAGTAGATGTTTCTGGCAGTGGTTACTTTCTCATTCACAGTGAAGTGTCACCTTGACCTTGAATGTACAGGTTAAATCTATTCATTTATTTATTGAAAACTCCTACCAAGGTTCAGACTTTGTAAGTTGGCTGGCGGTGGCTCATCCCTGGAGTAGAGAGGTGCCAGCCCTCCCCCTTCTTGTCCACCTCTGTGTGCTGCCTTAGCAACACCTTCACGCCCTTGTTCAGTGGACATCTTTGTCCATTTTCATGAGGATTCATTTAGTTAGAAGCTAGATAATATAATCTGCACATTCTCTTCATGGGAATTTGGAATCTTCAATAACAGCAAAATCCTGGAACGAGGAAGGTCTGAGAAGTGGCATCAGTGCACACCACCTGGAGTGCCCATCCAGGTGCCTGGTGCACCCGCGACACCTGCCAGTCGGGCTCCTGCAGTGAGAACGTGCGCCTCGGTCAACCCACATGGCAGATGGACAGAGCACACTTCTTTTTCTCTCCTTTCTTCCTTGCTCTTTCCTCCCTCTCTCTCCTTCCTTCCTTCTTCTCTTTCTTTCAAGTAGAAACCAACAGAACAAAAGTTCTAACATTTTTCACTCAGTCCCGGGAGTTGTCTTGAACCAGCAGGGCAAATCAACACAATGAAGACTCCTTCCACCTGGACCGTCTCTCTGTCTCTGTGACCCAGGACTTGTGACTTTTGATCATGGGCCTTGCTGGGCTTTACTACTGAGTTCTGCTCCCTTCACCCCCACCCCTCCTCCCAGCTCATCACTGGGGGTCAGAAACAGGCTAGTCTTCAAAACACTTCAAATTCAAAAGGCCAAAACTCAAGTCCTCCCCTTTCTCATCGAACGTGATCATCCTACTCTGCTCTAATTTGCATCCTGCCTGAAATCTTCCTGGTGACCAGGGAGGAATCCACAGGCTGTCTGCTCTGTGTTACACACACANGCACAGAGGATGAGTCAGTCAAGGGAAGACAGCGGCATGCGGAAGAGAACATCTTATCTATCCCATATCTTAGAGGAAGTGATATGCATGTATTTACACCCCACTTTCTTCCAATGGGATTTAAGATGTTGGCTCCATCACAGTAGATTGTATACCAAAAAAAGTGAAAGTTTAAGTCGCTCTGTCGCGTCTGACTCTTTGCGACTCCAGGAATAGTAGCCCACCAGGCTCCTCTGTCCATAGGATTCTCCAGGCAAGAATACTGGAGTAGGTAGCCATTCCCTTCTCCAGGGAATCGTCTAGATCCAGGGATTGAACCTGGGCCTCTCTCATTGCAGGCAGATTCTTTACTGTCTGAGCCATCAGGGAAGTAGATTATATAAACTTCACTAAAAAAGTAGAATTTCTGACCTTTTTTCCCTGCTTTTCCCCCCTCAATACCTTCATTTTGGATTTCTAGCCTCCAGAAGTCTGAAAGAATCTATTTCTGTGTGTTTATAACTGCAGTCAAATATTGTTTTAACAATGGATAGGTAAGCAATGAAAAAGACCCTGATCTGGGGAAGACTGAAGGCAAAAGGAGAAGAGGACGACAGAGGCCGAGTTGGTTGGATGGCATCACCGACTCAATGGACATGAATCTGAGCAAACTCCAGGAGATAGTGGACGACAGAGGAGCCTGGTGAGCTACAGTCCATGGGGTCGCAAAGATTTGGACATGACCTAGTGACTGAACAGCAACAACTATACAATTCATTGGCAGTACATGATTGTGCAATGTTGTATCACCAGCAGCATCGTCTACACCTAAACGTTTTTATCACCCCAACATAAACTCCGTATTCATTACACAACAAATCACTCTCTCTCTCTCCCCCCAGCCCTTGGTAACACCTCTTGTCCTTTCTGTCTCTGTGAATTTGACTCTTCTATGTATTTCACATGGGCTTCCAGGTAGTGCTAGTTAAGAACCTGCCTGCCAAAGCAGGAGAACAGAAGAGATGCAATTTCATCCCGGGTGGGGAAGATCCCCTGGAGAAGGGCACGGCAACCCACTCCGGTATTCTTGTCTGGAGAATCCCATGGACAGAGGAGTCTGGCAGGCTATGGTCCAAGGGGTCGTGAAGAGCCAGACACAGCTGAATCAACTTAGCACTCATGCATGCACGGTACCTCACATAGGTGGAATCCCACAATATTCCCAGCTGAGGCAGCCAGGCATGTTGGTCCCTTCCTCCACCTTCTGTTCTGTTCAGGCACTCAATGGACTGGGTGATGTCCACCCACACTGGGGAGGACCATTTGCTTGGACTGGGTGAGGTTCACCCACTGAAACGCTAATCTCATCCAGGAACCCCCTCACAGACACACCCTGAAACAACATTTGAGCTGGTCACCCCATGGGGAGTCCACCCACACTTAAGATTAACCATCAGGAGGACTCAAATCTCTCCATCACTTAAGAAGAAACTTTCCTACTGAAGTATAGTTGATTCACAATGTTTCAGGCACAGAGCAAAGTGACTCAGTTCTATCTTCACATGTATATTCTCTTCCATGTACCATGATTATAAGACACAGAATATTGTTTCCAATGCCAAGGGTCCCCAACCAGGTGAGTGTCCCACCACTGAACTCAGTCCTGACACCATCTACTGAAGACGGTTTAAGATCCCACAGGTTGAGGATTCAGTGTTGCAAGACTCCTCTCCCCCGCCCCAGCTCAGATGCTAATAACAAGTCTAGGTTGTTATCAGTGCCTCTGACTATCAGCTGTGAATCAGAGGTTCCCACCACCCACTCCTTGGGTTCAACTAATTTGTTAGAGTTACTCACAGAACTCAGGAAAAGTCTACTTACATTTGTTGTTGTTTAGTTGATAAGTTGTGTGACCCCGTGGACTCTTTGGTGACCCCGTGGACTGTAGCCCGCCAGGCTCCTATTTCCCAGGCAAGAATCCTGGAGTAGATTGCCATGTCCTCCTCCAGGGGATCTTCCCTACCCAGGGATCGAACCTGAGTCTCCTGCTTGGCAGGCAGATTCTTTACCACTGAGCCAGCTGGGAAAGCCCTTACTTACATTTACTGGTTCATTATGAAAAGGATATGATAAGGGATTTAGATGAGCATTCGGATGGAAGAGGAGAATAGGGAAAGCTGTGTGGGAGGGGGGTCTGGGGGTCCCTGCCCTCTTTCAGTACCTTCACATGCTCACCAGCCCAGGTGGTCTCTGAACCCCCTACTATTGGGATTTCATGAAGCTTCATCATATGGGCATGATTAATCACTAATTTCACTTTCAGCCCTTCTCCCTTCCAAAGAGAATGGGAGGTGGGGCTGAAAATTTCAAGCTTCTCATCATGGCTTGTTTTTTTGTGATGACCATTATCACCCAGGAGCCTCCAGGAGCCCACCTAGAGTTGCTTCATGAGAACAAAAGACACTTTTAGCACCCAGGAAATTACAAGGGTTTCAGGAGCTCTGAGGCAGGAACCAGGGTGAAAGACCAGTATTTTTGTATGATTTTACACCCTTTAATGAAAAAAAAAATTATGCGATGGAAGTAAGCTTTTAGTTTCCACCGCAAGTTTTTTTCAGCGTGTCTGTGAAATTGTTGTGGTTGTTATCGTTGAGTTGCTCAGTCGTGTCTGATTCTTTGCGACCCCATGGGCTGCAGCACACCAGCCTCCCGGGTCTTCCACTATCTCCTGCAGTTTGCTCAAATTCATGTCCATTGAGTCGTCTTTGTTGTTGTTGTTCAGTCATGTCCAACTCTTGGTGATCCCAGGGACTGTAGCCCACCTGACTCTTCTGTCCACGGGATTCGCCAGGCATAGGACTGGAGTGAGCTGCCATTTCCTTCTCCAGGGGATCTTCCTGACCCATGGATTGAATCCGCATCTTCTGCATTGGCAGGCAGACTCTCTACCACTCAGCCACCAGGGAAGCCCTTTGAATCGTCTTTACTAGGCATGAAAACAAGCCAGTTTGGCTACTTCCTTACTGCTGCTGCTACTGCTAAGTCGCTTCAGTCATGTCTGACTCTGTGCGACCCCATAGACGGCAGCCCACCAGGCTCCCCCGTCCCTGGGATTCTCCAGGCGAGAACACTGGAGTGGGTTGCCATTTCCTTCTCCAATGCATGAAAGTGAAAAGTCAAAGTGAAGTCGTTCAGTTGTGTCCGACCCTCAGCGATCACATGGTCTGCAGCCCACCAGACTCCTCTGTCCATGGGATTTTCCAGGCAAGAGTGCTGGAGTGGGGTGCCATTGCCTTCTCCAACTTCCTGGTTAGGTACTTGCAAAGGTGCCCTAATGTCATATCTCCAGTATTAGTGGCTGATAGTCTCAGCATCATGAAAACTATCACACTCTGAAACTGTTTTTAAAAAAAAGTTTATGCTGTCCTCAGGGGGAAGGATACTGATGCTAGAGTGTCCCCTGGTCACCTTATGTGTCCCTCAGGTCCTACACAAAAGGGAGATGCCCTCCTGCTCTGGACACTGAACTCCCTTCTGCATCAAGTCCCCTCTGTGCTTGTTTCTATGGGTCCAGCCAGCACGCTGAATCCTCCTCGCTCACATCACCTCCAAAGACAGCCAGCTGAGGTTCAGCCTCTGAAACTGTGGGAAGGGTTTTGATTCCTTTTATCTGGGTGTGGTGGAGGCATGCCTGCCTGTCTGATACAGACTGGTGTGTCATAAGTTCCATGGGCTGCCCCTCCACATCAGGGAGTTTGGGCCCCGTGATCTGGGGCTTCTGATAGCAAGTAGAGGCTTCAGATTCCTTTGGGGAGTTGATCACCTGCCAAAATCCCCTTTACAGGTAAACGTGTCCTGAAAGGAGGGCTTACACAGCTCAGACATGTGATCCACCTTCCTGATGAGCCAGTGGCCTCTAAAAAGGCATAGGAAGGGACAGAGGCAACAGTGGAGGGAAACAGGGAGCCTTGAGCTCTCAGCCGCCTGTGGGTACCAGGAGGGATCAGGTGATTGATTCATTCAAAAGCTTCCCAGGAGGGATCAGGTGACTGATTCATTCAAAAGCTTCCCTGTAGGATAAACGTGTTTCACAGGTCAGTCCTGGAACAAAACAAAATTCACTGAAACCAGACCACTGTTTGGCTTAAGGAAAGATTGAGCCAAAGGTTGAGTCTTTTACAAGAAATTTGGAGCACATGCACTGTGTAAATTTCACAGGGAGGGAATATCAGCCCGCGTGATATTTTGAGAAAGATGCCATTGATTTATTAAAAGAAAAACGGTTTTCAGAAAACCTGGCTTTTACAAATAAAGTCCAGAAGGGATAGAAATTTGGTAATCTGAATTGCTCATCTCTTTTTTAAAAACTAATTTAAAATTTCTGAATTGGCAACAATAATTTTTAATATTTTCAATTTTAAATATAATAAATTGAACATAGAGGAATCAATAGTCAAAACCATGCATGCATGCTCAGTCATGTCCGACTCTTTGCTGACCCCATGGACTGTAGCCTGCCAGGCTCCTCTGTCCATGCAGATTCTCCAGGCAAACATGCTGGAGTAGGTTGCCATGCCCTCCTCCAGGGAATCTTCCCAACCCAGGAATCGAACTCATATCTCCGGTGTCTCCTGCATTGCAGGCAGGTTCTTTACCTACTGAGCCACTGGGAAGTCCAGGCAAAGCCATACCAAGCAAGTGTTCAGAGAAACAACTTGCTTGCACCCTGACGCCCTTATTTAGTTACTGTCTATTGCTATTTTTCCTGCACTGAGACACCAGCCAGCCCTGGGAATGTGGGAGAGCAAAGAAGAGAAGCACTTGATGAACTAATGATCCTTTCCATCCCTGGCCAGGAGACAGCATCTTTAATCCAGGCTCCCTTCCACTGGTGGGGGCACAGGGGTCCCCTCACTGTCTGCCGAGCAGACTCCAGCCAAAGCAGAGTGAGTCCCTAAGGCCATGATGGAGGGGGACCCAGGCTGATTGTTGGAAACCTACCTTCTGCACACAGCAGCTTCGAGCCCACTTTGCTGAAAAAATTCCCAAGAGAAGAACTTCAATCTGGGGAGAGTAGAAACCTTTGGTTTAAAAAAAATGTTAAGGATTTCCCAGGCAGACCAGTAGTTCAGAATCTGCCTCCCTATACTATTTTTGTTTAGGTTTATGAAGGAAATCATGCCTCACCACAGTTATATAGTTAGAGAAGGGAGGAATAATTTCATACCCTTTTTACTTTACTGTGGATATTCTTCTTTGACACTAAACCCAAATTTGACAGAGGGTAGTTTTTCTAAAGATCGTTGCAAAGTGGAGTCTGAAACCATCTGAATGAAATTTTGTGTTCTGTTAGGTTAAGAAAAAAAAAATTGCCTTCCAATGCAGGGAGCATGGCTTCAATCCCTGTTTGGGAAACTAAGATCCCAAGCGCTACAAGGCATGGCTAAAAATTAAAAAGAAGTTAATTTAAAAACTTTTAAAACATTGAAAGAAAAAGAGCAACTTCCCAAGTCACCCCATTTCAGAGTCCATGCTAACAAATAGACCATAGCCAAAGCAGAAGTGTTTGATGATGCACCTCAAACATTATATGAGCTTTTGTACTCCCAATATCCTAAGCTATTAACCTAAAAATAGCTATATTTATTTATTTAAAAAATTCCTTTTTATTGGAGTATAGTTAATATACAGCATTGAGTTAGTTTCTGATTCACAGAAAAGTGAATCAGTTATACATATACATTTTGTTGTTAATCAGTCGCTCAGTCGTGTCTGACTCTTTGCGACCCCATGAGCTGCAGCAGGCCAGACTTCCCTGTCCTTCACCACATATCTACTCTTTTTTTAAGATTATTTTCCCATATAGGGGATTTCAGAGTATTGAGTAAAATTACCTGTGCTGTACAGTAAGTCCTTATCAGTTATCTGTTTTATATATAGTAGGATCTCTATGTCAATCCCAATCTCCAAATTTATCCCTTCTCCCCCCTTACCCTCTGGTAACTATAGTTTGTTTTCCAAGTCTGTGAGTCTGTTTCATAAATAAGTTCATTTGAACCCATTTTTTTTAGATTCCACATATAAGCAATATCATGTGATATTTGTATTTCCGTCATTTCTGATTCTTTGTGACCCCATGGACCATAGCCCACCAGGCTCTTCTGTCCATGGGGATTCTCCAGATCAGAATACTGGAGTGGGTGGCCAAGCCCTTCTCCAGGGGATCTTCCCAACCGAAGGATCGAACCCAGATCTCTAGCACTGCAGACAGATTCTTTACCAGCTAAGGCACCAGGGGAACCCAAGAACAGTGGGATACAATTATGTTTTTGATTATGGTTTTTCTCCAGATATAAGCCACATATTTGCATATTTGCTTTACTAATAAATTTTATATATTAGTTATAAAACATTACACTTTGAAACATACATGAAAAGCAAGTATTAAGAGTGTTAATACCAAAAAACTCTGAATATGTGCTTTTATTTATTCCTTTGACTCTGGGGTGTAGACACCCTACCCTCTTGTGGACCACTGGTCCTGGAGGGAGAGAGGGAGTTAGATGAGAGATCCCCATCTCAGACGCCTTCATCTCCTGTCTCAGACTCACGGGGCAAGGGAAGTGGGGAAGGGCTGAAGCTGATTAGCCATCATTGGTCAGCACACAATCAGCTCATTTCATCCTGGATCCAGGGTTCAGCCTCTCACTTATCAGACTAGGCTCCCTGGTGGGTGCAGGATCACCCAGTCTGCACGGGCTGGACCAGGGTGTGACCCCACCTCTATACAGACCTACTCCAGGGAGTTAGGAAACTGAAACCAGGACTTAGAGCCTGGCACAGGGGCTTCCTAACATTTTATTTTGTTTATTTTTTTAAAGCACTGTTGGAATTTCTTAAAAGCCTTGTTTCATTTCCTTTTGAAGTTAGCAACTTCAGAGAGCCCTGTTTCTCCATCTTTGGCCCACGGGACACTTGTGCATTGCTCATGAGTTGCTTTGTGTGGGTCATCTGTTTGGCCTATGGTTTCTCATTATGGGCACGATTTGGCATTTGGGGCCAGATCAGTCTCTGGCCTGGGGTGCTGTCCTGTGTCTTGTAGGATGTCTAGCAGCACCCCCTGGGGTCCATCCACTAGATGCCAGTGGTACTCCCCCAAGCTTTCACAACAAAAATACCTCCAGATTTGGCCAAATGTTCCCCTCAGTGGAGAACTACTGCTTGGAAAGTCACAACCCTCCAGTTGGGTGGTTCCTTTGCAGGAACCACAACCCTGCCCCGTGACTCTTTGCTGTGGAGCACCATCAGAGTCCTGCACTTTGTGAGGTTGGACCCTCCACTTTCCAGGAGGCAGTTGCCTGAGATCTAGAGAGTGAGGGCCAGGGCCTTCCCTGGACCTCAGCCACGTCCTTCACACTCACTCACCTCCTGCAAGTGACACCTCCCTCCTTTCTTTTTTCCCTTTGCTTTTCTTTTCTCTTCATTTTTTTTCTTTGCTTTTACCAGTTAAACTTCTATTCTTTTTTTAGGTGGAGCTTACACCTGGCCAAGCCTCCAGTTCAGTTAAGTTCAGTAGCTCAGTCATGTCCGACTCTTTGCAACCCCATGGACTGCAGCACGCCAGGCCTCCCTGTCCATTACCAACTCCCGGGGCTCACTCAAACTCATGTCCATTGAGTCGGTGATGCCATCCAACCACCTCATCCTCTGTCATTCCTTTCTCTTTCCAGCCTCAATCTTTCCCAGCATCAGGGTCTTTTCCAATAAGTCAGTTCTTCACATCAGGTAGCCAAAAGATTGGAGTTTCAGCTTTAGCATCAGTCCTTCCAATGAATATTCAGGACTGATTTCCTTTAGGATGGACTGGATGGATCTCTTTGCAGTCCAAGGGACTCTCAAAAGTCTTCTCCAACACCACAGCTCAAAAGCATCAATTCTTCGGTGCTCAGCTTTCTTTATAGTCCAACTCTCCATTCTGGAATAATTATACCTTTGACTAGGTGGACATTTGTTGGCTAAGTAATGTCTCTCTCTCTCTTTTTTATTAATGTCTTTTTTAAAAAATATGCTATCTAGGTTGGTCATAACTTTTCTTCCAAGGAGCAAGCGTCTTTTAATTTCGTGGCTGCATTCACCATCTGCAGTGATTTTGGAGGCTCCTCCCCCAAATAAAATCTGTCACTGTTTCCATTGTTTCCCCAACTATTTGCCAAGCCTCACTCCACATCTATTCAGCCCCAAGTCAGGATGGGGTACTGCTCCTACGTGCTCCTAGATGGGTTGCCCTCTCCTAATACAACATTCACTGCCTCCCTCCCCCACTCTGCCGCTGCCATTACTGAGCTAACTGTCTGAGACCTCCCAGGAGTGTGGCTTCTTCAGGGCTAAAGCTGCGTGGCTTTGTCAGCCCTGTGTTCCAGCTCCGGCACAGTGCCTGGCACGCTGGCAAGTCTTGGGGCATATCTCCTCAATACATACAGGTGACTGGCACCAGGTCCATGCCTCCCAAGTACTAGGAAGGGTCAAGTTCATAGGATTAAGTTCACTGACCGGAGCCAGGCTGTCTAGGTGTATCGCTGAGTTGTGCTGCTTTCCAACTGGGTGCCTTTGGGCAAAATACGTACCCTCTCTATTCCTTCCTCTTGACTAGATGGGCCTTTGTTGGCTAAGTAACGTATCTGTTTTTTTAATATGCTGTCTAGGCTGGTCATAACTTTTCTTCCAAGGAGCAAGCGTCTTTTGGTTTCGTGGCTGCAGGAGTGTGGCTAGCATGGCTGACAAAGCCACACAGCTTTAGGCCTGAAGGAGCCACGCTCCAGCCTCTTCCTCTTTCACGCAAGGTAGTGATAACAGTA
The DNA here is from genome assembly GCA_006410875.1 of Neotragus pygmaeus. Lineage (NCBI taxonomy): Eukaryota > Metazoa > Chordata > Mammalia > Artiodactyla > Bovidae > Neotragus > Neotragus pygmaeus. Next base: position 71,161 of record SJYV01055250.1, on the reverse strand, counting down.
TTTATCTTCAGAATTATTATAAGCACCATATACCCGGTAGATCAGACAGTAAAGAATCTGCCTGTAGTGTGGGATGAGAAGATTCCTTGGAGAAGAGAATGGCAACCTACTTCTGTATACTTGCCTGGAGAATCCCATGGACAAAGGAGTCTGGCAGGCTTCAGTCCATGGGGTTGCAAGACTCAGACATGACTGAACGACTAACAATTACTACTGCTACTACTATGAGTTAATACGGAGCTTCCCTGGTGGCTCAGAGGGTAAAGAATCTGCCCACAATGCAGGAGAACCATGGGTTCGATCCCTGGGTTGGGAAGATCCTCTGGAGAAGGGAATGGCAACTCAGTCCAGTATTCTTGCCTGGATAATTCCATGCACAGAGGAGCCTGGAGGTGTCACAAGAGTCAGACATGACTTAGCAACTAAATCACCACCACCACCACCAGGACAGCAGATAGTTGGCACTAAATAAGAGCTTGCTGTTAGCGTTTCTGAGCACTTCTTAGAACTCACTTACACTAAGGGGGATAAGATTTTGTTTTGAAGGAGAGGTAGCCAATTGGGATGAAGATAGAGGCAGAGACGTGGAGACTCTGGAGTCCTCATGTCAATAAAGGAGGTAACCAAGAATCTGGAATTGTCAGGAATAACATTAGGACCTCAGAGAGGAAGCAGAAGAGGTGGGGAGGATTCCAGAAACTCACTCATTTTATGAGAATGGATGGCCTATTCGTTTTTGGTCCAGGAAAGAAGAATGAAACTTTCCTAGCTTATTCCTCCGGTGTTCAGCTCTCCCACCCTTGGACTCACAGGAGGAACTGTCTCTAGATACCTAATTGCCATTTATCACAATGTGTCCATGAGAAAAATCCTTCTAAAATTCCTCCCTTTGGCTTGTCAACACATCCATTAGAAAAGACAGGGCTCTGGTTATGTAAAACCATGGCAGTTTCTTGTTATCAAGCATTTGGTTGAAATGGAAATTTCCTGTTTGCCTTGGGGGATATTTCTAATGTTTTATACTTATGCCGTGGGTTAGTTAACCAAAATCTGGAATCTTTATTTTTTTTAAGTTGAACTGTAGTTGATGTACAATAGGTGGCTGAGTGGGTAAAGAATCTGCTTGCGATGCAGGAGACGTAGGAGATGAGGGTTCGATCTCTGGTTTGGGAAGATCCCCTGGAGAAGTAAATGACAACCCACTCCAATATTCTTGCCTGGAGAATCCCATGGACAGAGGAGGATGGTGAGCTACAGTCCATGGGGTTGCAAAGACTTAGACATGATCAATGGGACTCAGCACCCCGCATGTAGTTGACTTACAATATTACAAAACATGAATTCTTCATCCATATTTTCAGTTTTGTGTTCACAGGTGTAAAGTCATAAGAAGTCACCTGGTGTGGTGTTAAGTCTGGGTCTTGGTGTCTAAAGGGGAAATGACTTCGCACTTCTGGACAAGGTTATCTCCACTTGAGGAGAAGTTGAGAACAGGAGCATTTTCTTGACCCTCGATTCTGCGCCATTAGCTCACACTGACCTTTACTGACTATTTGAGCTCAAGCAGTTTGGGAATGCGGTAGGAGCTGTTGCGTTAATTTGGTTGTTTAAACAGTTACATCAGACAGGCAGGTAGGCAGGCAGACAGCAAATATTTGCCTGACCACTGTGCTAGGCACCTGGGACAAGGCAAGGCTGACGGTGACCCGCTGTAGCGGTCCCCAGGGTCACCCACGCAGTCTGATGGATCCGGCTTGGATCACTGGCTCCGTTGCTTTCCAGATTTATTTGATACTCTGAATCTCAATCAGCGTATCTTTAAAATGGGCATCATAATTTCAGTTATCTCATAAGGCTCTGAAAGGATGGAGCGAGATAAGCCACCCGCAGAGTTTAGCACATTCACGTGTCATTATTCATGCTACTGCCCCTGGTTTCATTCTCCAGCAGATGGAATGATCCTATCAGGGGAGAGAACTGATTAGCAAAAGCACCCCCGATGAGCCATTTGGGTTGGAACAATAGCTCTCAGGGCATAGGCAGATTGGGTGAGAAATGAAACAGGAGGATGACTAAATCACTGTGTGAGCAGTTAAGGTGGAGATGGAGAGTGTGAACCCTTTACAGGAGTAATTCTTGGGACCAGAAATTGTCTAAGGGCCTTAAGAATCTATATGTCTACTTTTCAATTTCTGTCATTTTTTTCCTTCTTGTGGTTCTGATGTAAATGACTGCGTATGATGAGCCCTAAATCTTAAGTAAACATCTCCCACACCATGGAGCCAGATTGCCAGGACAATCTCGTGGTTTATACCTGTTCAGTTCAGTTCAGTTTAGTTGCTTATTTGTGTCTGACTCTTTGTGACCCCATGGACTACAGCGAGCTTACTCAAACTTATGTCCATTGAGTCTGTAATGCCATCCTACCATCTCATCTTCTGTCGTCCCCTTCTCCTCCTGCCCTCAATCTTTCCCAGCATCAGGGTCTTTCCCAATGAGTCAGTTCTTCACATCAGATAGCCAAATAGTGGAGTTTCAGCTTCAGCATCAGTCCTTCCAATGAATATTCAGGACTGATTTCCTTTAGGATAGATTGGTTGGATCTCCTTGCAGTCCAAGGGACTCAAGAGTCTTTTCCAACACCACAGTTCAAAAGCATCAATTCTTCAGTGCTCAGCTTTCTTTACAATCCAACTCTCACATCCATACATGACTATTGGAAAAACCATAGCTTTGACTAGTGGACCTTTGTTGGCAAAGTAATGTCTCTGCTTTTTAATATGCTATCTAGAGTGGTCGTAACTTTTCTTCCAAGGAGCCATATACCTGTAGCCATAGCATAAAAACTTCGTTTTCAAAAGTATCCAAGTTTGGGCTATAACTTATGTCCCAGTTGTGCCAACTACTTTCTGTGAGTTGCTGTGTTTGAAAAAACCAAGGGAAAGTGGCTGGGGTGAGATGCGGAAATGATGGGAAAGCAGCAGGTAGAAATGGGATGGATGTGGGACAGACACAGGGGCTCAGAGCCAGAAGGGACCATGTGTGATTGGGGCAGAGGCAGAGGAAGAGATGTTGGCTTGCACTCTGTGCTTATGGGGTATCCAGCCACCTACCTATTTGGGGGGAGTTGGAATATAGGGGATATTCATTCAACTAGCTTGTAGGTTATATTTGCAGCACGATTAATTGCAGGTAAATTAACAGGCATTGAATTACAAAAATTCCATCAGCCCTTGAAAATCTCCTGTGCCCTTTGTCAGCAAATCTTAACTCTGTTCCCTGCCCTTAGCCAATCACTAATCTGTTTTGTGTTTGTCTGTTTCTGACTTGGACATAGTGTCATGTAAATGGAATCACGGAGTCTGTGGACTTTTTAAGTTTGGCTTCTTCCAGATTTCACCATGCATTTGATTCATCTATGTTGTTGCATGTTTCAGTAGCTTGTTTCAGTAGTTTGTTTCAGTAGCTTCGGAAGCATTCCATTGTATGGATGCACCACTTTCTTTGGGGTTTCCCAGGTGGCTCAGATGGCAAAGAATCTGCTTGCAATGCAGGAGACCCAGGTTCGTTCTCTGGGTCGGGAAGATTCCCTGGAGGAGGGCATGGCAACCCACTCCAGTATTCTTGCCTGGAGAATTCCAGGGACAGAGGAGCCTGGGGGGCTACAATCCATGGGGTCGCAAAAGATCCGGACACGACTAAGCATGTACACACCAGTTTCTTTATCCATTCCCTAGTTAAAGCACATTTAAGTTGTTTTCACTCACTATAATTTTGACAAATTAAATACACCTGTGTAACTCATATCCCTGTTGAAGAGAATTCAAGAATAGGAACATTTTAGGATGTATAGGTTTCATGTAAAATAAATTCTAGTTCAAGGGTTCTTAAACATTACTGAGCTATGGATCCCTTCAATGGTCAGGCGAACTCTTCTCCAAATGCTGTTGTTAATGTATTGATATAAAATAAAATGCATAGGATTCTCAAAGAAAGCCAATTACATTGAAATACAGTTATCAATTATTACAAAGAAATATGTGATTAAGAAGAAACATTAAGAAGCAATGAAGTAATATCTGTATTCCTTTATGGACACATCAAATAAAGCCCAGACGCAGATCTAAGAACTACTGAAAGTTTGAAGTTGTGAGGAGCGCACGTGACACTTTGAGTTCAGTTACACCTGGCAGCCCTAGTGGTAAAGAACCCGCCTGCCACTGCAGGAGACATGAGACACAAGTTTGATNTGTTGCATGTTTCAGTAGCTTGTTTCAGTAGTTTGTTTCAGTAGCTTCGGAAGCATTCCATTGTATGGATGCACCACTTTCTTTGGGGTTTCCCAGGTGGCTCAGATGGCAAAGAATCTGCTTGCAATGCAGGAGACCCAGGTTCGTTCTCTGGGTCGGGAAGATTCCCTGGAGGAGGGCATGGCAACCCACTCCAGTACTCTTGCCTGGAGAATCCTATGGGCAGAGGAGCCTGGTGGTTACAGACCATGGGGTCACAAAGAGTCAGACACGACTGAGGCGAATTAGCATGCATGTGCCCAACTGGAATGAGATGTAAAAATATTTGTGATTTTAGCTGGGGGCACAGTCACAGATTATCATTACCAGTTCCCCTCATTCACAGCTGAAGGAAATGCTGAATTCCAATCTGAGTTTCATGAATATGAAAATAGGAATTTTCCCCAGGAATCTCTTGAACTCCATCTTTGAGCACTTGGAGTGTGTGTGTGTGTGTGNGCTGGCAAAGTAATGTCTCTGCTTTTAAATATGTTTTCTAGGTTGGTCATAACTATTCTTTCAAGGAGCAAGCATCTTTTAATTTCATGGCTACAGTCACCATCTGCAGTGATTTTGGAGCCCCCCAAAATAAAGCCTCTCACTGTTTCCACTGTTTCCCCATCTATTTCCCATGAAGTGATGGGACCAGATGCCACAGTTCCTATAAGTTTTTGGTCGCAACTTTTTCATAGACTGATCAAATAAATAACCTTGTTTAAGTGTTTTGCGACCTTGTTTAAGTGTGTTTCTCTCTGTGTGTGCTTAGTCACTCAGTCATGTCCAATTCTTTGCAATCCCAGAGCCTGCCAGGCTCCTTTGTCTATGGCGATTCTCCAGGCCAGAATACCGGAGTGGGTTGCCATGCCCACCTCCAGGGGAGCTTCCCGACCCAGGGATTGAACCCAGGCCTCTCACACTGCAGGCAGATTCTTTACTGTCTGAGCCACCAAAGACATTATTTCATATATATTGTGCCTCAACAAATCTTAACACATGCATTCTCTCCAGCATATCTGTAGCCTTCTTGTGCAAAGGAACACTAGACGGTAGGTCAGCACTGTACTTGGGTGCATTTTGAACAGTAAAATCAACAAAAAGCACAAAAACCTTGGCGTTGAATAGACTATGAAAAGGATGCTTGTTTATAGCATGAGACTTGGAATAAGAAGGCAGAGTCATAGCTCTATAGAATCTCAATTGGAAACAGGTACATTGGGCAACTAATTTTTTGCTGCGCTATGTATATATCTGAGGATGACCACAAAAACCCTGTGGAATGAAGTCCCCTGGTGGTCCAGAGGTTAAGAATTGTCCCCAATGCAGGGGACACGGGTCCAGGAAGATCCCACATGCCCTGGGGCGACTAAGCCCACGTGCCACAACTACTGAGCCCACATCCTGGAGCTTCTGCCCCACGACAGAGAGTAGCGCCTGCCCATAGCTGTTCTGGATTTCCTAATTCAGCATTCACGGCAACTTTACAGAACCATCGTGAAAGCTCACAGGCAGCAACGAAGACCCAGGGCAGCCAAAAATTAAATAAATAAAAATGTTTTAAGACCCCACTAGCGTGTGTTGATTTGAGGGTTACAAGTAATTGCAATGTAAGTGGGACTGCAAGTGTACAGAAATAAAAAGATTTTTTTATCAAGTCTTCGAAACTTCGAAGAACGAGGTTGACTATATTTGACACCCATTGACTCATAACATCCCTCTCGTAGGGTGGGAAGATAAGTCCAAGGCACAGAGGGATGAAGTGAGTTGCTCCAAGTTATACAGCTGGTAAGAAGGCAGCCAGATCACACACCAGTGTCAGCATTCCCCAGAACCCCACCCGCTGCTCTTCTGATAGGTAAAGAGTGCAGACACCACGGAGACCTTCACATCCCTTGGTTTTCAAATTCTCCTGCCAGGAACACCTCTGGCACTGGCATCTTTTCAGAGCATTTTGTTGTTGCTGTGCTGCAGTATGGGGTCTGGGGAAAACCCTGGAGCCTATCACTGCTCTGCATGGGGGCAACTGTTAACAAGCTTGAAGAACAGGGCCTCAGATTCTGGGGCTACCAGTAGACCCTGTTTTCAAGAAAAAAAAAATAACAAGAAAAGAAAAGCCAGTTTAAAGGAGAACAAATTTTAGCAGCAGTACTGGGGAGATGGCAGGGGTAGGAGTGGGATTGGGGCTGTAGCCATCATGATGAACCTGAGTGATGGAGGCTGTGACCCAAAGCCAGCCTCCTGCACAGAGGGAGCCAGGCTTACAGGATAGAGTTCTACGTAAAAGTGGAGCCCAGTCACTTCTATGTGGAATCCAAAAAAGTAAGCTCATAGAAACAGTAGGATGGTGGCTGTCATGGGCTGGGGGTGAAGGAAACAGGGAGATGTTGGTCAAAGGGCACCGGTTTTCAGTTACAAGATGAAAGTGTTCCTCAGAGCTAATATATAACGTGGTGACTATAATGAACAAAACCGAATTGTTATACTTGAAAGTTTCCAAGAGAGTTCAGTTGAGTTCAGTTCAGTCGCTCAGTCGTGTCCGACTCTTTGCAACCCCATGAATTGCAGCACGCCAGGCCTCCCTGTTCATCACCATCTCTCAGAGTTCACTCAGACTCACATCCATCGAGTCCGTGATGCCATCCAGCCATCTCATCCTCGGTCGGCCCCTTCTCTTCCTGCCCCCAATCCCTCCCAGCATCAGAGTCTTTTCCAATGAGTTAACTCTTCCCATGAGGTGGCCAAAGTACTGCAGTTTCAGCTTCAGCATCATTCCTTCCAAAGAAATTCCAGGGCT
>SJYV01055250.1:9179-63899 GCA_006410875.1 Neotragus pygmaeus | reverse complement strand
CTGAGGAAGGCTTTCTTATCTCTTCTTGCTCTTCTTTGGAACTCTGCATTCAGATGCTTATATCTTTCCTTTTCTCCTTTGTTTTTTGCCTCTCTTCTTTTCACAGCTATTTATAAGGCCTCCCCAGACAGCCATTTTTCTTTTTTGCATTTCTTTTCCATGGGGATGGTCTTGATCCTTGTTTCCCGTACAATGTCACAAACCTCATTCCATAGTTCATCAGGCACTCTGTCTATCAGATCTAGGCCTTTAAATCTATTTCTCACTTCCACTGTATAATCAAAAGGGATTTGATTTAGGTCATATCTGAATTGTCTAGTAGTTTTCCCTACTTTCTTCAATTTAAGTCTGAATTTGGTAATAAGGAGTTCATGATCTGAGCCACAGTCAGCTCTTGGTCTTGTTTTTGTTGACTGTATAGAGCTTCTCCATCTTTGCTGCAAAGAATATAATCTATCTGATTTCGGTGTTGACCATCTGGTGATGTCCATGCGTAGAGTCTTCTCTTGTGTTGTTGGAAGAGGGTGTTTGCTATGACCAGTGCATTTTCTTGGCAAAACTCACATGACTACTGGAAAAAGCATAGCTTTGAATAGATGGACCTTTGTCAGGAAAGTGATGCCTCTTCTTTTTAATACACTGAATCCAGTTCAATTCCATTCTGTTTCACTGCATGCCATCCCCAGTTTTTCTACAGGGCAGTGACTAAGGATTAAAGAGAACATTAAATTATTTAAAAATAATACCTGTGTGTAAAGAACTTTATAGTGGCAAAATGCAAAACATTATATTTACAAGAAGAAGCTAGACGGATCACTCTTTAAGGTCCTTTCAAGATTTGTGTTCTAAGCGGTGTGAGATCTTTATTGAGTGCTTGTTATATATATGACATGTGCTTGGCCTTTAGAACACACCTGCCTGGAACGTGGCAGGTGCAAGTTTAAGTGCTATCCGTGGGGAGGGGTGACCTCTTCCCCTCCAGCACCCTCATTGCGTTTCTTCTGTTTGACTCCACTGACAAGGAGTCAGCTCCCTGCCATTCCTGCAAAACTAACTTTAAATGAACAAGAACTTTAATATTATTTCTGGCCACCACACCAGCAAAAAAATTATGAAAGAATTTGAAACCTACTTTAGACTTCAAAAAGAAAGTATAAAGAAGAGAAATTATAGGACCACATAAATTTCTAGTTGATGCAGTTATGCCTTGTATGGGCTTCCCTGGTTGGTGAGACAGTAAAGAATCGGCCTGCAATGCTGGAAACCTCGGTTCGATCCCTGGGTCAGGNACTTCAAAAAGAAAGTATAAAGAAGAGAAATTATAGGACCACATAAATTTCTAGTTGATGCAGTTATGCCTTGTATGGGCTTCCCTGGTTGGTGAGACAGTAAAGAATCGGCCTGCAATGCTGGAAACCTCGGTTCGATCCCTGGGTCAGGAAGCTCCCCTTGAGAAGGGAATGACTGACCACTCCAGTATTCTTGCCTGGAGAATTCCATGGACAGAGGAGGTTGGCAGGCTACAGTCCATGGGACCACAAACAGTCAGACCTGGCACACACATGTGCCTTATTTACAATATGGGTAGTTGTAATATATGATAAATAGTTATATATAATTCATTTGTATCAAATTATTCTGCCTGAAATATTCACATATGGGGCTTTGCCTCAATATTATTGTGCTAATTCATAAGTAAATATAAAATAAAGCAAAATATTTTTGTTGTTTTCCTCCCAATATTCACAGTCACCAGTTTGCTTTTAAGATTTTTGCTTGTTGTGTTGCACACGTATAGAGGCTCTTTCTTTTCTTCCTTCCTTCCTTTTTCCCTTTCTTTCTCTCTGTCCTTCCTTCCTCTCTCTTTTCTTTCTTTCAACCAGTAAGTCATTTTCTTGGCTCATTTGAAATCAAGGAGTAAACCTTATCAATACCTGATGCTCTACCCACTAGAAGCCAGGAGCACCCTCCTATCTATGACAGCCAAAAAATGTGTCCCAGACATTATCAAATGAAAATTTCCCCCAGTTAAAACTCAGTGATCAAGATCAAGCTCTGTTTCTTCAGATCACATCCGTCACCATTGATTACAGGGTTCTGAAGTTCTGGAGACAGGACATCACAAACGCAGGGTTTGAAAGAGTTAAAAGAAACGCAAGTTTCTAAAATAGTGAAAAGTGAAAGTGGCTCCAACGTGTCCAACTTTTTGCTACCCCATGGACTAGTCCATGGAATTCTCCAGGCCAGCATACAGGAGTGGTAGATCTTCCCAAACCCAGGGATCAAACCCAGGTCTCCCACATTGCAGGTGGATTCTTTACCAGCTGAGCCACTAGGGAAGCCCAAGAATCCTGGAGTGGGTAGCCTAATCCTTCTCCAGCGGATCTTCCTGGCCCACTGAGAGGGTAACAGCAGGAAGGCCAGGGGTTTCCAAATGGAGGAAATAGGCTACAAGTGTCAGACATTTTTATCTCTCTTAAGTGGCAGGAGGAAACAAACTAGCTATATTTTTTCCTTCTCTATACAAATTTAAAAGGAGGTTTCTCTTAAAATACTGTGTTGCCATAATGACACCTGGTTTCACCTGAAGTTAACTATTCTCAAACCCTGAGTTAACCAATGCATTTTCCTTATGGAAATGTTTGTTTTAGGCTATGTTAATGTACTATGCATTTACCCCAGACTCTGTCTTCAAGTCCTTCCGCCTAATGGCCCAGAACCTACCTGACAAACCAGTATGTTATACTCAGACATTGTTCCCCTAACCTATGTAAACAAAACTATTTGTATAGTAATCTGCCCTTCTACAAGATTCAAGCCAATCATTTTATGGCCCGGGATGAATCATCTGGTGCCAAGATTATCCCAAAATGCATTTTATGGGTGAGGGGCCTGGTGCCATTCTGAGTTTGAAGACATTCCTTTCTTTCTTTGACAGACTGCTAGTGAATATATAACATCCAGCTGAATGAAGACTAGCAGGGGGGTACTCTTTCTGCTCCCTTCTGAGGCCTCTGTCAGAAGCTTTCTCTATCTCCTTTATACTTTAATAAAACTTTATTACACAAAAGCTCTGAGTGATCAACCAAAATGCTANTATATAACATCCAGCTGAATGAAGACTAGCAGGGGGGTACTCTTTCTGCTCCCTTCTGAGGCCTCTGTCAGAAGCTTTCTCTATCTCCTTTATACTTTAATAAAACTTTATTACACAAAAGCTCTGAGTGATCAACCAAAATGCTAAGAGAAACTGTACAGATGGAGTTGGGAGATTTTGAACCGACTTTCGTTCTTAAATTCTAGTACTATTTCCATCTCCACCAAGATTGTTACTGCTCCTTCTGGTGTTAGAAGTAAAGGTGACGAGAATGAGAGGTTCAAGCTACAGTCACCAGGACCCAGAAGCTAGCTCAGCAGAAGGTTTTTGTACCTTTTCTCCCCTGCCCTTCCCCCTGGGCTGAACGTGTTTCTATCACACATCCTTCCAGGTTATGAAATAACTCTGCAGCAAGACTTTCAGCAGGTGGTTTGTAATAAAAATTGGGATGCTTCCCCCTCATCTCCCTCCCCTTCTTCCTTTGCTTCTCCTTCTTCCTCTTCTCCCTTTTTAAAATCTCTTATATCATCCAATAAGTATTTGCTTAGAATCTAGTTTGTTTTAAAAATAGTGCAAAATCACATGGAAAGAAAACAGAGGAAACTCCCACCAGTTAGAAAAGTTCAGGGTGAAAGTGAAAAGTGTTAGCTGCTCAGTATTGTCTGACTCTTTGTGACCCAAGGACTGTAGCCCGCCAGGCTCCNTTTTAAAAATAGTGCAAAATCACATGGAAAGAAAACAGAGGAAACTCCCACCAGTTAGAAAAGTTCAGGGTGAAAGTGAAAAGTGTTAGCTGCTCAGTATTGTCTGACTCTTTGTGACCCAAGGACTGTAGCCCGCCAGGCTCCCTGTCCATGAAATTCTCCAGGCAAGAATACTGGAGTGGGTTGCCATTCCCTTCTCCAGGGGATCTTCCTGACCCAGAGATCAAACCCCAGTCTTCTGCACTGCAGGTGAACTCTTTGCTGTTAGAGCCACCAGGGAAGCTCTCAAAGCAGGACGCTCCTTGTGGGGGGGTCGGGGGATCCTCTTACCATCTTGGTGGGAAGAACAGACATAACCTGGACCATCACGGGCTAAGTGGGATGAAGTGCCATCCTAGTTTTCCGTGGCTCTTCCTGCCCTGTGATACACGGTTCTGTTCACATGTGACAGCTCTATCTCCTGGGACGAGTAGAACAAGGAAACTGTAGTGTTAACAAGAATCAGCGCTGTGCTGAGTATCACACATGCATCCTCTGATTTGAAGCTCACAATGACAATAATCCTCTTATGCCCACTGTTCTAGATGAAAAACATACTCAAGATCACACAGTTAACATGTAATAAGGCGGGATTTAAGTCAGGCAAGGTGATCAGAGAACTCACCTGTTTCACGTGACACAGTTCATGTTGGTTTGTGTGATGCTTTCACTGGCTTACCGGATGCTCTACCTGTGCTTAAATTCTTGCCTCCTAGGTGAGGACGATTTGCTGGCAATATTCCTCCTTTTTTTTGGCTGGGCCACATGACTTGATCAGGGTTGAATCCAGCCCGTCACAACGGAAGCTTGGAGTCTTAACAACTAGACCACCAGGGATATCCCGAGATACCCTTCTCTAAACTGAAATATGGAGAAGGAAATGGCACCCCACTCCAGTCTTCTTGCCTGGTAATCCCATGGACAGAGGAGCCTGGTGGGCTACAGCCCGTGGGATCTCGCAGAGTCTGACAGGACTGAGTGACTAAGAACAGCAGCAGCTGAAATATACCTGTATACGTGACGGAGCGCAGCCAGGGTCGGGACCATTCTTGAGGGAGGAGGAGGAGTTGTTTGGGGAGAAAACCCAAGGGGGACACCTTGTTTGGCCGCAGTGTAGCCTGTGGCCTGAATGTTCTCGATACACCATCTTCCCAAGGGCTCTTCTGAAAGGAGGAGAGGCCTGCTGGAGAAAGAGAGGGTCTCTGTGGAAATGAGTCTGCTCCTTCTGAGAAAACAGGAAAAACAACAAACCTTTATATCATTTATTTATAAGGCCTTGAGATTTTTTTTGTAATCCCTGACTTACCCTGCTTCCTGTTTCCTCATAAAAGATGGTGGGAAAACTCTAAAATTACTAAAAATCGACTAAATTATCAGCACTTTTGCCTTTTCCCTCCCACCCTGAATTCCTCACCTTTGTTTAACCCTCCTTGATATTTAAATAACTAATCTGGTGCTGGTCAACACTGCGCAAATCTCTAAGTGACTTCACAGTGACCTTCACAACCCGATTTATTTGGCTTTTCCTTTGTGTTCCTTTATACCAACTGATCGACCTTTGCTAGTAATTAAAAATATTTACTGAAGTATTCACCAAAGTCAGTCGAAAAGATTTTCTGTGTATAGCCTGTCTCATGACATTAGCTTATCCTCCAAAGTATAAAACCAACTGAAAGAAGTGTATTTGAAAACTGGCTCAGATTGGGGACTTCCTTGGCACTCCAGGGGTTAAGACTGCGCTTCGAATGCAAGGGCAGAGGTTTCATCCCTGGTCAGGGAACTAAGATCCCAAATGCCATGTGGCATGACCAAAAAAAATTATGTGTGTGTGTGTGTGTGTGTGTGTACAGGTTGATATATATGAAAGCATGCATGCATTCACTAATTCAGCATTTATTTACTGAGTGCCTATTATGTGCCCAGCTTCACAGAATCACCATCCCGGTGGGGTGGGATGAAGGAGACAGATAATGAGTAAGTAGAATAGCTTATGTCACAAGGAGATTACCGCTATGCAGAAAAACAAGGCAGAAAAGGGTGACCGAGAGTAGAGGCTGTGTTTGAAAATAGACTGCTTATCCTTGTTCATTGCAGCTTTACTTACAATGGTCAAGATATGGAAACAACCTGAATGTTCTTCCTTGGGTGAATGGATAAAGCAAATATGGTAGATACAGACAATGGAATGTCATTCAGTCTTAAAAAAACAAAAAAAAAGAGAGGAAAATCCTGCCATTTGTAACAATTTGGATGAACCTGGAGGGCCTTATGCTAAGTAAGATAAGCCGGAAAAACAACAACAACAAAATACTTCATAAGCTCACCAATAGGTAGAATCTAAAATAGTCATAGAAAGGGAATAGAATGGTGGTTATCAAGGACTGGGAGGGGAAATTGGAAAGGTTTTGGTCACGGGTCCCATGTTTCACTTATGCAAAAGATGAGTAAGTTCTGAAGATCTAATGTACAACAATGTGACAATGGTGAACAATACTGTATATTGTTAAGAGGGTAGGTCTTAAGGATTATTCCCATAAAAATAAAATTAAAACATAAAGTAAAATAAGTGTTTCGAGAAAACAGCTTGTGAAAGATCTCAAAAGGTAAAGAGTGATCACTGAGGATACAGGGAGCATCCTTGGCAGAGGGTTGCCCAGCAAGTTCCAGGAAATAGCAGAGAGGTTGGTGTGTTAGGCTTCCCTGGTGACTCAGAGGTTAAAGCATCTGCCTTCGATGTGGGAGACCCGGGTTCGATCCCTGGGTCGGGAAGATCCCCTGGAGAAGGAAATGGCAATCCACTCCAGTATTCTTGCCTGGAGAATCCCATGGACAGAGAAGCCTAGTAGGTTACAGTCCACAGGGTCGCAAAGAGTCGGACATGACTGAGTGACTTCACCTCACCTCACCTGGTGTGTTAGAAGCCAGTGAGGCCAGAAGAGATTCAGGTGCCTGGTTTTATGGAATCTCATACTTGATGTGTAAGGACTTGGCTTTTTCTTGGCATGAGACAGGAAGTCTTTGAAAGGTTTCAAGCATAAAAGTGGCGTGGTGGACTGGTGATTTCAAATGAGGATCAACTGACTGGAGAACAGACTATAGGAGGGTGAGGGAAAAGCAGGAGAACCAGTTAGGAGATGATGGCTGCTTGGACCAGTCTGGTAGCAATGAGGGTAGATTAAAGAGGCTGCATTCTGGATATACTTAAAAAAAAACCAGAGATAATAGGATTTCCTGGCAGGTTGGATATGGGGGTGTGAGATACAAGAGCTAAGGTTTTCTGTATGTTCATGGGTTTGTGTGTGCTTACGTCGCTCAGTTGTGTCCAACTCTGTGTGACCCCATGGACTATGGCCCGCCAGGGTCCTCTGTCCATGAGATTCTCCAGGCAAGGACACTGGAGTGGGTTGCCATTCCATTCTTCAGGGGATCTTCCCAACCCAGGGCCTGAACTCAAGTCTCCAGCACTGCAGGCAGATTCTTGACCTTCTGAGCCACCAGGAAAGCCCTGTTCAAGTGTATCTGTCTATATAAAACTCCAAAGGTATCTGGTTTGATTTTTTTTTTGTTGCTGTTGTTCCACCCCAAAGCTCTGATAACGGGAGGAAACTTCTCAGTCTTGTTCACGGCTGTATACTCAATGTCTCGCTCTGGCTCCCTAGCACCCAGCCCCCAGGCCACTCCACCTCCTTCTTTCTCTCTAAAATAAAGTGTTTATTGTGGGTGTCAACTAAAAAATAACTTGAGACTTGTGAGTTCAGTTTTATTTGGGGCAAAGGGAAGACTGCAGCTCTGGAGACAGCACCTTAGTTAAATCTGAGAGATGGCTCCAAGGAGGCCGGAGGGCAAGTCAGGCTATGAACAAGTTTGTAACAAAGGGACTAGGCAGTCTGAGCATCAAAGATCTGGTATCAAGTTCAGGAATTTAGCACTCTAAGTCTGGGGAGATGCAAGCCTCTGGGCTTACAGAATTCATTCCTTTCACATGCACCTCACTGTCTGGGGCCAAACCCAGTTTCCTTGTTCTCCTTAAACAGTGGTAGATGGCTGTGTTTTGTATTCCCCCGGCTCCTCAGCAATCACCATGGAGGGTGGTGGCATCTCCTGGATTGCAGTTTTGGGAGCCGTCAATCACATTTGGAGGCCAGAAGTCACTGAGGGCTGTGACATTTCTTGTTTATTGACATGGCAGGAGATACCTTCATTTAACATGGGTAATGAGATAACAGAAAAAATTTCAAGAGCTCTGTTATTTTCTAGCTACTCTATTTTCAGCATTGAGCCTGTATTCATTTTAAAATGTGTGTTTTAGTCACCCTCAGTCTCTTTGCAACCCCATGGACTGTAGCCAGCCAGGCTCTTGGTCCACGGTATTCTCTAGGCAAGAATACTAGAGTGGATTGCCATTTCCTTCTCCAGGGGACTCTTCCCAACTCAGGGATCAAACCCTGGTCTCTCACATTCCACGCAGATTCTTTACCATCTGAACCACCAGAGCTAGAAATAATGCATTTTAAATTACAGAAAATCAAAGAAAGATGCAGAATGATACGAATGATTACATAATACAGCTCCTCTTCCTTCTATATCGGGGCCTCTGGAACTTCTCAGTAGGTCCCGGCAGAAATTGGAAGGATGGGGTGCCGCCTTGCCTTCCTTCTTCCAGGATGTATCCACCTTGCTTGTGGGCACTGAGGCATTTCAGGGGCACCTGCAGTTGAGCAGCTGCTGAAGTTTAACACTTGACTCCTGGGAAAGTGGGGATTAGGTGTTTGGGCGTCTGTGGGTGATTTTAATGGCCCTGGAACTTGAAGCTGTTCCAGAAAGCTCCCAAGCTGCCGGCAGGATCAGGATCTTTTCACGGAAATCCACAAGGGCCGCAAGAAAGGCTGTCATTGGCCAGGCTCTCAGGCCACCCACGTAGGGGAACCGAGGGGGATGGTTTCCTTCCTCCAGGGAATAGTTACTGAGGACCTACCATCTGCCAAGATGCTTCTAGGTGCTAAGGATACAATAGAAAACAGAACAGTCAAAACTTGCCTTCATGGAATGTGCAATCCTGTGAGGATCCTGGCAATGAACTAGATGCATTAGCACTGCAATTAAAGTGGAAGTGTTAGTCACTCAGTTATGTCTGATGACTCTTTGTGACCCCCATGGACTGTAGCCCACCAGGCTCCTCTGTCCATGGAATTCTCCAGGCAAGAATACTGGAGTGGGTTGCCATTCCTTTCTCCAGGGGATCATCCCAACCGAGGAATCAAACCTGGGTCTCCTGCGTTGCAGGCAGATTCTGTACCATCTGAGCCACCAGGGAAGATGATGATAAAAGGTATTGTTGTTCAGTTGCCCAGACGTATCTAACTCTTCACAGCTCCATGGACAGCAGCATGCCAGGCTTCTCTGGCCCTCACCATCTCCCGAAGTTCGCCCAAGTTCATGTCCGTTGCATTGGTGATGTTATCTGGCCATCTCATCCTCTGACGCCCTCTTCTCCTTCTGCCCTCAATCTTTCCCAGTATCGGGGACTTTTCCAATGAGTCAACTGTTTGCATCAGATGACCAAAATACTGGAATTTCAGCTTCAGAAAAAAGGTGAGATGAAGTAAAACTGGGAAAAAGAGGGGGGAGTGTTGGGGTGGCTGGATATTTAGAGAGAGGCACTAAGAAGACTCACTGAGAAAGTAATGTGGAAACTCAGGCCTGAGAGAGTGAGATGTGAACACATCTAAGGAACATGTTTTGTAGGACTTCCCTAGCGGTCCAGTGATTGAGATTCTGCTCCCAACGCAGGGCCTGGGTTCAGTCCTGATCAAGAAACTTGATCCCACATGCTGCAGCTAACACCCTGCAAAGCCAAATAATTTTTTAAAAAGTCCTTCACTGAAAAAAGAAAGAAAATGTTCTGGGCAGGGGAAACAGCAAGTACAAAGGCCCTGAGGCCCAGAGGGTATCTTACGTGTTTGGAGAGTGAGAAGGAGATGCTGTGAACTCCGTCAGAGCAGCTAAGAGGCAATGCTCAGGGGGAGTTCAGAAAGGTTATGGGTCGGAGGGGTGAGATCACTCAGGGTGTTTGTGTAGGAGCTTTAGCTTCTACCCTGAGGGAGTTGGAAGCCTTGGCAAGCTCTAAGGAGAGGGCTGTCAGGAGCTGACCTGTCCTTTCGATAGCAAGTGCTTGTCCTGTCTTGCCAGCGCTCTTCTGGGGACTGCTCCCCTCCCCAGCCTTCCAGTTTATGGCTCTCTGCTCGTGAGCTGGAAGGGGCTCGGCCAGACTGGAGGGAAAGCTGAGACCCTTTTTACTCCAGAGGAAGGCAAGGAGAGAGCAACAGTGCGGATCAGACATGGGGACTCTGCCCACTGCGTACTCCTGGGGCTTTTGGAGTGACCAGAGTGTTTGCCATTCTAAGGTCCACTTGGTGTTCTAAGGATTCTGGGAGTTTGGGGGCTGGGACGGCTTCAGGCTGGGGGCCTTCCCTCCAAGAAGTCTAGGCGCACGTCTCTGTGTGCACATCCCTNAGAAGGAAAGAAGAAGAGAAGGGATGGAGGGAGGTAGAAAGAAAATTTATAGTTCTTTTTCTCCAGAAAGCTTCTCTTATGTTGCGTCAACAAAAAATAGGGAGGTGGGAATGATGAGGTCAATGCGATGGATAGACCTGAATGCCCCCATGTGCATATATTATTTCTAGTCAACAGGAACTGGATCTATACCAGTTGTATGTGAAACTACAAGATACATTAGATAGATTGATAGATAGTCTCATTTTTAAAAATAATTTCTAGCTAAATGTTCATCTGTATTAGATCAGGCAGCAAAGCATTTGTTTTTATTTTTGCCTATGTTCTTCTGTATTCTGGGAGGATTTACTAAAGTGAGGTGTCTTTAGAAAGGTTTCAACCCACAAAACTTAGCAAATCTTGACAACTGGCAGCACTATTTATGTGTTTGACTCTGGTTTAAAAATATTAAAAACTTATGATGTGGTTTTTACTACCAGCAAGTCTTCTTGCTGAATTTCATCTTTTAAAATGCATGGATATATTTTTGAATTTGTAAAATTCAAAGCATGTCAGCATATTCTGTCCATTTGTGATTTCATATATTTAATATCACTTGTGGAGAAACACTGTTAAAATCAATTTGTTTTATTACTATATGGTTCTCCTTTTCACTAGTTTCTTTCAAATTTCTGATTATCCTTAGAAGAGTGAAAATCAGGTTTAGTATCTTTGTACCTTTAACCAAGAAATCTGGGCCATGAAGATCCCCTGGAGAAGGAAATAGTAACCCACTCCAGTATTCTTGCCTGAAAAATCCCATGGACAGAGGAGCCTGGCGGACTGTCGTCCAAAGGATCACAGTCTCACAACTGAGAGACAAATCACAGCACAGTACAGAGATCTCAAGGGGAAACGTAATGAATTTAGCTTCAAATGTGTTGAGTTTGAAATATAATCACGTGCAGCTCTCAAGGAAACTGTCTGCGTGAAGAAGGCATGAGTGGGAAAAAAAATAGATTCATTGATAAGGTGGTTCTTGAAGCCAGAAGGGAGGATGAGCTATTCTCTGGGAAAGTAGAGAATAAAAAACGAAAGATTGAATCTTAAAATACGTATCATTTTAAAGATGATAATTAACATTTTTCTTTAGATTAAAAACAATTCCTTAATATACTTATGCAACTCAACAGAGAAAAGCAGTCATTAAAGTGCAATGAAAAAGTATGAGCCATCTACCTTTAAATCTATATGAGGCTTGGTAAGTACTTCCTCTAGTCATTGTCATGATGGAAATGTGACATTTCAGGGTGTAATTAGCACTCTTTAACAATATTTGATTGTGCTTTTGTACTCTGTATTGCTAATTATAGGTTTTAATCACAAAATCTGAATATTTTCTATTTTATTTTATCCTATTTTAATAATATACCATGGAATAACATTCCCCAGTTGACTTAGAACCCTTGCTAATTTTTCATTCTTACAAATAGTGCACCTACTTAAAAGTTTTAAACATATTAAAACACATTTCCCTTTGAGAATATTTACCAAATGGGCTTACCATATTAAAATACAGTTTCTGTATAGATCAGAAATTTAATTTCTCTTGTGAAAATGTTTTAATCTTGTCAGAAAAAAAAAAAAGGCTTTGATGTGATGTTATGGTAACATCAGTTTCTTTATGGTAACAATAAACCCAACATCTCAAGGAATGCTGGGTTTATCATTTCAATTATTTTGAGTTAAACATGGTTTATATGTGTGGAGGCAAAGTAGTATTTTAATCTTAGATTCAAATGTACTCTAAATTGTTTTGTTAGGCCTGTCTTTCCTTTTAAGATTTGGAACTATTACCTAAAATTTTCTGACCTTAACAACATAAGTGTTTTTTGATGAGCCAGAAAATGCCAAGAAAGTGTGATGAAGTATGATATTTATTGTTAGGGAAATACATGATCAAGAGAACTATGTAAAGCTGTTATTGCTAACAGATTTGGAATTTTAGCTTAAACTGAATGTAGTTGATTTTCTGAGTGTAAAAAAATCTTTAGATTTATGACAAAATAATTTTTAAGTTTCTTGCAGGCTGGGCCATTAACCAAAGTGACTATATGCAAAGACAGAGAAGGAAAACCGAAATCTTTTGGATTTGTCTGCTTTAAACACCCGGAATCGGTGTCTTATGCCATAGCTCTGCTGAATGGAATTCGTTTATATGGAAGACCAATTAATGTGCAGTATCGATTTGGTAGGTTCTCTCACTGATGAAATCTTCCCAGTGTGCTTTGTTGGTGGTGTTATTCCCAGAGGTGTAAACTTTTTTTTCCTATGTTTTTTATGTTATAGACCAAAAAAGTGCTCCTGTAGCCTCTTAAACTTTCTCAGAACACATTCATGATGTTATGTGATTAGTTAATACTACCAATGACATAGCCAAACCCATAGCATTGTTTCTATATTAAAATTTAAAGTGGTCTCTTTTAATGTCAGCCAGCAAATAGCCATGATGGTTGCTACTGGCTGTTAAAAATTAAACAAATCTAAGTGAACTGGGGATGATACCCAACTCTAGCTTTTATGCAGCAAGGCTATTTGCTGATCTTCTTGTCAATGGTATCAAATATCTACCATTTGGAAGATAGCATGGGTACCTTAGTCTTTGTCCTGGGTTTACCGTGTTATACATATCACCCTGAATCTGAGCCCTGTAAAAGCAAGCTGGCCAAAGTCTGACCCTTCATAGCCACAGAGAAAAGCTTCCTGAATTGAATGGCCTCAGACACCTNTCCACCACAGGTACACACAAGCTCCCAATCCCGAATCTCCCTCCCACCTCCCACCCCCCAACGTCTCTCTGGATCATCCCTTGGTGTGTTTTTGATGCCTTGACTGGAGTGTAAATTTCACAGAGCTGTTCTTTAAGGATAATACTGCAATGTTCCTCTAACCATTCACCTAGCCTTCATGACAGCCTAGTAAACATAGTTTTTTGTTTTTTTCTTTTTTTTTTAAACAAAGTTTTAAGTTAATTAGGTCTCATTCTATTTGGGAAATTTTTTATATTTATTCCTATTTTTTAAATGTATAGGTGACAAATAAATGTACTGGTTATCAGAAAGTAATGACATACAACACAGTATAATGTAATAATAAGATGTGCTTCTAAATTTAGCCACCTGGTAGTTTTTATTACCTATCTTGGTGAGAATTGTCATTCTGTTACTTTGTCATTTTGTTTTATTCTGTACGTATGCAAGAATGTATTCTTGGTTGTAAAAGAGCCATGGCTGTATAAAGCAGGCTGCTGGAAAGCCTCCCTGAATTATTGTATGGTAAATGAATTGCTGATCATGTAATTTTTAGTTTTGTTTTCTCAAAGAAGTGATAATTATTTATCAAATTATAGGATAGCCCTGCAATGTCTTTAGAAACAAAGTCTTCTCTTCATTACAAAGGAAAGGATGACAACATAATAACACACCAACATAGTAAGAACAAATGACAAACAAGATACTAACACCATGGAGTAAAGTAAGGACTTTAGACACAAAGATTTAGTAGCTAAGGAAGTCTTGCTTACAGGTTTGGTTCTTTTAATACTTTCAGGCAGGGTCCAGGGGTGGGATAGGTCTTCCCAGGTGGCGCATTGCTGAAAGAGCTGCCAGTGCATGAGATATGGGTTTGATCCCTGGTTGGGAAGATCCCCTGGAGAAGGAAACTCCAGTATTCTTGCCTGGAGAAGCCCATGGACAGAGGAGCCTGGCAGGCTACAGTCCATGGGATCTCAAAGAGTCGGACATGACTGAGCACACATGCAGCAGGGGTGGGGTAGTCTAAAAAATGGATTTCCTAGCAAATTTCACATGACTTAATTAAAAAAAGCTTAATGTATGTGACAAGTGACTAATCCTGGACCAGAATCTAAGAATTTCTTAAACTATGTTTTGGACACCATACATTTAACCACTAATACACAGCTACTGCTGAGCTCGAAAACTTGTATCTGCCATTATATTTAGATTCTCCAGGGAGGTGAAACTGAGTGCAACAAAATAGAACTCAAGTCATGGCCTTTGAATAATCATTATCTCTGAGAGATGCTGCCTTCCTAAACAGATAAGTAAATTAACTGAGTTGTCCTAACATTGTCACATTGAATGGGGGTTGGGAGTGGCGAAGGGGTCTTTTGGGACCAACATCTGGTGGACTCTCTGTGCATCTTTCTCCAGGAGCAAGCAGGCTGAGACCTCTTTGGTTTGGTGTCCAAAGAGCTTAAAAGGGAGATGCTGTTTCCATAACCAAATATGAATTTTGTGTTCAAAAGGGAAATGAACAAAAATGCAGTTCTGTAACTTTAATTTCCCCCCCAAATGACATTTTTTTGGTCATTGTTTTCTGAGTGTCTATGCCACTTGCTTACACATTTTGTGATTGCTCAGTCACTCAGTTGTGTCCAGTTCTTTCCAACCTTATGTACTGCAGCACGCCAGGCTTCCCTGTCCTTCATTATCTCCCAAAATTTGCTCAAACTCATGTCCATTGACTCATCAATGGATGCCATAAACCATTTTGTCCTCTGTCGTCCACTTACACATTACATTTGTGAAATCATACAAGGTTGGTTGGGGTGGGACCAGAGGTGCTTTGCGAACCTCTCACACACATGTGCACACACAACACAGCACATGCCCTTGAGTGAGATTCATGGGGTGTCCTCACCACCTGGTACAGCAGAGGGATTGTGGGAGGCCCTCCATCTGTTCTTGGTTCAGTTCAGTTCAGTTGCTCAGCCGTGTCTGACTCTTTGTGACCCCATAGACCACAGTACTCTAGGCCTCCCTGTCCATCACCAACTCCAGGAGCTTACCTAAACTCATGTCCATTGAGCTGGTGATGCCATCCAACCATCTCATCCTCTGTCATCGCTTTCTCATCCCACCTTCAATCTTTCCCAGCATCAGGGTCTTTTCAAATGAGTCAGTTCTTCACATCGAGTGGCCAAAATATTGGAGTTTCAGCTTTAGCATCAGTCCTTCCAATGAATATTCAGGGCTGATTTCCTTTACGATGGACTGGTTGGATCTCCTTACAGTCCAAGGGACTCTCAAGAGTCTTCTCCAACACCACAGCTCAAAAGCATCAATTCTTTGGTGCTCAGCTTTCTTCTTGGTAATGGAAGGTAAATAAGCCAGATGGATGGATGATTGGTTCAAGGTGCCTTGCTGGATTCGAGCTCTGTTTCCCGCTGCTCAGTCCAGAGTCCCTTGCTCAAGGGCCAGAGTCAGTCTTTTCCATGAAGGCACTATAGTCTGGCACATAATGGTCACCTGGGGAGGAAGGGAAAGTGGGATCCTGTTGAGTGGGGGCTATACAAGCATGTACAGAGGACCTGCATGTAGAGTGGTCCCTAAAGAGTTATGGACTTAATTATATTTGAGGAGACACAGAGTGGGATGCTTGGATAATCCCTAGCACAAATTCTTCAAGACTGTCTAAAATAGGCTGGTTTTGCCCTAACCATTCTCTGAGCTCCTGTGATATTCAGCCAAGAAAATTTTTCTCTGAGAATCAGGGAGGTGGATATTTAAATCTCCTAAGCTTCTCTTTTTCCATCATTAATTTTCTCTGCTCTCTTTCTGACAGAGTGCTGATTTATACAGTGGGCTCTGTGTCTGGGCAGAGTTGGGGGAAGATATTTTCTAAAATATTTCAACTTGTATTTTACTTTTTTACTTCAGTTTTATTTCACAAGTGGAATAAATTAAATTTTTTAAGAGTTAAAATAGGGAGGTTAAAGATATGCACAATTCAGCCATTCATGGAATCTATGAGGTTGTTTTGTTAAATGTATCTTTTAAAGAAAAGATAATACATTAGGAAAATAAAAACATAAATATAAAAAGATACAGTATGATCAAAAATGTTTTCTTCCACCCCTGAGGCCCAGTCTCTCAGTTTTCTCCCTAGAGATATTCTGCAAATATTCAAACATATATGTGAATATCTTCACTGCATTGGTTACTGAGTAATATATTACTCTAAGACTTAACACCTTAAAACAACAAACGTTTACTATTCAAGGTTTCTGTGTATCAGAAGCTTGAGAGTGGCTTAAACTGGATAGTTCTCCTTCATGAGGTTGTAGCCAGGATGTTGGCCAAGGCCCTGGTCTCATCTGAGGGACCTACTGGGGCTGAAGGATCCACTTCCGTGGGGTTGGTTGACTCATGTCTGTTGTGAAGAGGTTCACTTGTCCATCACCTGGACTCTCCACACTGTTGCTTTAGTGTCCTCGTCACATGGCATTTGGCTCTCCCCATAGCACGAATCCAAGACAGGAAGCCTTTTATGACATTGTCTCAGAAGCCAGTGGAGGAGATGAAACAGATGGGAGTTCAGTCCTTGGGTCAGGAAGATCCCCTGGAGATGGGAATGGCAACCCACTCTGGTATTCTTGCCTGGGAAAATCCCATGGACAGAGGATCCTGGCAGGCTACAGTCCAGGGGGTCACAAAGAGCTGGACATGACTGACTGACTGAGCACAGCAACTGAGAAATCACATGCTGTAATTTCTGTCTTATACTGTAGTCTAGTCTACCCTTCAAGGAGAGTGGAATTCAACTTTACCTTTTATTTACTTTTTTTTTAGAGGCTGTTTTTTTGCTCACACCACATGTGAAATCTTAGTTCCCCAACCAGGGGTCAAACCCACACCCCCTTCATTGGAAGCACGGAGTCTTAACTGCTGGACCACCGGGAAGTACCTCAACTCCACTTTTTAAAGAGAAGGCCAAAGATGTTTTAAAAATATTTTAAAATACCACACCTTTTTTTTTTTTTTTTTTCACGAAAAGTTCAGTTCAGTCGCTCAGTCATGTCCAACTCTTTGTGACCCCCATGGACTGCAGCACGCCAGGCCTCCCTGTCCATCACCAACTCCCGGAGTTTACTCAAACTCATGTCCATTGAGTTGGTGATGCCATCCAGCCATCTCATCCTCTGTCATCCCCTTCTCCTCGTGTCCTCAATCTTTCCCAGCGTCAGGGTCTTTTCAAATGAGTCAGTTCTTCGCATCAGGTGGCCAAAGGATTGGAGTTTCAGCTTCAGCATCAGTCCTTCCAACGAATATTCAGGACTGATTTCCTTTAGGATGGACTGATTTGATCGCTTTGTAGTCCAAGGGACTCTCAGGAATCTTCTCCAACACCACAGTTCAAAAGCATCAGTTCTTCGGCACTCAGCTTTCTTTATTTATAGTCCAGCTCTCACATCCATACATGACCACTGAAAAAACCATAGCCTTGACTAGACGGATCTTTGTTGGCAAAGTAATGTCTCTGCTTTTTAATATGCTGTCTAGGTTGCTCATGACTTTTCTTCCAAGGAGCAAGTGTCTTTTAATTTTATGGCTGCAGTCAGCATCTGCAGTGATTTTGGAGCCCAAAAATATAAAGTTAGTCACTGTTTCCCCATCTATTTGCCATGAAGTGATGGGACCAGATGCCATGAAAGGTAGTACACTGGAAAAACATTTGGTTGCATCTTGCTGTCTTTACTTAACATCGCGTCTTGTAAATCATTCCCCATTGCTGTCTGTAGCTCCCTCACATTCTTGTTAGCATTTTGCATTTTTCTCATAGTGGGTGTATTCTACTATCAGTTTGCCACTGTTGGATATTTAGGTAGTTTCCCCTTTCTCATGTGATAAGCAGTGCTGTAGTGAAAATCTATCCAAAGATGTATAATCATATATGGAACCTAAACTCTTGGAAATGATATTGTTAAGAGGAAGGATGTGTGTGTTTAAGATTCGGATAACTTATTAAATTTGCTTTCCAAAGAAGTTATGCCCAACAATGCTCCCCTGACCCTCCATGAATGCTGTGTCTGCTTCCCCATCTTTGCCTGCTCAGTGTGTTCCCTAACATTTTGAATCTGAGAAGTGAAAACAGATCCGTTGTCATTTAATGCACATTTCGCTTAGTATACATGAGACTGAGTTTAATTTTACATATTTAAAAACCATTAGTATCTATTTTTCTGTTATCTATCCTTTGTTGTTTATGTCTTTTGCTCATTTTTCAAATTGCCTTTTGGTCTTGTTCTTCCTGATTTTTATATTAAGGAAGTTAGACCCCTGTCTGTTTTGACTATTTGTACTGGAGTAATTTGTCCTTTTTGCTTTAGTAATTTCTTGTAATGGATACTTGGGAAAACAAAGTATCGGCTCTGACAGCACTCTTAGAAACTTCATTTCCTGAAATTTTTAAATGCTCTGTTTTGCTTTTTATTTTCTAACTTCTTAAGTCCTGAAGGATTAGGTATTTCAAATCTTACCTTTCTCCCTTCCTTTTTAATTAGTAGGTTACATTTTATCAAGCACACATCCTTTCAGGATCAACTCTTGCCTACATTGTTAGAATTCCTGTTCAAACAAAGTTTAAAATGTATAGATAGCAGCATCATTTCACACTCATACTGTTCCACCTAAAAATGTAAAGGTATATCCCTTTGATCTTGCCATCTCCTGAAATGAATTCATGACAGATAATTATCTGTGGTGAAGTACTGTTTCTAAGATTGTGCTTCCTAGCCAGATGTTCTTTTTTGGATTCCATCTGTTGAAAGAATTGACCACAATGTAGCGATGGATGACAAATCCTATTTGCAGAGGACCAGGGAATTGCGGAAGGGCCGGCTTGTGGCTTATGTCAAATGAGAGAGAGGATGGAAATACACAAGTACCAAAGATTGTTTGAA
The DNA here is from genome assembly GCA_006410875.1 of Neotragus pygmaeus. Lineage (NCBI taxonomy): Eukaryota > Metazoa > Chordata > Mammalia > Artiodactyla > Bovidae > Neotragus > Neotragus pygmaeus. The sequence continues at coordinate 44,803 of SJYV01055250.1, read as the reverse complement.
AAGATAATTTTGAAGCTTCTGAAAGTGTAGCTCTGTGAAGAAATGCAGACCATGTGGGCACATACTTACTCAGTCTGCAAGGGAAGTCTATCTTACATATGCCTGCATGATCATGAGATTAAAAATACTCTCCATTTTTTGAAGGGGTTTTGGGGGATACATATACATGTATGGCTGAGTCCCTTCACTGTTCACCTGAAACTACGACAACATGTTAATTGACTATTCCCTAATATGAAATAAAAAGTTGAAAGCCAGGAAAAAAAAAATTCTTCATTTTTACTAGTTTTATGGGCTCTATTTCAACTCTCTTTTTCCTTCTGTAGTTGGTCATCTGTGTGAAAGCTGAGTCTTGATGTAGGGCAACATAAAATCTGCTTTTCAGTCTTTCTAACTACCAAGTGGTATTTTGGACCCAAGTAAAGAGCCAACTCACTAGAAAAGACCCTGATGCTGGGAAGGATTGAAATCAAAGGAGAAGAGGGCTGCAGAGGATGAGGTGGTTGGATGGCATCACGGACTCAACGGACATGAGTTTGAGCAAACTCCAGGAGATGGGGAAGGACAGGGGAGCCTGGTGTGTTGCAGTTCATGGGGTCATAGAGTTGGACATGACTTAGTGACTGATCAACAACAAGAAGCCTATTTAAAGTTGAGTAAGGAGTACATACGATATAACACTGTTTAAGGCCAGTGTTGATGAACACAGAACCTGCTTTTTTGGAGCCTTCAGCCTTAGAGCGTGATCTGGGAGGAAGTAACTTCAATGTTTTATGAGGCAGGAGAGCACTGGGGCCGGAGTTAGCTGGGACANCCGTGATGCCATCCAGCCATCTCATCCTCGGTCGGCCCCTTCTCCTCCTGCTCCCAATCCCTCCCAGCATCAGAGTCTTTTCCAATGAGTCAACTCTTCGCATGAGGTGGCCAAAGTACTCGAGTTTCAGCTTCAGCATCATTCCTTCCAAAGAAATCCCAGGGTTGATCTCCTTCAGAATGGACTGGTTGGATCTCCTTGCAGTCCAAGGGACTCTCAAGCGTCTTCTCCAACTCCACAGTTCAAAAGCATCAGTTCTTCGGCGCTCAGGCTTCTTCACAGTCCAACTCTTACTTCCATACATGACCGCAGGAAAAACCATAGCCTTGACTAGACGGACCTTAGTCGGCAAAGTAATGTCTCTGCTTTTGAATATGCTATCTAGGTTGGTCATAACTTTTCTTCCAAGGACTAAGCGTCTTCTAATTTCATGGCTGCAGTCACCATCTGCAGTGATTTTGGAGCCCCAAAATATAAAGTCTGACACCCCCCCAAAACAAAATATTAGACATCTATAATTCAAAATCAAGCACGTGGAATATTTGTAATATATGTACATACAAATATTTACAAAACTGTATCTTTTTAAAATATAAAGTTACATGCAATTTTGTAGAATTGTCATAAAAGTATGGCTCAAAAATGGGAGAATTTTTCTCCATTCCTAAGAAGAAAATTTGTCCCTTAGGAAGCTCTGATGATTCGTGAGTACACAAGGTCTTCCATTTTTAGCACCCTATCTTTGTGAGCTTTTAAAAAAAATGAAGAGTTCATGGACATTGGCCTTGAGAAGAAGGAGGAAGGCAGGCCTGGGAGGCACTTTGTGAAGTGGTCTAGGCTTCAGGTGCCTGGAGCCATGGGATTCAGGCCCTTAGTGATTCATACATGGAGTGTTTACCATGGGCCTTGAACTCCGCCATGTCCTGCAGGACTCTTGGCTGAAGGAAAACAGGTCCCTGGCTCTAGACACTGGCTGTGTGGATGGTTAGGGAGATCTGGGAGCTCCCGCCTGCTTCCCTGGGAGCAAGGAAAGACCGAGGAGGAGAATCTCCCAGCTGTCGCTCCTAGTGGCAGGTGGACATGGTGGGTTCAGACTGGGCTCTAGGGGTGCACGTGCAGAACTGCACCCACGTTTCTCTTTACCAGTGCCCCGAGCTCACCCTCACACCCTCCTGGGGTTGAGTTTATAGCTCCCACCTTCCAGGAGGGGTGCTCAGCCACCCTTGGTGTCAGTCATAAGAGGGTGTGTGTGCAGGAACCGTGGACATGGGAGGGCTGCCTGTCTAGCTCTGAAGCAGGAGCTCTGCCATTGGCCTTGCAAGGTGGGTTTGATCGCCAGGCCCCAGAGCACATGAGGCCATCAGGCTTCCTGCAGAGGACCCTGGAGGAGTTCATGGGAGTGTGCAGGCAGGCCTTGGAGCGGAGAGTCGGCTCTCATCCGGCTGGCTGCAGCTGTTCCTCCCTGGCTGTGTTGTCTCCAGCCTCCCACAGGAGCAGCTGCCAACAGAGGAGCGTCCTGACCAGCACTCTGACCACATCTTCTTGGGGGAGCGCTGTTCTTCGTGGCTGCCTGTGGCCTCCCACATCACACTGTCTTCTGACCTTCACCTCCTCAGATCAGCAACTCTCTTATTCAGCCTGGTGGGCTATAGTCCATGGGGTTGCAAAGAGTTGAGCATGGCTGAGCAACTAAACAGCAGCAAGGCCTCCCCAGGATGTTGGGAACACCGTCCACCATTACTCCCTGATTTTCTCTGGATCCCTGGGAGGGAGTTGATTACATTAGCTGTTTGATCCCTGGATTCCTCCTGCGTTTCTACAAGGACAAGAACACTTTCCTGCACATGAGATGAAAATTCTCTTCTTGTCTGGAGAACTCCATGGACAGAGGAACCAGGTGGGCTCTACTGTCCATGGGGTCACAGAAAGTTAGACATGATCGAGCAACTAACACTTTTCACTCTCATCTTTTCGGTTGAAAACTAGTTGTCAGAAAGGGGACAGGGTACTTCCAGTTTATTGCCTCTTCCTTTATCTTCCCTCCACCTTTGAACTGTTTTGTTTTTTTTTAATACTTAATTTATTTTGGCTGCCCTAGGTCTTCATTGCTGTGAGCAGGCTCTCTAGGTGCAGCGAGTAGGGGCTATTCTTTGTTGCACAGCACAGTCCTAGGTGCACGGGCTTCAGTAGTTGCTGCTCATGGGCTCAGTAGTTGTAGCACATGAGCTGAGTTGCTCTGAAGCATGTGGGATCTTCCTGGATCAGGGCTCAAACCCATGTCCCCCTGCATTGGCAGGTGGATTCTCATCCATTGTCTCACCAGGGAAGTCTCCTCCAATTGTTTTGTCCTGACCTTCACATGGAGTAAGGAAAAATGCTTCCTTTGCAGAATGTGTTTACCTTTTAGGCCCTCATGGAATTTTCTAGAAAGAGACCCTGAAGGTGGGATTCAGCTGGAGGATCAGGTAAGGGTGGTCTGGAGCCACCAGAGGGTCATCACCCATTTGTCAGGTGGGGTGGGGGACAGTCCCTCACAGGCCATGGCGAGTAGAAGTGATTTTAGTGGCAGGTGGGGGTGACTGGTGCCCCTTATGTGTCCCTCCAGCCCAGCCTTGGAAAGGTCATTGGCCGGAAGCAAAAAGCACTTGAAAGGAAATTTAACAAAATGCTCCTCCACAAATTCTAAATGGAGTTAAGTGTGCAAAGAGTAGGTGAGAGTAGGTTCCGGTCTGAAGACCTGCTGACCTTTGTAGCAACATTTGAACCTTTACAGCCTGGGCTGTGAGGTGGGAGGGAGGTGGGCCTAGGCCAGGACTCAGCAGAGTTACCAACATCCTCCAGTGCCGCAAATGGGTTCCGGGGCAGATGAGAGTTCTCAGAACATATCAGAGGCATCAGTGCTTTTCTTTTGAGAATGACCATCGTCGTAGGCACTCAGAAATGTTGCATTTCAAAAGGTGGACCTAGGAATCTGGGTTATCCAAGTGCTTGGATCTTCACTGGAAACAAAAAGACACTCTGATCTCTCAAACTGCCTAATTTGATTTTATCAGAAATTTATACATACAAAAATTTCGCTGTAGGCTGAGAACTCTGCTGAGAAAACTTAGCCCAGAATGTATTTAGCCTGAGAGAATTATCAGCATCGGAAAATAAAACTGCATATGATAAAATGTCCTAATTATGGTAACTGTGTCAGTTATTTACCCGTAATGCCTGTGTGTTTATCCCATCATCTCATCTGATAATGACCATGACCAGGGCGATACGCCCTTGGTGTTGCCCAATAATGGGTGGTGGAGATGGCGTATGTTTGCCTTTATTTTTTCTGGCACATCCTGGCATTGAAGCACATCAAAGTAATAAAATCAGGCAGCAAGGCATCCTAATCACTCCCACCATGTTCCTGTAACCTCCTCATTTATAACAGACTGAGACATTAAAAATAATTTTTTTTAGAGCAATTTAAGGTGAGGCAACACTGGATATGCAAAAATCTTTTATGGGCAGTCGTAGCAGCTGGCTGATTCTTCTAAAATGCCTGACAGCCTTCAGATCAGCGCCCGAGCTGGGTCGGAACAATTCTGTTCGATGATCACATGGGCGGGCAATATACAAAGGCGGCTTTCATCACTGCCTTCTGGGCTGTGGGCATTGTGCCTTGCAGACAGTCATTCCACCTTCCAGGTCCTGTGTTAATTCCCAGTTCCAGTTCTGGGAAGGAACCTGTTAAGAAGGTGAAGTGTTTACCTGGCTGGATGACACAGGCCATTTTTAGGTTTTAAAAGAGCTGCTCCTCTCTCCCTTTTTGTTTCTCCTTAAGAATGAGCTTCCAGGGTTCAGGAAAAACAGAACAATTTCAAGGGAAAACACTGGGTTGGGTTTGAGACCATGAAAGAGACAGAGCAGCGAGGCAGAGACCTGTTCAGGGTAGCTGTTCTCCAGATGCTGTAAAAAGTGGTGGGTCCCAGGCACAGAGCTCTTGGTCAAAGTGCATTTCCTCGGGGATCTTGGCCCCATTCAGCATAGAGTTATAAGAGGATTCTGGAGGTTAGAGACACAAGACAGAAGGAGAAACAAAATGGCCTGACTCTGCAGAACTTAACTCAGGCTTGACTGAGCTTAGTGTAACCACTATAAAATAAGAGGTTTAGAAGCTGTGGAACAAGTCAGGACGGGCTAAAATACGTGCCTTTGTGTCCCTGAACTTTCATTTTTTCCTTCACCCCCTTTTCTGATGTGACTCTGCCCAAACCTGCAGTGGTTAAAGCACCATGATTTAGGCGGGATCTCCAGCAACAAGCTGCTCAGAGTTTTATGAGCTGGCTCTGTGCTGACACCTGCTCCAGGACACAGTCGAGGAGACTGGGCAGCCTTCAAAATGGCCATAAGGCTATGGGGCCCCCCAGCAGGGTGTGGCCTCAGGCCACAGGGCATCTGCAGGGGTCCTAACCATCACACTGTTAATCTGTCACAGACACCAGGCTGTTCAGTCACTCAGTCATGTCCGACTCTTTGCTACTCCAAGGATTGCAGCACACCAGGCTTCCCTGTCCTTCACTGTCTCCCAGAGTTTGTTCAAACTCATGTCCAATGAGTTGGTGATGCCATCCAAACATCTCATCCTCTTTCACCTCCTTCTCCTCCTGCCTTCAATCTTTCTCAGAATCAGTNAGCCCATACATATACATGTATCTATTCTTTTTCTATTTCTTTTCTCATATAGGTTATTACAGAATACTGCGTGATTTTTACATTTTTTTCAACTTTGTTATTACCTATTTTTAGATCTTCTTGAAAATGAAAATTGTAGTGGGAGGTTCAAGAGGGAGAGGACATATGTGTACCCATAGCTGATTCATGTTGATATATGGCAGAAACCAACACAATATTGTAAAGCAATTATCCTTTGAAAAAAATGAATGTTTTTAAAAAAAAGGAGAACCCATCTCTGATAAGCCAGTTCCCTCTCTGAGCCCCAGCTTTCCCATCTATAAAAGGAGAACCCATCTCTGAGCCTCCCTGTAACTGTCAGCGTAGTGCTGTTATTGCCCCATTCTTACCTGAGAGTGTCAGAACCTCCTTCCAGAAAACTCAAGGCCAAATCAGCCAGCTTGAGCATGAGCAAAAGGGGTACATCAAGGCTGTATATTGTCACCCTGCTTACTTAGCTTATATGCAGAGTACATCATGAGAAACGCTGGACTGGAGGAAGCACAAGCTGCAATCAAGATTGCCAGGAGAAATATCAACTACCTCGGATATGCAGATGACACCACCCTTATGGCAGAAAGTGAAGAAGAACTAAAGAGCCTCTTGATGAAAGTGAAAGAGGAGAGTGAAAAAGTTGGCTTAAAGCTCAACATTCAGAAAACTAAGATCATAGCATCTGGTCCCATAACTTAATGGCAAATAGATGGGGAAACAGTGGAAACAGTGGCTGACTTTATTTTTCTGGGCCCTAAGATTGCTGCAGATGGTGATTGCAGCCATGAAATTAAAAGATGCTTACTCCTTGGAAGGAAAGTTATGACCAGCCTAGACAGTGTATTAAAAAGCAGAGACATTACTTTACCAACAAAGGTCTGTCTAGTCAAGGCTATGATTTCTCCAGTGGTCATGTATGGATGTGAAATTTGGACTATAAAGAAAGCTGAGCACTGAAGAATTGATGCTTTTCAATTGTGGTATTGGAATAGACTCTTGAGAGTCCTTGGACTGCAAAGAGATCCAGCCAGTCCATCCTAAAAAAGATCAGTCTTGGTTGTTCATTGGAAGGACTGATGTTGAAGCTGAAACTCCAATCCTTTGGCCACCTGATGCGAAGGGCTGACTCATTTGAAAAGACCCTGATGCTGGGAAGGATTGAAGGCAGGAGGAGAAGGGGATGACAGAGGATGAAAAGGTTGGATGGCATCACCGACTTGATGGACATGGGTTTGGGTAGACTCCGGGAGTTGGTGATGGACAGGGAGGCCTGGTTTGTTGCAGTTCATAGGGTCTCAAAGAGTCGGACACGACTGAGTGACTGAACTAAACTAAAATAGCCAGCACATCATCTGATCAGGCTGCCCAGGTGCTACCCAGACCTGCCAGGTCTCGTAAACCTGTGATTTTCCTGGCAATCCTGCAACTTAGCTTAATTCTGCCAACTGCCAAATTAACCCAGAGGGAACCTGTGGGGAGAGAGGCCATGTGGTACTCCCACATCCCCATAGGTTGTAATGCGTGCAGTAACCCTTTATAAATACCGTGCGAGTGTCCCCAGTCCCCCTGTGTCATGAGTTAGGGCCTCGAAAGTGTTGACTCTTAGACCCTTTGCCGGGATCCATCGTCATGCCTCGTTGTGAGACTGTCTGCAGGAAGTATTGCTCTGACGTTCCCTTCATTCACCTGTGTGCTCCCATCCGCTGCTTTAGACATACCACTCTCCCGCGGTTCAGGCTCTTTGTCCTCCAGTCTGTGCTACAACCTGCCTTAGGATTTCCCTGCCCGGAGGATGGCCCCACAGTAATTCTGGGTGTGTCACCAGACATTTGGGGCCCAGCTCTCCTTGCCAGCCTCACTCCAGGCCCTTCCGCTGTCTTCTCATTCTCCTACACACTTGCCATTTCCAAGTACGCAGAGCATCATCCTTAGGTCTTGAGTATGCTTTTCTCTATTCCTTTCGCTGCTCCTCCAGAATTTTCCTCATCCCTTAAAACCCAGTACACTTATTCCACTTCTGTGAATGCTTTCCAGAAACCCCAGAGGAAACAGTACTCCTTCCTCTCCGCATATATGCACCCCTTCATATATGTGTCTGTATATGCTATGCTAAGTTGCTTCAGTCATGTCTGACTCTCTGTGACCCCATGGACTGTAGCCTGCCAGGCTCCTCCATCCATGGGATTTCCCAGGGAAGAATACTGGAGTGGGTTACCATTTCCTCCTCCAGGGAATCTTCCCAACCCGGGGATTGAACCCAGGCCTCCTGCATTGCAGATAGGCTCTTTACTGCTGAGGCACTGGGGAAGGCCATATCTCTGTATAGTGTTGATCAAATTTTCCTGTATGTACCTACATTTCCCACTAAGCTGAGAGCTCCTGGACTTCAAGGTTTATGCAATATGTATCTTTCCATCCTCATAAGGTAACACAAAAACCTGGCATTTGGTAGGTACTCTGTGAGGATTATTTAAAAACTAAGTGGACAGTTGGAGAAGGTCTGGGATGGAATAAAGACCACCTAGAATCATTAGACCTGGAAAGGAAACTGTCCTGAGATAGGGAAGAATGGCTACAGGATGGAGAAATTTCTATTTCTGTTGGAGTAAACTTATGTTAGGAGAGGTAAGGCTAGTAATATATCCAATATGCTAGCCACTAGCCTTGTGCAACTGCTGAGCACCTGAAATGTGGCTAACTGTAGATCAGGGTGTGTGTGCTGCAAACCTAAAACACTCATCCGATTTTGAAGACTTTGCACAAGAAATATAAAACATATATATGTATTTATTACTGGTAGAAATGGCAGTGCCCTGGTGGCTCAGCTGGTAAAGAATCTGCCTGCAATGCGGAAGACCTGGGTTCAATCCCTGGGTTGGGAAGAGCCCCTGGAGAAGGGAATGGCTACCTACTCCAGTATTCTGGCCTGGAGAATTCCATAGACTGTATAGTCCATGGGGTCACAAAGAGTCAGACACAACTGAGCGAATTTCACTTTCATTTCCCTTGGTATATCAAGTTTAAATATATTGATTGTAATTTCATCTATTTCCTTTTCCTCTTTCCATGTGCTTAATAGAAAATTTTAAATCACATGTGGCATTTGCATTACATTTCTGTTGGTCTAGAAGAATTGTTCTAGAAAGTACTAGGAAATGATTTGATCAGCTTCAGAGGAGCTTCAGGTCTGTGAGAGGATCGCATACCTATGGTTAGCTACTATGGAGATGCATCGATTGTTTAAACTCTTCTCTGCCCCAGCACACCTGGGGATATGACACATTCCAGTCCATAACTGGTTCACTAGAGCAGTGATGCATAGCCAGGGGCCAGTCAGGTAAGCATCTCTCTGGGTGGTGAGAGAGAATAAAGGGGAGGTGGGGATGGTTTTCACAACCTCTGGGTAGCTTAATGCACTGCAAAGCCCAGTATGACATCCAGGCATGTGCTGAGAAGGCTGCCCATGCCATAATGGCTGTAAGATGTCCTCACCGACTAAGTTCCACCTGCAAATGAGAAGCATTAACCCCCTTCACTCACTGAGCTGTGTGCTGTCTTGGCCTCAGAAGTGGGAGCTTGAGAGCTGTATTCCCGTGTGATGGGCCACAGTGCTGCTTGCCGCTGGGTTCTTAGTATAACCTGCCGTGAATTTTTGCCATCTTCCTTAAAGTGCCTCTAGCAAGGTAACAACACAGGCAAAAGATTTTTCCAGATTAAGAATTGGGGCATGGAAATCAGAAGAGAAAACTGTCTTAGTCTTGTCCTTCATAGATTATGAGGTCTGGAGCAGGTCCCTTCACTTTTCTGGGACTCGGTTTCCCACGTATTAATTGATGGGTGGAAACTCTTCGCTGCTGTCCCAGATTCAGGACTGCTTTCTGGCCATCTGCTCCTGCTCCCCGCCTCCTGGAAGCCCACCCCAGGCCTTCCTGTTGACCCTCCCTGCTGCTTGAGGACACTCGCTCTAACTCCTGAGTGTAAGGAGGGGCATTGTCAGGCCCTGACATCAACATGGAGCCATATTCACTATCGGTTCACAAAAACAGAGCATTTCCTACTTTCTGTGCCTGTGGGAAGCAATGTGCCACCTCCTTCTCATCCCTATTCATGGGCCACATCATGAGTCTTTTCTGCTCAGTTTCATATCCATTTCAACCTACTGTGGGGAAGAATTAGAAAAAGGTGATCTACCTTTGGGGTCCTGCTCCTTTAGAGGATGACAATACAAGTTCAGTTCCTTTTCTGTGCAGTTAATTTGTGGGAGGAAAATTAAATCCAGCTATGAGACAGTATATATTTGTAGGACAGTCAAGACTGCATGTCATATTCATAGAATATGTTTTATGATTATGTTCTAGAGGCTTTTGTGGAATAAAATCAAAAGGTAGCCCATGTAGGGTACAAATCAAGGAGAGACGATTGGCTCACTGTTATCGTGGAAATGTTTCTTTGCTTTCTAATGCCCGCACTTCTCATGTGGTTTGTGCTTACTTATGGGAGAAGAGAGTAGTATTCCACCCCCACCTTCCCTAAAGCCACTTCCTTATCTGTGAGGTGAAAACTGAATTAAGTGATATCTGAGGTCCCTTCCAGCTTCAGCATTGTGTGGATCTCTACAGAAATAGGTCTTCAACAGAGTAAAGCTGCCTCCTTACCATTTCTTCTTTGTCACTCTGCTAGACTGAGCAACTTCACTTTGACTTTTCACTTTCGTGCATTGGAGAAGGAAATGGCAACCTACTCCAGTGTTCTTGCCTGGAGAATCCCAGGGCCGAGGGAGCCTGGTGGGCTGCCTTCTATGAGGTCGCACAGAGTCGGACATGACTGAAGTGACTTAGCAGCAGCAGCACTCTGCTAGAAAAGATGCACTTGTTAATAAGCAGTGGTACAGCCAAAGACATGTTTGTAAGTAGATGAACACAGGTGATAATGTTAAAAACAGTGTAAGTGTTAGTCGCTCAGTCATGTCTGACTCTTAGCAACCCCATGGACTGTAGCCCACCAGGCTTCTCTGTCCATGGACTCCTCCAGGCAAGAATACTGGAGTGGGTAGCCATTCCCTTCTCCAAGAGATCTTCCCGACCCAGGGATCAAACCTGCATCTCCTGTGGCACCTGCACTGGCAGGCAGGTTCTTTACCATCTGAGCCACCAGGGGAAGGTAAACATTATAAGAACTTAGTTCCGTTCGGTCGCTCAGTTGTGTCCAACTCTTTGCGACCCCATGGACTGCAACAAGCCGGGCTTCCCCATCCATCACCAACTCCTGGAGCTTACTCAAACCGATGTCCATCAAGTCAGTGATGCCATCTAACCATCTTGTCCTCTGTCATCCCCTTCTCTTCCCACCTTCAATCTTTCCCAGCGTCAGGGTCTTTTCCAATGAGTCAGTTCTTCGCCTCACATGGCCGAAGTATTGGAGTTTCAGCTTCAACAAAAGTCCTTCCAATGAACATTCAGGACTGATCTCCTTTAGAATTGACTGGTTTAATCTCCTTGCAGTCCAAGGGACTCTCAAGAGTCTTCTCCAACACCAGAGCTCAGTCAGATCAATTCTTTGCTTCTCAGCTTTCTTTATACTCCAGCTCTCACATCCATACATNGTCTGCTTTATCCATTCATTCACTGTTGAGTGTTTAGCTTGTTTTCATACCTTGGTTGTTATGAGTGATGCTGCAGTGAACACGGGGGTGCAGATATCTCTTTGAGATCCTGTTTTTATTTCCTCTGGATATACACTCAGAAGAGGGATTCCTGGATCATGTGTTAGTTCCATTCTCAATTTTTTTTTTTTTTGAGGCTCCTCCAATACTTTTTTCCATAGTGTCTATACCAATTTACATTGCAACCTACACTTCACAACAGTTCCCTTGCCTCCATGTTCTCACCGACACTTAACTTTTTGATATAGCCATTTTAACAGTAAGGTGATATCTCATTGTGGCTTTGATTTACATTTCCTTAATAATTAGTGATGCTGAGCACACATGTACCTGTTGATCATTTGTAAGTCTTTTTTGGAAAATTGCTTATTTAGTTTCTCTTTTATTGCTATTGTTGTTATTGAATTCTGTGAGTTTTTTAAAATAAGTTTTGAATATAAATATTTTTTCTTTATGGTTTCAGGTCTTTTGTTTAAATCTTTAATTCATATGAGTTAATTTTTTTTGAGCTGTATAGATAGGGGTCCGATTTCATTCTTCTCTTCTTTATGTGGTTATCTAGTTCTCCCAGCACCCCTTTTTTTGTGGGAGAGGGCAAGGGTGGGATGATTAGGGAGAATGGCATTGAAACATATATATTACCATATGTGANAATTTTTTTTGAGCTGTATAGATAGGGGTCCGATTTCATTCTTCTCTTCTTTATGTGGTTATCTAGTTCTCCCAGCACCCCTTTTTTTGTGGGAGAGGGCAAGGGTGGGATGATTAGGGAGAATGGCATTGAAACATATATATTACCATATGTGAAATAGAACGCCAGTCCAGATTCGATTTATGAGACAGAGTGCTCAGGGCTGGTGCACTGGGATGACCCTGAGGGATGGAATGGGGAGGGAGGTGGGAGGGGGGTTCAGGATGGGGAACACATGTACACCATGGCTGATTCATGTCAATGTATGGCAAAACCAATAAAATATTGTAAAGTAATTAGCCTCCAATTAAAACAAATAAATTTATATTAAAAATCATTTTCTTTTTAAAAATTTATTTCTTTTTAAATTAAAGGATAATTGCTTTACAGAATTTTGTTTTCTGTCAAACCCCAACATGAATCAGCCATAGGTATACATATGTCCCCTCCCTCTTGANGGGCAATATACAAAGGCGGCTTTCATCACTGCCTTCTGGGCTGTGGGCATTGTGCCTTGCAGACAGTCATTCCACCTTCCAGGTCCTGTGTTAATTCCCAGTTCCAGTTCTGGGAAGGAACCTGTTAAGAAGGTGAAGTGTTTACCTGGCTGGATGACACAGGCCATTTTTAGGTTTTAAAAGAGCTGCTCCTCTCTCCCTTTTTGTTTCTCCTTAAGAATGAGCTTCCAGGGTTCAGGAAAAACAGAACAATTTCAAGGGAAAACACTGGGTTGGGTTTGAGACCATGAAAGAGACAGAGCAGCGAGGCAGAGACCTGTTCAGGGTAGCTGTTCTCCAGATGCTGTAAAAAGTGGTGGGTCCCAGGCACAGAGCTCTTGGTCAAAGTGCATTTCCTCGGGGATCTTGGCCCCATTCAGCATAGAGTTATAAGAGGATTCTGGAGGTTAGAGACACAAGACAGAAGGAGAAACAAAATGGCCTGACTCTGCAGAACTTAACTCAGGCTTGACTGAGCTTAGTGTAACCACTATAAAATAAGAGGTTTAGAAGCTGTGGAACAAGTCAGGACGGGCTAAAATACGTGCCTTTGTGTCCCTGAACTTTCATTTTTTCCTTCACCCCCTTTTCTGATGTGACTCTGCCCAAACCTGCAGTGGTTAAAGCACCATGATTTAGGCGGGATCTCCAGCAACAAGCTGCTCAGAGTTTTATGAGCTGGCTCTGTGCTGACACCTGCTCCAGGACACAGTCGAGGAGACTGGGCAGCCTTCAAAATGGCCATAAGGCTATGGGGCCCCCCAGCAGGGTGTGGCCTCAGGCCACAGGGCATCTGCAGGGGTCCTAACCATCACACTGTTAATCTGTCACAGACACCAGGCTGTTCAGTCACTCAGTCATGTCCGACTCTTTGCTACTCCAAGGATTGCAGCACACCAGGCTTCCCTGTCCTTCACTGTCTCCCAGAGTTTGTTCAAACTCATGTCCAATGAGTTGGTGATGCCATCCAAACATCTCATCCTCTTTCACCTCCTTCTCCTCCTGCCTTCAATCTTTCTCAGAATCAGTGTCTTTTCCAGTGAGTTGGCTCTTTGCATCAGGTGGCCAAAGTATTGGAGCTTCAGCTTCAGTATCAGTCCTTCCAGTGACTATTTCCTTTAGGATGGACTGGTGTGATCTCCTTGCAGTCCAAGGGACTCTCAAGCATCTTCTTTAGCACTCCAGTTCAAAAGCATCAATTCTTCAGTGCTCAGCACTTCTTTACAGTCCAACTTCTGTACATGACTACTGGAAACACCAGGTGGGCCTGCCCATAAATGCTATAAGCGGGAAGGGAGAGCTGGAGGAGTTGGAGCCTGTGAAGCCAGTGCTTCACAGCTTAGGGAATTCTGAGGTCACTTATCTGAGTCTGTTGGTGCCTCTTCATCTATATTAAGTTCACCTATTATCTTTATACTTAAGCAGCTGGATTTATCAGCTAGAAGTTCTTGTAAGAACCTTCTCATCAACAGATCATCCATTGGGGTGTGGTTCAAACCATTCTGTCTTATGCATTAACCAGATCACTGGACCAGCCTTATCTCTTGTCCAAGGTGGGGCTGAGGCCCTGGAATGCCAGCATTATGTTACCTTGGCAAACTTTGTTAAAAATTCAGATCTCTGGACTCCATACAATACCTGTTGAATCTGACTCTGTATTTTTTTAATTAATACTTTTCCTTTTTTTTTTTTAATTGGAGTGAAACATGCAGTAAAGGAAACAAACCTTAATTAAGACTTTGTCAAGGTGAGTATACCCACCATGTTGCCACCACCCCACTAAAGCTATAGAATATATCCACCATCCTAAGGGCTCCTTCCACCCTTTCCAGATGATACCCAGCTTCCAAAGGCAGCTCTTCTTCTGACTCCCAACACACAGTTTTCCTGTGTTTGAACTTCACCTACATTGGACTCTCCTAAAGGACTCTTGAGACTGCATTCTTTCTCTCCACACTATGTGTGTGAGATTTATCCACATTAGCTGTTTTTCTCCACTGTGGTATGAGTGTATGGTGTAGTGCATGTGGTGTAGTGTGGGGTAATATATGAGTATGCATGCTAAGTTGCTTCAGGCGTGTCTGACCTTTTGTGACTCCATGGACTCTAGCCTACAAGGTTACTCTGTCCATGGGATTCGCCAGGCAAGAAGACTGGGGTGGGTTGCCGTGCCCTCCTCCAGGGGATCTTCCCAATCTAGGGATCGAAGCCTCATCTCTTACATCTCCTGCATTGGCAGGCAGGTTCTTTACCACTAGTGACATCTGGGAAGCTCGTATATGAGTATACTACTGAAAGGTTGTTGCGGAATCATGCAGAGATGCCGGGATCCTTGGCCTCCTGAGGAGAATTCAATCGGGGGTCAGAGACAAGGCTTCATCACTCAGAGCTTTTGTGTCAGTCAGTCAGTTCATTCGCTCAGTTGTGTCCCACTTTTTGTGACCCATTGAATCACAGCAGGCCAGGCTGCCCTGTCCATCACCATCTCCTGGAGTTCACTCAAACTCAAGTCCATTGAGTCAGTGATGCCATGCAGCCATCTCATCCTCTGTCATTCCATTCTCCTCCTACCTCCAATCCCTCCCAGCATCAGAGTCTTTTCAATGAATCAACCCTTCACATGAGGTGGCCAAAGTTCTGGAGTTTCAGCTTTAGCATCATTCCTTTCAAAGAACACCCAGGGCTTATCTCCTTTAGAATGGATTGGTTGGATCTCCTTGCAGTTCAAGGGACTCTCAAAAGTCTTCTCCAACACCACATTTCAAAAGCATCAATTCTTCGGTGCTCAACTTTCTTCACAGTCCAACACTCACATCCATACATGACTACTGGAAAAACCATAGCCTTGACTAGACAGACCTTAGTCAGCAAAGTAATGTCTCTGCTTTTGAATATGCTATCTAGGTTGGTCATAACTTTTCTTCCAAGGAGCGAACGTCTTCTAATTTCAAGGCTACAGTCACCATCTGTAGTGATTTTGGAGTCCAAAAAAATAAAGTCTGACACTGTTTCCATTGTTTCCCCATCTATTTCCCATGAAGTGATGGGATCAGATGCCATCATCTTCGTTTTCTGAATGTTGAGCTTTAAGTCAACTTTTTCACTCTCCTCTTTCATTTTCATCAAGAGGCTTTTTAGTTCCTCTTCNTCAATATTTGTATATTTTGCAAAATGATCACAGTAAGTCTAATTAACATCTGTCACCATATACAGTTGCAACTGTTTTCTTATGATGAGAACTTTTAAGATCTACTCTCAGTGAATTTCAAATATTCAATACAATATTATTAACTATAGTCACAATACTATATATTATATACACAGGAATTATTTATTTTATAAATAAAAGTTTGTACCTTTAGACCACTTTCACCATTTCATCCTCTCCCCACCCTCCACCTCTGGTAACCATCAATCTGTTCTTTGTATCTATGAGTTTGGTGTAGTTTTTATTTTGTTTTTTAAAATAGATTCCACATATAAGTGAGATTATACGATATTTGTCTTTCTCTGTCTTATTTCACTTAACATAATGACCTCAAAGTCATTACAAAGGACAAGAGTCCATATTTGTGTGTGTATAATGGAATATCTATTTCTATATCTGTGTGTCATATTTTCTATTCATTCACCCAGCAGTGGACACTTGGTTGCTTCCATATCGTGGCTAATGTAAGTAGTGCTGCAATGAACATGGAGGTGCACATACCTTCTTGATTTAGTGTTTTTATTTTCTTCAGGTAAGTACCCAGAAATGAGATTGCTGGATCATATGGTAGTTCTGTTTTTAATTTTTTAAGGAAACTCCATACTGGTTTTCACAGTAGCTGCACCAATTTACATTCCTACCAANTCCTTTCAGTGAATATTCAGGACTGATTTCCTTTAGGATGGACTGGTTGGATCTCCTTGCAGTCCATGGGATTCTCAAGAGTCTTCTCCAACACTACAGTTCAAAAGCATCAATTCTTCAGTGTTCAGCTTTCTTTATAGTCCAACTCTTACATCCATACATGACTAATTTGGCATTTAGAAATTTACAAATTAGGTTCCCACAGTCTGTGGCATGGCTGTCCTGTGGGCGACTGGCCAGCCCGTTACTCCAGTCATTCTTCGCCTTTCTTTTCCTTCCAGACTCCATTCCCAGCCTTGCCCTATTCATCTTCTTTCTTCTGTCTTCCCTGATGTGTTCAAGGGACACCAACCTGAAAGCTAAGCCTTGAGGATGCTGCTGATCCTCCAAGTGTTTTTAATAACTCCCAGTGTTCTGATGTAAAGTTTCATGACAGCAACTCAATCTTTCAAACCTGCCACATTGGTGATAATCCAAACCAGATATTTGGGAGCCATTTTCCAACAGATTATTTATGTCATTGTGTCTGAGTTAGTCCCTTTATTAAACATATTCTCATCATTGCTCTGACTAATGTAACATCACAGAAGCACATGGAGTTTAGGGAAGGCAAGAAAAAGACATACGTATGTGCACACATGCATACATATACAGATCAGTTGCCACTTGTTTAGCTTCTATAAAAAAAGACTGTTTAAAATGTCAGTAGAAGGTATAAACTTCAGAGTAAAATAAAGCAGTCCACGGCTCCAATGGAAGACCTAACTGAAAAATCTTCAAAGCCACTTAGCATTCAAAATACCCAGCAGCTTAATAATCTTCCAGGATGGAGCACTTCTGAAAGGCAATGAGAATCAGTCTACAGGAATTTATGGTAAGACAATGAGAAAATAGAGGACTTTATAATCTATTCCCATTGTGAAACTAGCAAAAACATTCTGAAAGTCTAAAGCATTATCTCCACCTTTAGTTTCTTTTTGGCTGCATTGGGTAGCACCTGGGACCTTGGTTCCCCATCCAAGGATTGAATATGCACCTCCTGCACTGGAAGCTCAGAGTCTTCGCCACTGGACCACCAGGGAAGTCCCTCTCCACCTTTTGTAAAATTAGAAAAGGATGGACCACCAACTCAAAGGCTTAGACACTAGCTTCTCTAGATCTTCAGCACGGTTCAGATGTCTGTAAAAGTAAATAATACAGCCTTGAAGTGCCCAACCTAAGCTTCTTTGTTTGAGGACAGAACACTGAGTGGGCCAAGAGAGGCAGGGACCAGCCCCACGGAGATGAGAGCTCTGTGGTGGCAGAGCTGAAGGTGAAACTGCTCAGAGGTGTCCCCTGTGTGTTCTGCCACTGTCCCCCCGACCCAAAGGAGCAGGGAGGGGAGATAGAGGGGAGGAGAGAATGAAAGAGGCATTCTGCTTTGTGACTGCTGAGCAGAGAAAAGAAATAAGCTTGGAATCATTCAGACTGTAGATGACCTCAGCATCACTTTTAGCCAGGGTGACCTCCTCCTAATCCATGAGCTTCAGAGTGGAGGAGGCACTAACCCTGACTTTGACCTTGACCCTCATGTGTCCCTGGGGCAGAGTATAGAGCAGTGTTTGAAGAGCAGGTGAAAAGTTAGAGTGTTAGTCGCTCAGTTTTGTCTGATTCTGCCACCCATGGAATCTAGCCTGCCAGGCTCCTCCATCCATGGAATTCTCCAGGCAAGAATATTGGAGTGGGCTGTCATTTCCTTCTCCAGGAGATCTTCCTGACCAGGAGTTGAACCTGGGTCTTTTGCAACGCAGGCAGTTTCTTTACCATTTGAGCCACCAGGGAAGCCCCTTGATGACCAGGTGTTTGAGGATAAATATCCAAATTGGTCTGCCTGTTGTCTGGCCTTCTTCCCATTGCTGTCCAGTTTGTTTTTTAAGCAAATAGTAGGTCCAACTGGTCTGCCCATTAAAGCATGATTAGTAACCAAAAGGAATCTAAGTGGGACTTCTATGTGGATAAAGATGATCACAAAGAAGAGGGGGAAGTGTTAAATAGAACAAAAGAGAAAAAGGCAGATGAGAAACACCTCTCTGGTTAAGACTGGTTTCAGTAACTGAAAAGTATCTGAACTTTTCACACAGATACTTCTCTATAGCCTCAAAGAAATGACAGAGAACATGAACCCTTTCCTGATGGCTCAGTAGATAAAAAACCCAAGTGCAATGCAGAAGACACAGGAGACGTGGGTTTGATCCCTGAGTTGGGAAGATGCCCTGGAGTAGGAAATAACAACCCATTTCAGTATTCTTAGGTGAAAAATCCCATAGACAGAGAAGCCTGGTGGGCCACAGTCCATGGGGTCTCAAAAGAGTTGGACATGACTGAGCTACTCAGCATAGCACATGAACCTTTGGAGAAAGCGCTGGAAGACAAGTAACAAAGTGTCAAAAAATATAATCTCACAAAGAGGATGAAAATGAAACTGGTAGAACTGAAAAAATCCTTAAAGACAAAACAATTTCAGAAATTGTTTAGAAGTTGTGTTAGGAGTAGCAACAGGTAGAAAATGACATTGCAGAAATACGTGGAAGATTTGGAAGAGAGCCTGAGGAAATGACCTCAAATTAAATGGAGAAGAAGCAAGAGGTAAAGGTGAACCTAATCAGGAAAAAGAAGAGGAAAGAAAAAAAGGAAAAAGAAGACTCAAAGGGAAAGTGTTTTGAATTAAAGGATGACCTGAAGTTAAGTCACTCAGTCGTATCCAACTCTTTTGACCCTGTGGACTGTAGCCTACCAGGCTTCTCTGTCCATGGGATTCTCCAGGCAAGAATACTGGAGTGGGTTGCCATTTCCTTCTCCAGGGTATCTTCCCTACCCAGGGATCAAACCCAGGTCTCCTGCACTGCAGGCAGGCGCTTTAACCTCTGAGCCACCAAAGGATGACCTGAACATTTACTTGAAATAGCCATCATGATTAGAAAAATATTGTCTTGAACAGTCAACACACTGTAATATAGCTGGTAAATTATATTTGAACTTTGATGATAAAAAAACACCCCTTTGGGTGCCCAGATGATAATGATAATAGTAATAATAATAAAAGGTAAGTGCACCTCCACAATGAAGAAATTCAGACTAGCCTCATGTGCCTCTAAAATGAGGTGAAAGTGTTAGTAGCTCAGTCGTGTTTGACTCTTTGCAACCCCCTGTCAGGCTCCTCTGGAATTCTGCAGGCAAGAATACTGGAGTGGCACTGACATAAATCAAAGCAAGATCCTCTATGACCCACCTCCTAGAGTAATAGAAATAAAAGTAAAAGGAAACAAGTGAGATCTTATTAAACTTAAAAGCTTTTGCACAGCAAAGGAAGCTATAAGCAAGGTGAAAAGACAACCCTCAGAATGGGAGAAAATAATAGCAAATGAAACAACTGACAAAGGATACAAGCAACTCATACAGCTCAATACCAGAGAAACCAACAAGCCAGTCAAAAAGTGGGGAAAAGACCTAAACAGAGATTCTCCAAAGAAGACTAACAAACACATGAAAAGATGCTCAATATTGCTCATTATCAGAGAAATGCAAATCAAAACTACAACGAGCTATCACATACACAGGTCAGAATGGCCATCATCAAAAAGTCTACAAACAATAAATGCTGGAGAGGGTGTGGAAAAAATGGAACACTCTTGTACTCTTGGTGGTAATATGAACTGGTGTAGCCACTATGGAAGATGGTATGGAGATTCCTTAAAAAAACTAGGAATAAAAGCACCATCAGTTCAGTTCAGTTCAGTCGCTCAGTCGTGTCTGACTGCAACCTCATGAATTGCAGCACGCCAGGCCTCCCTGTTCATCACCAACTCCCAGAGTTCACTCAGACTCACGTCCATTGAGTCAGTGATGCCATCCAGCCATCTCATCCTCTGTCGTCCCCTTCTCCTCCTGCCCCCAATCTCTCCCAGCATCAGAGTCTTTTCCAATGAGTCAACTCTTCGCATGAGGTGGCCAAAGTACTGGAGTTTCAGCTTTAACATCATTCCTTCCAAAGAAATCCCAGGGTTGATCTCCTTCAGAATGGACTGGTTGGATCTCCTTGCAGTCCAAGGGACTCAAGAGTCTTCTCCAATACCACAGTTCAAAAGCATCAATTCTTCGGTGCTCAGCCTTCTTCACAGTCCCACTCTCACATGCATACATGACCACAGGAAAAACCATAGCCTTGACTAGATGGACCTTTGTTGGCAAAGTAATATCTCTGCTTTTGAATATACTATCTAGGTTGGTCATAACTTTTCTTCCAAGGAGTAAGCGTCTTTTAATTTCATGGCTGAGGTCACCATTTGCAGTGATTTTGGAGCCCCAAGATAAAGTCTGACACTTTCCACTGTTTCCCCATCTATTTGCCATGAAGTGATGGGACCAGATGCCATGATCTTCGTTTTCTGAATGTTGAGCTTTAAGCCAACTTTTTCACTTTCTTCTTTTACTTTCATCAAGAGGCTTTTTAAAAAGTTCCTGTTCACTTTATGCCATAAGGATGCTGTCATCTGCATATCTGAAGTTATTGATATTTCTCCCGGCAATCTTTATTCCAGCTTGTGCTTCTTCCAATCCCACTCCTATACATATACCCTGAGGAAACCAAAATTGAAAAAGACACATGTATCCCATTGTTCAATGCAGCACTATTTACAATACCTAGAGCATGAAAACAACCTAGATGTCCAGCGACAGATGAATGGATAAAGAAGTTGTGGTATATATACACAATGGAATATTACTCAGCCGTAAATGAATGCATTTGAGTCAGTTCTAATGAGCTGGATGAACCTAGAACCTATTATACAGAGTGAAGTAAGTCAGAAAGACAAAGATAAATGTTGTATTCTAATGCATATATATGGAATCCTGGTACTGAAGAATTTATTTACAGGGCAGCAGTGGAGAAACAGACATAGAGAATAGACTTATGGACATGGGAGAGGGGAGGAGAAGGTGAGATGTATGGAAAGGATAACATGGAAACTTACATTACCCTATACAAAATAGATAGCCAATGGGAATTTGCTGTATGTCTCAGAAAACTCACAGGGGCTCTGTATCAACCTAGAGGAGTGGGATGGGGCGGGAGATGGGACGGAGGTTCAAAAGGGAGGGGATATATGTATACCTATGGCAATAAATTGAAAGACACTTACTCCTTGTAAGCAAAGTTACGACCAACCTAGACAGCATATTAAAAAGCAGAGACATTACTTTGTCAACAAAGGTCCATCTAGTCAAGGCTAATGGTTTTTCCGGTGGTCATTTATGGATGTGAGAGTTGGACTATAAAGAAAGCTGAGCTCAGAAGAATGGATGCTTTTGAACTGTGGTGTTGGAGAAGGCTCTTGAGAGTCCCTTGGACTGCAAGGAGATCTAACCAGTCCATCCTAAAGGAGATCAGTCCTGAGTGTTCATTGGAAGGACTGATGTTGAAGCTGAAGCTCCAATATTTTGGCCACCTGATGCGAAGAGCTGACTCATTGGAAAAGACCCTGATGCTGGGAAAGATTGAGGGCAGGAGGAGAAGGAGACGACAGAGAATGAGATGGTTGGATGGCATCAGTGACTCAATGCACATGAGTTTGGGTAGACTCTGGGAGTTGGTGATGGACAGGGATGCCTGGTGTGCTGCAGTTCATGGGGTCGCAAAGAGCTGGACAGGACTGAGCGACTGAACTGAACTGATGGCTGATTCATGTTGAGGTTTGACAGAAAACAACAAAATTCTGTAAGCAATTATCCTTTGATTAAAAAAAATTAAAAAAGGAAAAGAATACTGGAGTCAGTTGCCATTCCCTTCTCCATGGGATTCTAGGATCACATTAAAAGCCAGAAAACAGTGGTTTAATAGTTTAATAGGGATTAGGGACTTCCCTGGTGGCCTAGTGGTTAAGAATCTGCCTTCCAGTGCAGGGGATGCAGGTTCTATGCCTGGTTGGGGAACTACGAGCCCATATACTTTGGGGCAACTAAGCCCATGCAGCACAACTAGAGAAGCCTGAGTGCCGCAGTGAAGACCCAGGACAGTCAATAGTTAAAGGATTAAAGGAAAGGATGTGTGATGTAAGAATTTTATATCCAAGTAAATTGTTGCTTTCACCTAGACTTCTGGTCTTGATGGAATAAGCACCCCTGAGCCATTTTGTAAAAATAAAATTTCTATATGATGACATAACAAAAAAGGATAATGAAATAAGAATCCAGGAACAGAGAAGGTGTGTGGTATAAAAGGATTAGTGATAGACATAGAACCTCTTTAGATACGAAACCAGAACTGAAACTCAAGAGCAGTGGGAGTTACAGATACAGAACTGAATCAGATATAGTAAACTTCTATTTTCACACCACTGGAAGGAGTATAATAGATCAGAAATGAAGTGTAAGTATACTAATTTCCTTGCTTATTATCAGGAGTAAGTAGAGATCAGTCAAAGAATAGTTGATAATCAAGAAATAAAGAATTCTTATTTTTTAAAGTTATATAGGAAACCACTGGACCCACTCCAGTATTCTTGCCTGGGAAATCCCATGAGCAGAGAAGCCTGGGAGGTTATAGTCCATGGAGCCACAGAGTCAGACATGGCTTAGCAACTAAACAGCCACCACCACTGGAAGAGTTAAAACAGACTGTAAACCTTCCAAACCACCAGAGAGGGAAACACACACGTACACAAATGCAAAATATTTACAGGAAGTTGGAAAACAAAGTATAACATTAGTAAGATATGATATAAAACAAGTTTACATTTATGAGAGGCACATACGTAATGTTTGGGTAAAGCAAAAGAATACGGAATGTTTGGGTAAAGCAAAAGCAGGCAAATGCAAATAAAAGAAAAGCAGGAGTCTTGACATTAATTTCTAGTAAGATTGAATTCAAGTAAAAGATATTAATTTAGGGGGTTCTTTGAAAAGTTATGTGGTCCTGTCTTGCTGCATCATTAGCTCGCAGCTTGCAAAATCTGAGAAATACGTCATTAAGATCTTCTAATTGGTGACAAATTCCACGCTCATGTCATCCAAACATCCCAGGAGCCAATACAATGGGAAATATTAGTCCTTCCAAGTATTGTTGTTCAGTTGCTCAGTCGTGACTGAGTCTTTGGGACCCCATGGACTACAGAATGCCAGGTTTCCCTGTCCAGCACCAACTCCCAGAGCTTGCTCACACTTGTGTCCATTGAGTCGCTGATGCCATCCAACCATCTCATCCTCTGTCATCCCCTTTTCTTCCCGCCTTCAATCTTTCCCAGCATCAGGATCTTTTCTATTGAGCCAGCCCTTTGCATCATGTGGTCAAACTATTGGATCTTTAGTATCAGTTCTCCTAATGAATATTTGGGGTTCATTTCCTTTAGGATTGACTGGTTTGATCTTGCAGTCCAAGGGACCCTCAAGAGTCTTCTCCAGCACCATAGTTCAAAAGCATCAGTTCTTTGGTGCTCAGCCTTCTTTACGGTCCAACTCTCACATCCATACATGACTACTGGAAAAACCACAGCTTTGTTGGCAAAGTGGTGTCTCTGCTTTTTAGTAAACTGTCTAGGTTTGTCATAGCTTTCCAAATATTTGTCCCCCAAAATTAGTATCTAAGTTAGACCCAAGTCCTAACTCCCAGTATCTCAAAACTGACCTTATTTAGAAATAGAGTNGCTTTGTTGGCAAAGTGGTGTCTCTGCTTTTTAGTAAACTGTCTAGGTTTGTCATAGCTTTCCAAATATTTGTCCCCCAAAATTAGTATCTAAGTTAGACCCAAGTCCTAACTCCCAGTATCTCAAAACTGACCTTATTTAGAAATAGAGTTTTAGCAGATGTAATTAGTTAAGATGAGGTCATGTTAATTGATTAGGAGCAGTAGAGTGGGCCCCTAATCCAACATGACAGATGTTCCTATAAAAGGGAATTTGGATCCAGAGACGCCAACACAGGGAAAATGCCAGGTGAAGACTGGAGCTGTACTCCCATGAGCCAGAGACAGGGAGAGACCTGGAACAAGACCCTTCCCCAGAGGCTTCAGAGGGAACCCGGCCCTGCTGACACCATGATCTTGGACGCTGGGCCTCCCGGACTGTGGGAGAAGACGTTTCTGTTGTATAAGCCACCCACGGTTGTATTGCTTTGTTAAAGGCAACCGCAGGGAACCCATACCACCTGCAAAGAGGATACACCCTCCTTTGTGATGAATTACCAGTGACACCCTCCAGCCAGAGGAAACATCTCACACCACTGTGTTTTCATGATATCCATTCTCAGCTACCCCATCCTTGTATCCACTGTTTTCTTGAGGATAAGAATTTTTCAGTTCATGAATCTGCCCTCTGCACACAGCAGACCCACAGTAAAATGATCCTCTTGGGCAGAATGATGGAAATTCACAGGTGTAACATATATGGTTACTTGGGGTTTCAGGAGGTGAGGCTCAGCAAATAAAAAGAGAGGGCACTACAAAGTGATCCTGGCACAATCTAAACTAAAAATCCATCCTGAACTCTTGAAAATGTTAGTTGCTTAGTCCTGTCCAAATCTATGCGATCCCATGAATTGTCTCCTCTGTTTATGGGATTCTGTAGGCAAGAATAATGGAATGAGTTGTCATTGCCTCCTCCAGGGAATCTTCCTGACTCAGGGATTGAACCTGGGTCTCCTGTATTGCAGGCAGACTCTTTATCATCTGAGCCATCTGAATCTTTAGGCACCAAATAACTCAGCAGCAGAACACAGGGAGAGAAAGCTACTAGAAGCACAAAGAGAAATCCACCAGATTACAGAGCAAGCTCAGGGCTTCCCTGGTGGCTCAGATGGTAAAGAATCTGCCCACTGGTGCAGGAGATGTGGGTTCAATCCCTGGGTCAGGAAGATCCCTTGAAGAAGGAAATGGCCCACTCCAGTATTCTTGCCAGGGAAATCTCATGGACAGAGGAGGCTGGTGGGCTACAGTCCATGGGGTCACAAAAGAGCTGGACATGACTGAGAGACTAGACAATAGAGCAAATTCATGCCAGCGGGTCACGAGGACCATCTGTGATGAATGGGTGGGCACAGGTGTGTAACACCTCTGTTTTGAGTCCCACGCTCAATTTGGGTAGCTTGAAAGGCTGTAGAATGACATGGGAACTTGAGAAAGAATATATTACATGCCTCAGAAGAATGGATTGTCTGATGTAACTGCTTACGTTTGTGGGTTTTCCCTTCTTGACTGTTTCCTCTTCATTTTCAGATCGTGGCCAAGAGATACAGAGATTTTGAATTTCCTTCTGAAATGACTGGCATCTGGAGGTACTTGAACAATGCATATGCTCGGGATGAATTCACAAACACATGTCCTGCCGACCAGGAGATTGAACACGCATATTCAGATGTTGCCAAAAGAATGAAGTAAAGCTGGGCTGTTTTCTGTCTCATTTCTCAGCTGTGTGAGCTAGACTATGAAAAGAGTGTCTCCTTTGTGTTTTCCTCCCAGTGACCATTCTTTGCAAAATAATGCCCATACTTTAGCAATGTGGATACCATAGCATAATCCACTCAACAGGAAATGATTCCTAGCCTTGTAATTTGTCAGCTCACTTGTGTATCTGAATAATACCAGTATCTGTTGTATACACTCCAATTGTCTGGTTTATGTTCATTTATAACTTTGGCATTCTGGGACCTTGTAATCCATATTTAGGGTGTGTGTTGTGCAGTTTACATTTCAAAGCAAATAAGGTTTGGATTCAAACCTTATTTATTATTAACCTCCTTTATTTTTTAAAAAATGTGTTTTTCTCTGATAGTTTTCATAATCACGCATAACCTATTTTTCTGCTCTAAAATGGTAGTTCAACTTTTTTAAAACAAAATAATTTTTATAATTACAAAGTGATACTCGCTTATTTTAATATTTGAAACAAAGTCAGAGGTATAAAAGAGAAAGACAAAAGTCACCTAGAATTTCACTACACTTAGATAACTACTGATAGTGTATCGGTGAGTATCTTCCAAGTCTTCAGACTCTTTCACACACACGCATTCACACCACACATAATTTCCTGCCTCTGTGGTATTGTGTTAGTTTATTTTCAAGGACTGGTGAAGGGACTGTCCCCCCCTTGGTAATACCATGATGGTCAGCCCTAGAAGACCTAAAAGAGATTCAGCACCACAGACCTGGAGAGAGCACTTGTGGCCAAGTTTCAAAAGGGTGGAGAACCTCAGGGTCCACAGAGATGTGAGGACCTGCGAGGACCAGCGGGGACCGGAAGCAGTGGGAGGGCCCCACCCCCGGACCGGAAGCAGTGGGAGGGCCNGAGAAAGATCAGATCTGAGAAATAAATTGGAGTTACTGATACTGAAACAATGACTGCTCCAGGGAAAAATGAACATTTTCAAAAGCTCTGTGGTAAAAGGGAACAGAGCAATTCCAAGGGATTAGAAAAAGAGTTAGCATAAATGCCCCAAAGTAACAAAAAAAGTTTCTGCCAAGATGAAGCTAGAGGGGTAGGTAACAAGGGACAGACCTGGGAGGCCCTTACAGGTTGTTTCAGATCTGAGACCTACCAAAGCCTTGGAATTGTTCTTCTTTGTTCTTCCCATTTCTATAAAAAATGTATGCAGAAGACTGCTAAGCTTCCCCCTGACAANGGGGTAGGTAACAAGGGACAGACCTGGGAGGCCCTTACAGGTTGTTTCAGATCTGAGACCTACCAAAGCCTTGGAATTGTTCTTCTTTGTTCTTCCCATTTCTATAAAAAATGTATGCAGAAGACTGCTAAGCTTCCCCCTGACAACTAACTTAAATAAAATCAATATCTTAATTTCAGAG
This sequence comes from Neotragus pygmaeus, assembly GCA_006410875.1. Lineage (NCBI taxonomy): Eukaryota > Metazoa > Chordata > Mammalia > Artiodactyla > Bovidae > Neotragus > Neotragus pygmaeus. Next base: position 17,751 of record SJYV01055250.1, on the reverse strand, counting down.
TCCTCTAATTTCTAATTTCAACTTAGTCATCTTACACAGCTCACTTAAGCTGACAGCCTATCAATTTTCTTATTTATAAAATGTAAACAAAGTCACCAAGCCCATTTATATCTCAGAGGTATTGAGAGAATTAAATGGAAAATCACATTTTAAAGGATGAAGCAAATAATATAGTGGTCTATGCATTCAAAACCCTTTCAACTACTATCAAAACCAACCTAGCAAAACAATTATTTTTAAATGGGTAAAACTCAGCTAGCTCATCAAATTCAAGAAGGAAACAAATAAATCATTTTCTATGGAAGGAAGAAGGATGATAAAATGATTAAGAAAAACTCTGGAAAACATTTCACTATATAATAACACATTCTTTCTGAGTGATACAAACATAAAACAGGAAGAAGTCAGATTAATTAGATCAAACAAAACAACATGGGTCTCTTCGAGCCTATCTCTGTTGGCTTGTTGTGTGGAGAAAAGTATTTTAAAATATTGGTAAAGACAATTGTGGAAACAAAAAAAAATAACCACTTCGCAGACAGTATCTTTGATTATTCTGAGTTTTTACTAGATACATATAGATTCTTCTTAACCACTTTATTTATAACATAATTTTTATAGAGTAAAAAAATGAGTAAAATTAGTCCAAATAACAATCGCAAATTTATCTTTCAAGGTCTGTAAGGTTATGTCCCCAAAGGCCAAAAAGAGTACTGCGTTTATAGGTTGTCATGAAAATATTAGAAAATAAATAATTTTGTGAAGGAAGACTTCCATCTGAGGCACAAGTAAACAGCAACACATACAGAAACAATTACCAAGGGATAACTGGTAAGCCTATACCAAAAAAAGGAAAAAAAAATCAATAACAAGAACTCCAAGTTGGGTATTACTCAACTACTTTTAGAAAACTGTGACTGTTTTGCTTGTTTTCCCCTCTCCTGGGAAATACGCTTTTTTCCTCCTTCTCATCAATGGCAGCATTTCAGTAAACAAAATCTGTCTTACATTCTCCCTGCAAAGCCTATTAGATTCCCCCGTCAAGCAAGATCCTAGGAGAGAAAAAGTTGATTGACAGTATATTGAAACGTAAATGCTGTTTGGATTAAAATGAAGTTCAGTAAGGCACTTCTGGATTTTTTTTTTTTTCTTTTTAATTCTAATTCTAATGAAAAGAAAGATCACCTTTGGCTTTAAACTCAAAGTCACGCCCCAGAATTTGAGAAAGAGGAGTAAGACTCAAAATCAGAAAAAGATTTTGGACAGGATTAAATTATCTCAAAGTTTTTTATGTGCTGTTATAAAAGTGTTATATCTAACTTGATTTGAATGTTGTGACAAATCTAAGTTATTTGTCATGAGAATAAACAGACTTTGGTGCTATTAGTAAAACCTTTTAATCAATGGAGTGTCTTCCACCACTGGCCACATTTGAGAGAACAGTATAAATGTATAAGTGCCCTGGTGGTGCTGGGGTAAAGAATCCACCTGAGAATGCAGAAGACCTGGGTTCCATCCCTGAGTCAGGAAGATTCCCTGAAGAAGGAAATGGCAACCCACTCCAGTATTCTTGCCTGAAAAATTCTATGGACAGAGGAGCCTGGTGGGCTACAGTCCATGGGTCACAAAGAGTCACAGAGACATAATTAGTGCTAAAAAAGTTAACTAAATAGATTCATGGAAGTGTAAAGGGATGTGGCACCAAGGCACTGATTCGTCTGAAATCACTCTTGTGCTCATCCCTTCCTTCCCATTCTCATTGCCACTGTCATAAATGTAGGCATCAAGTATGTCACACAGCACCAGCACAGCGGTATCTAAATGCTTTTTTTATCAGCTTCCTCAGATTCCAGTATACTCTGCAGAGTGGTGTCCAGTCTTCATAACCACACTTTTGGTTACATCATTGCTCTTCAATTGTTTCTCACATCCTAATGAAAATGAGACATATTCCTTAGTTTAAGATTCAAGGACCTCCAAGAGTTGGTATTGGTCACCTACAGAGCCAAATTTTCTACCCTCCCCGCCCCAGAACCACCACAAACCTCATGTCTGCTGTACTTGTGGCTGACACAGTTCAGTCCCTCCATCTCCCATCCTCTACCCACCAGTGTCTCATCTGAAATCAAATGGTGATTTGATTTCCTCATGAGATGGAAACTTCATCATGAGATGAAATCAAATGGTCTCCACAAAACTCTACATCATCAAACAAGCCTGCCACAAGAAACCTCTCCCTCTTCAGGAGTTTATTCTTTGTATTTCTTTCACATCAATTACCAGCACCCTTCTAAACAAAATCATAATCTTGTATACCTACATTATTTTCCAGATTGATATCTCCTTCAGATATCAAGGAGCTTCAAATCCAGGGAGAATATACCTTATACACTTGTAGACATCCATGCCTTTATTAAATGATTGATAAAAATATCTTTCCTTCCTTTGAGTGTAGTAGTGAAAGGAGAGAAATAAAAGCATCCATCTCATTAAACAATGCCAAGAAAAACCACTGGAATAAAGACTATTAGTAGATTTATATTACAATGAAATATCAATACATAATTTTTATCCACTCCACTGAAACATACAAAGATTTCATGGTAGTCATTTGACTTCTCTGACAGTCTTGACTTCCACTGTGCTAACCTATATAATTAATAAGAGCAAGCTGACTACCTTCAAGTCACTTCAAGTAAACTTGTCAATTTCACCTAAACCATTTAAACAACTACTAAGCATGTTTGCCCAGTCTTCATGTTTAGCACTTAAGCTCTCACTCCTTCAAAATTTAATTTTTCCTTGATAAGTTCTTTTAGTACACCTAGGGTTCCAAGTGCATTAATGAACTCTTACAAAGACTAGTCATCATTCCCTATGCTAAAAACAGTTTTTTTTTTTTAAGTGCTCCAGGAAAAAAATTTAAAACAGAGAGAAAGTATCTTTTAGAAGTAGCTACAGGAGTCAATTGTGCATAAACTGAATTCTGCTTTATGTGTCTGTCTAGTACATGGTCTATTCACCCAATATCCAGTTAAATACTTTTAAGAAACAAAGTCTATATGAATGCTGAATTATCACCTCCTTAATCAATTAAATCAACCATCAGGTTTACTGAGCACCAAAACAGAGATCCAGCACTACTGGATCTCTGGGGTTGCTATGCTGTGCTGTGCTTAGTTGCTCAGTCGTGTCCGACTCTTTTCAACTCCATGGACTGTAGCCCACCAGGCTGTTCTGCCNAGAACTAGAGCTGTCTCTTATACACATCTAGATGTGTATAAGAGACAGCTACTGGATCTCTGGGGTTGCTATGCTGTGCTGTGCTTAGTTGCTCAGTCGTGTCCGACTCTTTTCAACTCCATGGACTGTAGCCCACCAGGCTGTTCTGCCCATGGGGATTCTCCAGGCAAGAATACTGGAATGGGTTGTCATGCCCTCCTCCAGAACATCTTCCCAATCCAGGGATCGAATTCAGGTCTCCCTCATTGCAGGTGGATTCTGTATGTTCTGAGCCACCAGGGAAGCCCCACTGAAGGGGATACCAGAAATAAATGATCTTCTCCAAAGAAATCCAAATTCCAATTGAAGTGACAGGTTTACTACAACAGCAAGCAATGTAAAATAAAGTATACTTTGGCATACATCAGTATCCAGCTTTTAAGAGCTAAAATTCTTTCAGGGAAAGAAGAAATCAGAAAGGTCTAAGGACTCATGGAAGAATGGAACAAGAAAAGGGTCAGTATGATGAAGAAATCCCAGATGGGTGGGAGGGGAAATCATGACCAAAGGCAAAGAGACAAGAATGAGCATGACATGTTTCTAAGAAAATGAGCAAATAAAAAAAGAGATGGTGACAAGTCTGAAGTAGTGAGAAATGAGACTGGATAGGTAAACCACCTTACAAAGAAGATGTTTAATCTAGTGCAACAAAGGCAAATGCCTCCAATGGGGACTGAAGTGTTAAAAAGACTCCCCTAGCTTTAGCACAATGGAGGAACCAGATACTAAAGGCCAGCCATCGACAGTGATCTAACCATGAGTGAGGGAAGGCTGAAATTACTCATTTGCAAGAACAGGGAACAAGCAGCAGCAGCAAAGATTATTTTTAAAATAGGATTCAACAGAAATCAGGACTACATGAATAGGATAAATAAATATAAAGGACGAGTAGTCACAGATGACATGAAGCTTGATGACACTAACAGAAGCAAGGACCGGGTAACATGAGGAGGAGTTCAGGCCCATTAATTTGAGTCAGTGTGATGATTTCCAAGCATATGTATTTATAGGCAATATGGAACAAGCACTTAGTTTGAACAGAAAGGATTAGAGACAAGAGAACCATAAACATGACAAAAAGATAGTTGAGAATTAAATGAAATCAAGAAAAAGGTAGATTTGAGTTGAAGACTGAGCCTTGGGGAATACCAGCATTTAGGAATTCCAAAAAAGGAATGCCAATGAAATAGTTCAGATGTAAGAAAGGAATTGAGACAGATAAACATTACTGAAAACCAGAGTCTTGAATATTTCACANTCCCGGCAATCTTGATTCCAGCTTGTGCTCGTCTAGCCCAGCATTTCTCGTGATGTATAAGTTAAATAAGCAGGGTGACAATATACAGCCTTGATGTACTCCTTTCGCTGTGTGGAACCAGTTTGTTGTTCTATGTCCAGTTCTAACTGTTGCTTCATGACCTGCATACAGATTTCTCAAATTGCAGGTCAGGTGGTCAGGTATTCCCATCTCTTGAAGAATTTTCCAGTTTGTTGTTATCCACACATTCAAAGGCTTTGGCATAGTCAATAAAGCAGAAGTAGATGCTTTTCTGGAACTCTCTTGCCTTTTCAATGATCCAGTGGATGTTGGCAATTTGATCTCCTGTTCCTGTCTTTCCCAAATCCAGCTTGAACATCTGGAAGTTCATGGTTCATGTACTGTTGAAGCCTGGCTTGGAGAATTTTGAGCATTCCTTTGCTAGTGTGTGAGAAAGGTGTAATTGTGCAGTAGTTTGAGCATTCTTTGGCATTGCCTTTCTTTGGGATAAGAATAAAACTGACCTTTTCCAGTCCTGTGGCCACTGCTGAGTATTCCAAATTTGCTGGCGTATTGAATGCAGCACTTTTGCAGCATCATCTTTTATGATTTGAAATAGCTCAACTGGAATCCATCACCTGGCACTAGCTTTGTTCATAGCGATGCTTCTTAAGGCTCACTTGACTTTACATTCCAGGATGTCTGGCTCTAGGTAAGTGATCACACCATCATGATTATCTTGGTTTGAAGATCTTTTTTATATTGTTCTGTGTATTCCTGCCACCTCTTCTTAATATCTTCTGCTTCTAAGTAAAACATAGCTATAACAAAATGTTTCAGAAAGGCTAAAGTATGAAGAGAAGTGAAATTACGCCCCAAAAAAGCAAGAGTTATGATCTTGGTATGTGACAACTTATGTGAACAACAGGCCAAGAACATTATGTGAACAACAGCAAAACAATGAAAACATATTCTTAATACTAACAGCTATAATTCACAATTAAAGTATAATAGATTTGAATTTATGTCCCTCTAAATACGGATTCAACTACATAAGAAAGAAACTACGTAGTACTTACAAGGAGAGACAAGCACATTGATAAGAGTAACTTTAAACCACTTTGGTCAAAACAAATCAAGAGGAAAAATACAAATAAGGATTTAGAATATATAAACAGAAAAGATTGTATCTTATATACCGTATAGTTATATCCTGTCTTCTCAAGGTACATGAACTATTTATGACTATTTATGACTATAAGTCACAACAAAAATGTCAAACAATGTCATAACATAAACTTATTTCCTCATCTCATCCTGTAAACTATTAATGGATTTAAAAAAAAGTTGTGAACTTATAACCTATGATGGAGAAAATCAAAGTTCACACACTTGAACTTGGCATGTTCCTTTCATTGTATTACAGATGGTTTTGACTAAAAACTTGGGTCTCACAAAAACTTTTTCCAAAATATTTAAATGTACAGAAATCTAAAGAACATGCATATTTATCATGATCCACTTGGAATAATTGTGTGGTTTACTCAACATGTCGTTAATATGTATAAAATGTGGTGGGCTGGCTTATGTGTGTGTTAAGTCATGCTTGGTCATTTATTCAGTTATGAAGGTTTTCTGCTTTCTCTGTTGATATATATATATATTTGTATGTAAGGGTTAGTTTGATGGCTCATTGTCCAAAGGAATAAAATAACCGATAATCATGGAGGACATTCGGATTTCTCTTATGTGATTTCTTTTAACTAATTAATTTGACTGCCTTGGGTCTCAGGTCCAATGCATAGAACTTTCACTGCATCATGCAGGATCTCTTATTGCAGCTCACAGACTCTAGTGGTGGCGCGTGGACTCAGTAGCTGCAGCTTAGTTGCAGCGCGTGGCTTATGGGACTTCAGTTCCTGGATCAAGGACCAAACCCATGTCCTCTGCCTTGGCAGGTGGATTCTTTACCACTGGACCAACAGGAAAGTCCCGTTAATGTGATTTTAATGCATAAAATGTTGCTTCTAAAAAAGATAAAAGCGTTTCAAATATAAGATGGCACTGCCTCTGTTCTAATCTATCCCTTGTTGTTTCTGAGCTTTAACTACTCATAGCCAGCTGTATGGGGGAGGGGAAGCCCTGCTGGAGTCGCATCCTCCTGGCCCAGCAGGACCAAGCTCATAGCTCGACTCTGGCGGAGGAGACTATGGTCTCTGCTTCTCCCAGTCCCCTCTGCCTTTATTACTTTAAGTATCCAGTGCTTTCACCACTTCTGAAGCTGCAACCCTCCTCTAGTTGAGTTAATCGATCAAGATGCACTCACCCTTCTCATGGCTTTTAAGATTTTTTTAATTAAAGAACTGTTTTTTTATTTTACTTTACAATACTGTATTGGTTTTGCCATACATCAACATGAATCCGCCACGGGTGTACATGAGTTCCCAATCCTGAACTCCCCTCCCACCTTCTCCCCATACCATCTCTCTGGATCATTCCAGTGCACCAGCCCCAAGCAGCTCTGAACATCCTTATCACTGGCAATCCATGAAAACTGTGAAACAGAAGACAGGCATCAGTGTGCAGAAAGCTTCAGGTGGAACAATCAGGTGGAGAAGAGGTTTAACCCTCTTGGGTACCATGAATTTTCCCTGCAGCTAGATCCACTATCATGTAATATAATACAAGTTCTAAGTTTCATCTCTCCCCTTCCCCACACAGTTCCAGTTGAGGGTACTCTATAAACAATACATGTTTCTTGAAGATCTCATCCAAAGAACTGAACTCTCTCCATCATCCACACCTACTGCCTCACTGAACAGACACCTTTGCCAATTTCAAAACCATAATCAAAGAATTATCCTTTGATTATTACAATTTAAAGGATTGTAGCAGGAAATGTGCCTGTTTCCATATTAAGTCTATCAATTTAGTGATTAGGTATAACCTTTGCCAAATGTCTTTAGATAAATTGGCAGATATGTGCATTTATTGGCATAAAACCAGGGTGTGGCAGTAAGATGAGTGAGTTGCCTGTTTTTCTGGTATTAAGCAGATTTTTCAAATTTATTCAGGTGCCTCATGAAAGAGACAGATGGTGGTGGGTTTCTTTCTGGCCGTGGGGGCCTATTCTTGGGATTTTGTGTTCGTGGAGAGTGTGAAAGCTGTGACACCTGACACCTGCCCCACTGAAATTCCCAGCTCGGCTCAGTCTCTGTCGGTGAGGGGGCAGCTGCCGTGAAGGCGGAGCTTCACCTGCTGCCTGCAGGCCGTGAAGTCTGCTCTGTGGACGGTCACTGTTGTTTGAGGTGGTCAGACACTTTTCACAGCTGGTTTATGGCAATTTATGCTTTCTGTTTTGTCTTTTTCACACAGCTGTGGTGAACTTGGACAATTCTGTGGTTGACCTGGAGACCCTTCAAGCTCTCTATGAGAATGTGAGTAACAGGAGGCTTTCTGTATGAGAATGTGGCACACGCACAGTTCTCGTCAGTGTCCGCATCTGGGCTCGTGGCCTCCATGTCCCCTGAGGAAGTCTGATATGGGGGCACTGAATTTACATAAGTCTGGATTTGTGAAAATTTATACTTTGTAGAAATGTACTGAATAAATGCATGATCTCATAGTTTTAAAAATTGTGATTCAAAGCATGTTGTATGTGCGGTCTTTCAGATTCCTTCTTTTGAAATATAATCAGTGCTTAGGCAGAGGGTAATTTGAGAGGAACATTGTGTGATGTCCTGATGCATTTGCTCTTGATATGAAAACTCTCAGTAGCTGCTATTACTGCCCTATTTTACAGATGAGACAACTTGGCAGAGAGAGTCCATAGCACCTGCCCAAGTCACACATGCTGTGTTGTGGTGAGGTGGGATGTGATTTCATTCTGTCTCTGTTTCTCTGTCTGCCACAGTTGCCTTCACTGAGCATCAGGACATGCTACCTTTCTCCTGGTACCGCTTTCTCTTAGAACTGTGGCAGGAAACCGGCATGAGGAGAACCGACCAGGGCACGTGCTCTGGGGAAGTGCAG
>SJYV01055247.1:0-19471 GCA_006410875.1 Neotragus pygmaeus | reverse complement strand
ACCTGCCTCAGAGGAAGGCGGCTCTTGGCGCTGGGGACCCGGTGGGTGGAAGGGGGCGCCCCTGCCCCCTGCGCCCCACAGCATAGGTCTCGAGTTGCCCCGTCATGATGGCCCTTACCCGCGGCCCTCAGCCTGCTCGGTGAGACCCTGAGCTGCCCTCAGTGCCCCTGGGGCCGCTGGAAGGCGCTTGTCACCCCCCAAGCCCCCATGAGGGCTGCTGATTGTGTGTGTGTTGAGGGTTCAGGTGATCCCAGCCCTCGGGAGAACATCAGTTTCTGCTTTGACAGATGGAAACTTTCTGGGAAATCTGACCCATCTCTTCTGGGTGTGATGGACCTGGGACCTCTCACACCAGTGGTTGTAGTTGATGTTAAGAAATTCCGAGGAACTAACACTTACACAGTATTTGACTCTCTCAGTAGTCTTAGGGGTATGGGATTATGGGCCTATTTGACAAATGAGGAAACCAAGGCTCATTAGGGTTTGATGACCTGCCCAAGACCCCACAGTGGATCGGGCAGAGCCTGCTGGAAATCAGTGCTCCTCCTGGGCAGTCGCTGAGAACAAATGCCTGCCTCTCCTCACCTTGGACAGTGACCCCTGGCACAGGGCCCATTTGTAAAGGGCTTTCCCTTCTTCCGGGATCCATCACTCAGGAAGCAGTGCCCCGGGTACCTGGTGTGCTGGCTGCCTCCCTCGCTGCAGCCACAGTGAGGAAGCCCCGCCGAGAAGCCCAGAGGTCACTCTTCCCCGCTGCCCGTCTCCAAGGGGCTGTGATTCTCACCGGTGCCCCCTTGGCATCTGACGGGGATTTGGAGGAAGGTTCCTTTATATTCTTGCCCGCCCCCCCCACCCCGGCAGCTGGGCCTTGACTAGACACAGGAAAGGTTGCCCGGAGACCGCATCTCATCTTCTTTCCCAGGATAGAAGGAATCTGGAGGGCTCCCCACTCAGGCCACCCCTGCCCCTCCCAGGCCAAGGCTGGATAGGCCTTTGGGGGCTGGTCACAGAGGGGAACTTAGTTCAGTCCCCAAAATGCCTGGACAGAGACCAAACCCTGGTCCACGATGCTGGTGATGAGAGGGGTCTGATAGAGAGGTTGCTCCATGCTTCAGATGACTCCGTCCCCTCCCGCAGGTCCCTCCCCCAGAAAGTGGCACCACCACCATGGCCCTGCACCCCCAGTCAGACCACATTCTGCTTCCACACCCTCTCGTTCAGTTGGGGATGCTCTTGTCTCTCCTGGGCCAGGAGTTGTCCTCAGATGCCTGTCTCGGGCCAGGCCTCCTCACTTTCCCTGGAAGGCTGCCCAGCTCCCTCCTCGGTCTCCCTGGCCTGTCCCCACACAGCCTGGATGGGTCTCAAACTACCGCTGCCCTGCAGCCCGGCCCTCAATTTTCCTTCTGCCCGGGCTCAAGCCCAGCACCAAGCCTGGCACTGGTTTCGGGCCCGCCCCAGCTTCCTGGCTGTCCACTCAGCCTCTTTTCTCCTCCCCGTGTCCTCTGCCCAGACCCAGTCTGTGCCACTTGGACCTTCCCCACCACGTCGCCAGCTCCTTCTCTGTCCACTGCCTTTTCTCCTGGGCAGTCCCCCACCGAAATGCCCAAACACCTCCGTTCTTCCCCCTCCTTCACCCTTGCCTGGCTTGTCCTGGCTTGTCCTGAAGGCTTGGTCCAGGCCTCTCATGGAGAATCCCCGCCCTCCTCCTTTCCCATGGCTGAGGGTGGACCCCTTCTGTGCCTGCTGCCCCCCGACCCCTGCCAAGTGCGCCATCCTGGTGGTGGTTTGTTTAGGTGTCATCCTTCCCATCCGGACTGAGTTCGCGAAGGCCGGCCCTGTGGGATCCTCAGTGGGGTGGGGAGGCCCAGCACAGGCTGGGCACAGGATCAGCCCACAGTCCATGCCCACTGACCCACCTTGGCCAGGTGGGAGCATCCCCAGCCTGATTCCCCCTTAGTCCTGTGAACTTGGCACATTGGTAGAGCTGGAATGTTCCTTGGTTTGGCCCTTAAGACTCTGGGGCAAAAATAGATACCTGGGAATCTCCAAGGGCTTTGTGTCCTTGTCTTGAGCAGCCTCGTGCCAGGCGGCTGGGCTGTCCAGGCCAGAGCAGACATCCAGGACCCTGAGAACCCCTGAACCCTCTAGCTTTGGGCTCAGTCGCAGATGGGTTTCAGTATTAACATTTTGTTGTAATTCCAGAAACCTTCACATTCATTATAGAAAATTAGGGGAGCATATTTAGAAAAAAAGAATAAAATAAAACTATTTCAGTGGCTCAGTGGTATAAAGAATCTGCTTGCCAATGCAGGAGAAGCAGGAGACAGGTTCGATCCCTGGGTTGGGAAGATCCCTTGGAGGAGGAAATGACAACCCACTCCAGTATTCTTGCCTGGGATATCCCATGGACAAAGGAGCAGGGCAAACTGCAGTCCATGGGATCACAGAGAGCCGGACATGACTGAGCACACCCCTAGCCTCTTCACCCAGACGTAGACACTATTGCTATCTGTTGGAGGGGGGGGATTTTCTTCCATCTTTTTCTGCAGATGCATTTTGTTTTCATCTAAATAGATTCAGGGCAGTATCTCATGCTGCTTTAAATCCTGCTCAACAGACTTACACAAACATGTCCTTACCTTTAAATATTCTTACACAAGTCGTGGCTAACGGCTGTATAGTATAGCAGCATCTAGAGGGGCTGTGAGTTTCACATCTGCCCTCTCTGGACGGTGCTGGAATGTATAATGGACACACCTGAGAGATGTCCTGTAAGAGCAGAGATGTGGAGGTCCACAGTTGGGGGTGATTGTGGGGTGGGTGTGAAACAGTGGGCATCCCAGGTTATTCCCCTGCAGCTGGGATCAGAGCACGTGAACGTCTTTGAGTCTTCCCCTGAGGGCTTGTTTCAGAGGTGGGGTGGTCCCCTAGGGGTTGAGAGCCGAGTGGGCGTGGCCCTTATAAGCAAGGGTTAGAGAGCTTGGGAGAGGGCAATGGCAACCCACTCCCCGTACTCTTGCCTGGAAAATCCCATGGACGGAGGAGCCTGGTGGGCTGCCATCTGTGGGGTCGCACAGAGCCAGACACGACTGCAGTGACTTAGCAGCAGCAGCGAGTCCACATGCTGCCATTCTCCACCTGTCAGTAGTTGTGTGGTCCCAGCAGCCCCCTTCCAGGGGTGGCAGACTCTCAGCTGAGCTCTGTGGTTGCTGGCGTTTTTGTGTTTTGCTGGGGTAAAACTATGCCTGGGTGCTCATGTGGAAAGAATGCCGGCCACTCTGGATCTGACACGATGACAGTTTCGAAGCCACTGCTCTGACCCTGGGGTGGCAGTTGGGGGTGACCGCCCCGCCTCGTAGGCATTGGAGGAGCCTTGGAGGTGGGGCAGAGCGCGATGCTGTGCTTGGGATTCAGGATGCGGCCTGGCCAGAGGGAGGGACCTGCTTTCTCTGGTCAGACAGTGAGATGGGGCCGGCTCTTCACCAGCCAGGGCTCCTCCCCCAGGCCAGACTGCCTCAGACGTACCTAGCAAAGCACGGAGGCAGGTATTCTGAGTGAATGAGATGCCGGAAAGAAGACTGTCAGAGAAGGAAGACCAGACACCACTGTGGGTCCTTCCACTGGGAGAGCATCTGTGGTCTGCTCTGTGACATATCCATGGCAATGGGTCATTTTGTTTGTTTTTAAGTAATAAGGCATTTGACCCATAAATGGTTTGATCGACTCTCAGGAAATCTGAAAATTAATCCTTCTCTGTTCATCCATTTTCATTAACTAGAGATTTCACTTTAAAAGTTTCATTGTGATTGTAATGTGACATGCATGATACTCAGCCCAAGAGGCCAGCCAGAAGCTACCTGTTCTCCTGAAATTTCTATTATAAGGTGTCTCTCAACTGAATGTGCTTTGTTTTGCACTTGGGAGAAATGGCTTTTTTTTTTTAATGGTTGATTGTTTGCAGACTGCTTTCTCTTTCTTCACATCCTTGCGGCCCAGAGCACCCCTTCATTGGAGGCATTATTCCCTCTGCACAGATGGGGAAACTGAGGCCTTGTGAGGTTATGTGCTCAGTCGCTCAGTTGTCCACCTCTCTTTAACCCCATGCACTGTAGCCCGCTAAGCTCCTCTTTCCCATCAGATTTTCCAGGCAAGAATACCGGAGTGGGTTTTCATTTTCTCTTCCAGGGGATCCTCCCAAACAAGGGATTGAACCCGCGTCTCTTGCGTCTTCCGCATTGGCAGGTGGGTTCTTTACCACTAAGCCACCAGGGAAGCCCTAAGTAGCTAATGAAAGGTAGAACTGACATGCACTCCCTTTGTTGGCTATTGGTGGAAAAATTGTGTCCTGCTGGTGAGGGATGGTGCTGTCCCTCCTGACCCATCCTTCCTTGTAGATGGGGAAACAGACAGGTGTGAGTCCTTCTTGTCCACCTGGCAGAGAGAGGGCTCTCCAGGAGACATGCCCTGGATGCTGTGTGGTTACCTGGGAGCAGGTGATGGAGACAGGACTCGGGGCAGAGGCAGCTGGGAAACTCCCAGAAGGGGCCGAGTTGGGCCCTTGACTTGAACGACATGTCGGAACGACATGTCGGATTGGTCCTGGTAGAGAGGGCACTTCCAGGTCTGGGGGCCGCTTCGAGAGCTAAGGCGTGGGGGTCACAGAATCATAGGTTTGGGAGTGAGTGATGGGGAAAGAGAAGGCATGGTGGGGGGTGGATCGCAGAGGCAGGTGGGCAGATTTTGAGAAGCCTCTTTTTCAGAAACGAGGTCTTTCTGAATGAGAGGCTCTGTGGTTTTGAATTCTAGCTCCAAGACTCTGAGCTACGAGGCCTTGGGTAGGGATCTCACCTTTCTGGAGCCGAGGTTGCTGTCTGTGAAAGGGGATGAGTGTGGAAGGACAGGTTATCTCACCATCCACTGCAGCCGGGTAACAGCAGGACACTCCTCCAGGGCCAGCCGCCCCTACCCACACCCCCAGGAGAAATCGGTGGGAATTGCTAAGAAGGGCACATCCAGACATGTTTGTTGCGTTGTTAGTGGTGACAGAGGATCCCTGGTGTAAATCAGCTCTCCGAAGGCCAGCTGCCCCCTGCCACTCCAGGAAGGTAGCACTTGATTCCGGGACAGTGGGTGCCACAGGAGATGGTGAGGTCAGACGTGACTCCGCGTGGTTTGTCTCCGATCGGCTGGGGACCTGCACAGCTGGGTTCTGTATGCAGAGTCCGCAGCTGACTTTCCCCGCCCCCCTGCAGCTGGCCACCCGCCCACGGGGCCTGCCTGCCCAGCTACCCAGATGATGGATTTCACAAAAGTTGCCTCTTTGTTTGGTTTCCGGAAGCCTGGCGTTTGGGAACAGCACCAAGCACCACGATTTGGTTTCCAAGCAGAGATCCGTGCGGCTTGACACGCTTTTGGTTCGCAGCCAAGGAGATGTTTTAAAATAAGGGCTCGGCCCCTCCAAGGGAGTCATGTCCAGATTGAAATCTCCAGGGTCCTTTGGAGAATGAAGGTCTGATCTCTGGGGCCTCCTCTGACTCTTGCGGTGACGGCAGTCTCCAGGCACGCTTCAGGTACCCACTTCTACAGGCTCGAGGGAGCCGGAGCTGGACACTTCAGATACCTGGGAGCCTGGCCCTTCTGGTCTCTGATCTCATGTAGTCCTCATAGTACCCCCATTTACAGTCGAAGAAACTGAGGGGCAGAGAGGAGTGTGACCCGCTCAGGACCCCAGAACTGGCAGCACAGCGGCCGTGGTGGGTTAGTCTGGGAGCCGGATTCCTTACCCCCGGCCTTTCCCTGCTCTGTTCTCATTTCCTCATCTCAGTGAAGAGGGTGGACGTGGCCTTGAGCCTGGGGTGGGGGCCATGGGATCCATGGGGATACCCCGCTCAGTGTACGCGGTCATCTGCTTCAGTGTCTGTGTCCACGGAAGCGCATCCCCGCACCCCGGGGCCCCAGTCTGGGGAAGACCTGGAGCACTAAGCCCCAGAGTCTGGGGCTCGCGGTCGCCCCCAGTTGTGTCAGTGGTGATTTTCGCCTTGTTGCTAAACAGCAGTGTTGACTAATCGAGCCCTTTGCCCCCGTTGGTCATCAGATCTCTTAGCTTGCCAGTCTGTTCCAGTCATTGGTTCTGACACACCAGCCCCCCGGTTTCCATCTCCCATGTCTAGCATGGGCTCGTTTCCGGTGCTGTCAGGCTCGCTGAGTTGTTCTGGGGTTCGAGCCTGGTGTGGGAGCTTTGGAGTTAGCCAGGCCTGACCACATCCTGCTCCAGCGGCTGTGTTCCCCCCACACCTGTCTTCCACCCCTCTTCCTCTCCCCCTTTCCCTCCCTCCCTCTGCTTCTCATGTTTACTTTTAAAAAATATTTTATTATTCATTTATTTGGCTGTACCAGGTCTTCACTGAGGCATGCAGGATAATTTTGTTGCAGCATGTAGGATCGAATTCCCTGACCAGGGATCGAACCTGGGCCCTCTGCATTGGGAGCTCAGGGTTTTAGCCACTGGACCATCAGGGAATCCCCTCTCAGGTTTATTTTAAACTTCCACTTTGTGCCAGTATATTCCTTTCATAGGGCTCTAAGGAGAAATTGACAGAAACTTGGTGGCTTTAAACAACAGAAATTTTTCATCTCACAGTTCTGGAGGCAGAAGTCTGCGATCAGGATGTCAGTGGGGTTGGTTGTCCTGGGGGACTCTGCGGGAGAGTCCTCCCTTGTCTTTCCTGACTTCGGGTGTTGTTGGTGTCTCTGGGCCTGCAGCCACGTCTCCCATCTCTGTCTTCTTCTCCACGTGGCATCCTCCTCTCTGTCTGTGTGTTACCCTCTTATAAGGACCCCAGTCCTTGGATTAGGGCCCACCCTAAGCCAGGATGCTCTCTTGTCAAGATCCGTGATTACATCTGCAAAGACCCCCCTCTTCCAAATAAGGTCCCCTGCACAGACTTTGGGTGGACAGACTGGGAGACCAGCTCCATTCCAGCGCAGCCAGATGCTGTGCCCAAGGTTCCATGTGGACCATTTCACTGAACCCTCCCGACCTGCCACATCCCCATTTCTTGGATGAGCACACCCGAGGCCCAGGACTCAAGTCCTGGAGACTGAGGGCCCAGCTCGTGGCTGCTGTGGGACCTGAACAGACCAGCGGGCCTTGAGCGAGTTTCCTCCCTCAATTTCCTCATCTGTAAAATGGGAGTGTCTTTGCGGGGGCTGTTGTGAGATTGAATGAGATCACATGGAATGCTGGGCAGCGCCCTTCCATTTCCCTTTGCCATCCCGTCTCTTCACCAAAAGCTAGAGGCCAGGGCAGGTGTGTTCGACCGTGTGTTTGACCCCCCGGTTTTTCTCGCGTCAGAATGGCTTCCAGCACCCCTCCTTTGAGCCCCTCCGGCGCCCAGCCTCTGCTGCCACCACAGCCACAAGCCCGCTCACGGCTCAACGCCACCACCTCAGTGGAGCAGGAGCTCAGCGGGGCGCCCCCCGCTCCTGGACCCCAAGTTGGACCTGGATCAGATGTGAGAGACCCAGCCACCCCGGCCATGCCCCAGGCCTCGCGGGCCAGGAGCCGAGAGAGGATGGATAGAACAGGTAAGGGGCGGGGCCCGGGATGCCAGACTGTCCTCCCTGGGGAGTGTTCTGTGGGCAGCGTGGACACCTGGGTCCTGGCACGTGGGCTAGATGCCCCTGCAAGGTTCCTTCCGCGGGCGGGCGTCCCCTGAAGTCGGGCCCAGCCACTCCACCCAGGCCTGTCGACTCCCACCTCCCAGCAGGATTTGCTCCCAGGTCCATAGACCTGGGCTGCAGCAGATGTCATGTTTCCTTGCTTTATTTATCACCGAATGCACCAGCTCCCCCTGCTCAGGGACTCGGCAGGGGGTCTGCACCAGGCACTGTGTGGTGGGAGGTGGCGGGAGCCAGGCTCCCCTCTGGTCCCCCCAGCACTCGGGGCGGCCCACGCCGTTATCCCTTGTCCACCACGGCCACTTCTCAGGTGACCGTTAGGTCAGGTCTCTCTGCTGGGTCTGGGGGCCCCCCGTGGCTACTGCCCTTGGAGGCCGGCTGATGCCCTGGCATTCACCTGGGCCCCTGGCCCAGGTCCTCGCTGCCCTCTGGACCACCATCCTCCATGCCCATGCCTGGCGGCCAAGGATGGCCCCAAACCCCAGTCCACTCTTGGCCCCCCGCTCAGCTTTCCAGTCTGTCCCAGGAAGCATTTCTCAGGGGCCAAGATGAGATAGTGTGAGGCCCCGGGTGGGCTGGGACCGCTGGTTGTTGTGCCATTGCCACTGGGGGAGGGTCGCCAGGGTTTGGTCAGTCCACCTGCTGCTCACTGAGCACGGCCTGGTGCCAGCCCTGAGTGGCCATCGGTGGCACAGGTGAGCCCTGCCTCTGAGGGGTCCACAGTCTCCCAAAACATGAGGCCTGGGGAGCACAGAGGTGGCCCTGGTGCTGGGCTGGGGAGGGAGCCAGAGGCCTGTCTTGGGAAGAGAGGATGCCTGAGCAGGTTAGAGCCTGTGGGGTGGGGAGAGACCACAGCACGGGCAAGGGCCAGAGGGAAGAACTGATCTCGCCTTGGGCGGGCTTGGCCTGGAGAGAGCCCTGGACCTCCCGGGTGACGGGGTGGAGGGAAGGATGGAAGGATCGGAGTGGTGATGCTCGTGTGGCAGGCTTGCGATTGAGCTACAGCAGGAGTGAGCAGGACCGGGCAGCGGGCTGCAACAGGAGCTGTTGTGAAAGGCCCCTCTGCGCTTCGGGGGCTGTTGTAGGTAAAAAAAGCCTCAAGCCTTGCTGTCAGTTTCATAAAAGCAAGGATCTCTGGGTCTCCGGCTGTGATGTTTGGGGAAAATATAGCTGGCATCAGCATTACTTTTTCTAATAACTCACGCAGTGCTTCTCAGTATGTCTGTCTTATACTCACAGTGACCAACCCTGTGAAATAGGGGCCTTGGCTTTCACTGTAGGTACAGTGATCAGAACAGAGCCCGCTGGGCACATGAGCTCCAGGGATGGTGAAAGCCCCGTGGCTTCTCTTCGTGGCTCACCATCTGTTAGACTTTCTGACCTCTGCCCACAGTGACCATAGTCATACATGTACCGTAGTCATAACCTGGCGCCCACGCCCACGTGCCTGCATACACACACACACACGCACACGCAGTGGGAATGGAAATTTCCAAAACATTACTTGCCTTTACTGTGTGCCTGGCTGTCTGGTAGGTCTCCATGCTCTTGCTTTTGTGTGCAAACAAATGCTGCTTTGGGCAGTTCAGTTGGTTCTGTGACCTTCTGGGTCGACGTCTGCAGTTTGAAAACTGCTATCTGGTTTGGCGCCAGTGCTGATTTCCTGCCCACCCCGGCCGGGATGCCGGAGCACGCGTCTCTCCATACGAGCTGTTTATGTATGGAGCGTCCGGAGCCACGAGGTGGTGCAGGAAGGGCACAGACAGCCGGGATGGGACGCTTGGCTGGGCTATCGACCTTGAGCTGTGTGCTCTCTCCTGGGAGTCGGGAGGCCTCTCTGAGACTGTTTCTGTGAAGTCAGAGCAGCCACGTGGAGGCCGCGTGCTGGGACCTCATGCTCATCAACCCGGCGCGTGGGACGTGGTGCTGAGTCAAGGCCCCTGGTCCCTTAGGTGCCTGTGTGGTGGTGTGGGGGAAGGGGTCCATGCCCCGAGCTGCAGAACCGGATGTGCTGCGTGGGTGTCATCAAGCCTCCCCCCCCAACCCCTTCCCGTTCAGACCCCTCTTGGGGCATCGCCATGTGCGTAGAAGCATCCGTCCAGTTTTCGGGCCCCACCCAGTCCCTCTTGGGTGACCGGCCTTAACCTCGTCTTCGGGCCCTATGTGTCTGCGTGCAGCGGCTTTGTGTGAGTGTCAGCCTCTTCTCTCCCCCTGGGAGGCTTGTGCTGCAGACTGTGCGTGTGTGTGTGCGCACGCTCACATGTGTGTGTGCACGTGTGCATGTGCTTTCTCATGTCTTCTACCAGCACAAGGCAAGATGCCGGGACTTGTGGTCACAGGGTCCTCCTCGCCCCAGGTGCTCCATGTGAGTTAAGGGGGTCCCAGCCCCCACCCCACCCTTCTCCTGCTCATCCAGCCTTGTCGTTTCGTTTTTCCCCTTGAGAAGCTGGCTGCCTGAGGTGACCATCCCCAGCTCAGCACAACCCCTACTCCGTGCAGAGAACCCAGACGCGTGGTGGCGACACCTGCCAGGTGTCCTGTGGACCCGGAGGCTTTACGTGACCCCTTATGGCAGCCCGAGAGGAAGGCTCTGTCCCTGTCTCCATTTAGAGACCAGGAAACCGAGCCCCTGACTTGCCAGAGTGGCCAGCACTGAGTGATGGTGGGTGCAGGGGTGACCCCGGTCTCCTGTCCCGTAAGGCCCCCTGCCCCCAGCAGAGCTGCAGGGACCTCCGGACTCTGGAGGGTGAACCAAGCCTGAGCTTCCCTGTGTAATTGTGCTGGACTAATGCCCAGCTCACCCCAGAAACACACCCACTGGGCCCTTCTGAGCTCCACATCTCCTTCGGAGATCTGTGTTTTGTCTCCAAGGCCTTTGGGCAGACCCAGGCCTGATCCAGAATCTTGGTCCAGCCACAAACATCACCCCGCAGCCGCAGGGCGTGGAGACCAGGGCTGGAAACATGCTTGGTTTCAATCTGGGTGAGGCGAAACAGCCTCCGAGGACAGACCAAGTCAAGACTGCCAGTTTCAGATAAGGCGAGTCAGGAAACAGATGTGGTCTCGATTGGCTTCTGTCCCCGCGGGGAGGGGCGGAGAGTACTGAGCGAGTTCTGAGCAGGTTGGCAGCCTCGGGCTCCCGACCCCACACTTCTGGGCGGTGTGGAGTCCCTTTCCTTTGTACCGTCACCATCGCTGAATTAAACACAGCAGACCCCGCCCTGCCAGCCTGCACAGCTCAGAGATCACCCACCCAGGGAGGGGTTGGGGTTGGTTTTCATTAACTCCCCTGTCCACCTAGCAAAGTTCTGAGCATCAGTCAAGTACCAGCAAGTAACAGCAAGAGGAAGATGGCATCGCACCTCCCAGGTTAGGCCTCGCTTGTGGTCCTTGTCTGCGTTAACTCGCTTCTCCAGCCACGTCCAGTTCAGTTCAGTTCAGTTCAGTCGCTCAATTGTGTCCGACTCTTTGTGAGCCCACAGACTGTAGCACGCCAGGCTTCCCTGTCCATCACCAACTCCTGGAGTTTCCTCAAACTCATGTCCATTGAGTCAGTGATGCCATCCAACCATCTCATCCTCTGTCATTCCCTTCTCCTCTAGCCTTCAGTCTTTCCCAGCATCAAGGTCTTTTCAAATGAGTCAGTTCTTCACATCAGGTAGCCAAAGTATTGGAGTTTCAGATTCATCCTCAGGCCTTCTGATGAACATTTGGGACTGATTCCCTTTAGGATGGACTGGTTGGATCTCCTTGCAGTCCAACAGACTCTCAGGAGTCTTCTCCAACACCACAGTTCAAAAGCAGCAGTTCTTCAGCACTTAGCTTTCTTTATAGTCCAACTCTCACATCCATACATGACTACTTGAAAAACCACAGCCTTGACTAGACGGACCTTTGTTGGCAAAGTAATGTCTCTGCTTTTTAATATGCTATCTAGGTTGGTCATAGCTTTTCTTCCAAGGAGCACGCATCAGGGGTTCAGTAGAGGACCCCAGGCCACCAGCTGGTAAGGGGTCAAGTCGAGATGGAACACAGTCTGCGAGTCTGTGCTCAGCCACCGTGATGGCCTCCGGTGGCGGTGGTAACCGCAGCTGGAGCCCTGGAGTGCCCGGGGCCCAGGCCTGCCTCCTGCATCGCGGCTCAGAGCAGCGCCCTGTGCACCGGCACTGCAGGGATGGCCAGCGTCGGAGCCCAGGCTGGTCTTCAGACCCAGGGGGGTGAAGGCTCAAGGGAAGGGAGAGAGAGAAGAACCAAGTAACTCTGTCCTCTGTGGGGAGCGCCAGGCAGGGGCCACGGAGGACGAGGCGCCCTCTCTGCTAACGTCAGTGGGTTGCAGGGTTCACAGGCCCTCAGGAGTGCCAAGTCCACAAGGCCTCCAGTTCTGAGTGTGGGGCTGGCACTCGCTTAGGTGGCCACAGGGCTGCAGACAGGAATGGTGTCTGGAACCCCTGGTGGGGATTCTGTTTGCCAGGAAGCATACACCCCAGTGTTAACTGAGGGCCTGCCCAGCGGGTGCAGGAGACGGTGGGCAGGGCAGGCAGGGCCCGCCTCTAGGAGGGAGACCCCGGCTCAGTGAAGGGAGGCCCAAATGATGCAAGACACACAGGGCATGAGGGCTCCAAGGTTGGTGGCTCTGGGCAGCAGTTGCTCGTGGGGTCAAGAGGTCAGACAGTCTCAAGTAGGGCCTCGAGGGTCAGGGTATGGGGAATGGGTGTTCTGGGGAGCAGTAAAGCCTTTAAACGAGAGGAGCAGCGTGATTTCTGTTTCATGGAGATGACCGTGGACAGCCGTGGGAGCTGAGGCCAGTGGCGATGCAGGGCGGTGGGTGGACTGGGCTTCAGGGGAGCTAGACTGATTCCAGGCCTCTGGCTGGAACCATCAGGTGGGCCTGGGGGGTGGGCAGGCGGTTTCACAGTGGGGTTCAGAGCTGGACAGCAGGAATGGGCCCCGAGGAAGTCCAGGAGGTGAGAGGAAGGCTGGGATGTGATGGGGCGAGAGAGTGGATGCAAAGTGCTGAGTCCCTGCTGCCCTGGGGACAAGCCACAGCGATAAACACTCAGTTTCTCCTTGTCCCGTGGAGGTGCTGGCTCGACAGTCTCAGGGGCTCCGTACCTGGATTGTTTATCCTGACTCTGATGGAAGCCCTGATCTGTCTGGTTGCCATAGCATCCCTGTGACCCCCTCACTCTAGGATGACCTGTCGTGAGGACAGATGGCCAGGGCAGTGAGGCTCTCTTGGGTCTGGTGGCTTCTTCAGATCTCAGGAAACTTGACAATATGCCCTTCATCCCTTACCTTTCCCCTCCTCTTTGCATTCCGAGTCTTGGGCGTCACCTCCTCCGAAAAGCCTCTCCCATCAGGACTGATGACTCCTGGCACCTCCATAGATTCCACTGTTGGACTGTGGCTGTCCTCGCTGGCACCCTGGGTGGGCAGGGAGAGCTGGCATTCCTACCTCTTTCAGCTCGGTACCCTGGGCTCCTGGCACCTAGACCAGTCCAGGGCGGGTGCTCGGTAAGTGTCTGCTGGGTGAGTGATGAGGGGCAAGGTCCATGACCCCTGCTCGGGCCTGTGGGAAGCTGGGATCTCCTGGCTGGGACCCTCGCCTTAGAACTCAGCCAGGCCCCTGGGAGAGACGGGGTCGCAAGGCTTGTCCTTCCTGTGTGTTCATGAGAACCAGCATCTTGAAGGCTGATGGGGCACCCCCGGGTGCAGGGTGACCCAGCTGCCCACAATGATGAGAAGGACACGCGGGATGCCTTTGGGTTCTTGTCACCTTTCCCTCAGCTCAGCCCACGCGGCGGGCATCAGGGGAGGACCAGGGACTCTGGGAGGCCAAGGCCTTGCCCCGGGACCAGTGAGTAAGTCTGTAGAAGGGCAGCAGCCCCGAGAGACAGGAGCGACACAGTTGCTCACTGCGTGTTTCAGACTGTGCTCTTCTCAGAGCCTTTGGCGTGCGTTCAGCAATTTAAACAATGCACTCCAGCCAATCTAGATTGCAGCGGCCGGGTGAAACTGGAAGCCAGCTTCTCTCTCTTGCTCCCAGCTGACTCCAAGAGAACTTGGTGGACATCAAGGGGCTGGCAGAGCCCTCAGGGTTGCTGGGAGTGGGTGCCTGAGGCTCCCCAGCCCATAGACCCGGCGTGGTCCTGAAGAGTGGGAGCATTTGACTTGCTCAGTACTCATCCTTGTCCATATCTACTTAGAATCTGCTCAGATCAGGAAGGTGAGCTTGGGAGTTCAATCTTCGGGCCACACGTGTTCTAGGTGCCATGCGAGGATTTGGGGAGACAGAGCTGGAGATCCTTCCTTGTTGGTCCCCCATCCATTCATCCTCTGTCTGTTCAGCATTTGCTGATCTGTGTCCTGCCCCAGGGGAGGGAGATGGGCCAGACCTGCTGGACACAGTTCATCTCCATTAAAGGCCTTTGGGACCATGAGAGATGCAGGAACACGGAGATGGGCTGTGCCGGGGGAGGGGACAGTTTCCAGGGCCCTCCTTTCATTTCATGACAAAATGTCAGGCTATGAATAACTTCTGTGGAAAATTAATCATGGACAGAATAATCTTTTTAGCCAGCAGATCTACGCTTGAATCTTCCATGACCTTGGACTTGTGAATTTAGTCGGTCAGGAAAAGAGCTGTGAACTCGCAGGAGGTACCTGGTGTTGAACTAGGACACGCGGCCTCAGTGAGCCAGGGAGGCCCTGGAGTCAGCAGAGAGAGGTAGGGTATGGAGGAAGGAAGGGGACACACCCTGAGAACACCCAGCTCTGGACCAGGCACCTAATCCCAAGTGTCCCATTCTTCATTACCAGTCCTACCAGCTGGATGTTGACTATGGGATTGGAAATGAGTCTCGCACACAACACTTTGATACTGTCAACTGAAAAAAAGCACAACCCAAAAGCTGAGAATTATGTTTTATTTGGTGGACAAAATCGAAGACTTAACCCTGGAACACAGCCTCTCAGATCTCAGATTGCTCTGAAATACTGCTCTCAAGAGACAAGGGAGGAGCCAGGATACACAGGAGTTTTCACAACAAAGATCAGGTAGTGGGAACATCAGTAGATTACTGTTAATTAAAGGAAACCAGATATGTTGAGTTAGGGAATTGAGTGCTTTTCTGTGTACGGGGAAGATGCAAGAGTCTGGGCTCACGGAAATCATTCCTTTGATCTGCCCTTCAGCTCTCTGAGGTCAGTATCCTGTGCTTTCTCATCCTGTGTCTCCCCAGAGCGCATGGTACGAGGGGCTGCCACATCCTTTGTTTACCGATAGGTGCTCCATCACTCAGTCGTATCTGACTCTTTGTGACTCCATGGACTAGTCTGCCAGGCTCCTCTGTCCATGGAATTTTCCAGGCAAGAATACTGAAGTGGTTTGCCATTCCATTCTCCAGTTTACCGATAGGGTAACAATGTTCTTTCACTCCTAAGACGCAGAGTGCTAAAGGCAGATTCACACTCGGGTCGGATTTCTCTAACCCCGTACACCCTCCTTCCCTGCCCTCCTCTTTGTTATCTTAGTCTGAGCCCTTGGCCAAAAAGTGCATTCCAGGGCCTGCAGAGAGTGTGACAGCAGCCAGAAGGGAGAGCTGACCTTGATGACTTAAGAAGCACCGAGGTCTGGGGCCAGGGCTGGGATGGACATCCTGGGCCCAGGCCAGGTGAGGTCCCAGGACCTCGGTGCAGAAGCTCAGCACGGGGAGCTCCACAGCGGGACGGGTATCATCATGTTTGCAAGCCATCCATCAAGAGGGGCGCAGCGCAGGGGCCTGACCTGTGAGTCTCAGGAAGAATCTTCCCCTTTGAGCCATCCCCAGCCACCCGCTCCCACTCCTGTGTGCCCCAAACTGGACGCGGCCGCTCTGCCTTTGAACTTCAGAGCCGTGTCACCATAGGCCCCTGCCCTGCTGCCTCCCGACCAGGCGCCCTGCACACAGGGGCTAACTCTGAGCCTGGTGGATGGAGCTGGTCCTGGGAAAGGTCTGGAGTAATGGGTTAGGATAGCTAGACATCCAGCACTGTTCCTAGGGACTGCTCTTATTTCCCTGATTTCTGCCTTCCTTTTCCAGAAGTGTCTAGAGATCGAGAGTCTGTTAACCCCAGTGAAGCACCTGCTAAGACGGGAGGTGACCGTGGGTGGAGGCAGGGTGTGGTGTCGGGCATAGGCCCCCTGTGTTGATTGCTTAAACCAGAAAAAGGGATTGGTGAAAAGTGATTAAAAAAAAAANTGCTAAGACGGGAGGTGACCGTGGGTGGAGGCAGGGTGTGGTGTCGGGCATAGGCCCCCTGTGTTGATTGCTTAAACCAGAAAAAGGGATTGGTGAAAAGTGATTAAAAAAAAAAACCTTTTTGTTATGCTACACACTGTAGGAGAGGTTGTAGTGAAATCAGTGAAGTTACATGATGCTTTTGTAACTTAAGACAACATTTTACAAAGTAAATATTGTACAAGTTATGTGATATTTGGACCCTTGGATCAAGTAATTCACCTGAAGAACCCATGCCAGGAGAATACCCCTCGAATAAAAACAGACACACAGACTGGTTTGTGGCATTGTTTTATAAAATTAAGGAGTCTGGGAATAATCTAAAGGTCCAGTGGAGAGGAGAGGCCCAGAGGCCCTGAGTGTCCCCTCGGGATTTCTGAGCCACTGAAGTGGTACATTTAACTGCAGAGCCACATGCAAAGTTGGTTGTGATTCAATATTACAAATATATATGTGTATATTTCAAAATGTATGTACTGTGATTATGACCTCCCAAAGTCAATCGTGTGTAGATGACTTGTCTTGGAAAACATATATTTGGTTTGTTTATTGGGGTGCTTGGCATTGGGCTGCAGGTTCTTTAAATTATTAACTAAAGAACCTCAGGGGCTTTCATTCCATCTCTTGCATCTTTCTAGAGCCCTGTTCAAGCCTGAGATCAGTCGCTCTGGCTGCAGTGACCCCGGGGGCAACAGTGGTTATTGGTCTGTGTCCTGCTCTGTCCCTGTGCCTGAAACAGGGGTTCCTTCCTGGAACCCCTCAGCAGCTTTGCCGTCCCTGCTCCCTGGCTGTGCAGCAATGGAGGGAGCGTCCTGGCGGGTCCTCTCCACACCTGCTCTCATGCTCCTGACTCGGGGCTGAAGCCCGTTTCTGCCAGCCCCTCTCATCCTCCAACAAGCGACAAGGACCAGCATGGTGACAGTCCGTCTGCTTGCTTTCCTGTGTTAAAGGACCTGCAAAGGGAGATGTGGACATCCCCTTTGAGGAAGTCCTGGAGAAGGCCAAGGCTGGGGACCCCAAGGCACAGACGGAGGTAAGGACCAGTGTCCGTGGGGAGGCTCGGGGAGTCCAGGACAAGCTGGTGCTGAGCCTGCTGGCTGGGCGTGGGTGCAGCCTGCCTGCACCTGCCATGCGCGGGCCCCGTGTGTGGGGTTTCCATGTTTGTGTTGCTTTTCTTCCCGCCACCCTCCGGGGAGCACGTACGTGTTCACCTCTGTCCAGCTCACACCTGAACTTGGGCATCACCTGTTCTGATGCCAGCCTTGCCTCCTGCCTGTCCGCATGACCCCACCCCCTCTTTCATCTCATCAGTGGAGGGGTGGGGTCCCCACACCCTGCTCTGGCTTGGGAGCACCGGGTGGACCAGACCGGGTGAGGGAGCCCCAAGTTGCCTGGTTTGGGGGAGTGGCAAGGCAGGACGTGGACTGGGGGCCCGCGCGCTGCACGGGGAGACTGCCGCAGTGAGTGGTGTGATCGGATCGTGCTTGCAGGTGGGGAAGCACTTCCTGCAGCTGGCCGGCGACGGAGACGAAGAGCTCAACAACTGCACCGCTGTGGACTGGCTGACCCTCGCCGCCAAGCAGGGCCGGCGCGAGGCCGTCAAGCTTCTCCGCCGGTGCCTGGCGGACAGAAGAGGTGGGTGAGGCGGCTCGGAGGGACCCACGAGGGATGCTGTACTACTCTGCTAAATTAACACCTGAAACAGCAACAGGGGAACCCGGTGCTGGCGACGCCGTGGGGAGCAGTGAGCGTGGCTTCTGCTGCACTCGTGGCTTTTCCGCGTAGATGGTTTGGGAGTATGACATAGGCTGTTTAGGGAACAAAGCCATTTTCATCCTCTTTAACTTGTGTTGGGGTCTACAAGGAGATATACCATCTGGATTCTCATCCAAATTGAGGAGTAGACCGTGGAGCCAAGTTGGAGGGCATGACAGGCCTGAGGTAGGAGGAGCGCTTTCTGAGCTGACTTTCCATCCGGTCTAAGTGAAGCAGCTGGGGACTGGGGGCCAGCAAAGGGCCCACCCAGGCAGGCACTCATTGCCGGGACGGGCGTGGGTGTTGGGGGGCAGTGAGGTGTAGCCTGGCCACTTGGGGATACTTACTGTGTTATCCTGCCCAAGGGAAATGGTTCATTCCTGATGTCAGGGAAAAGTGTTTCCTGAAGGTTCCAACCTCAGAAGAAAGGTGAAAGTGTGTGTGTCATAAAGGGAGCCTTTTTTATCCCACTCACATCGCAGAAGTGTTTATGGTTGTTATAGAAAACTTGAACTACATAGAAAACATAAAGATAGAAATTATCTTTAAAAATTATCTTGAAACTCAGAGAGAAGTGCTCCGTAGTTTACTATTTTTCCTTCTGATTTTATATTGGAATTTTTTTTTTAAACATTAGGGTTATCATATAGAATATATATAAAACAAAATTTATATACATTATTTTATGTATATATATTTATTATGTATGTATACATAATGTATAGAAATGATATTTATTAACATTATTATTGTATAGAATCTCCTTTCTCTGGACATTAGGCTGATGGCTTTAATGACTTAGAACGGTCATGTTCTGCTGGCCAGAATTGCTTACCAAGCCAGCCTCCCTTGCTCCAGGGCAGGTGGGATGGGCTTGCCCCAGCCAGTCGAGTCATTGTGGCCCCCAGAGTTCACGGTTGGAGCCAGTGGTCTTCCCAGAGGCCCTGAGGGGGCCAGGGCAGGCCTGAGGACTGGCCGGTGTGTGAGGGAGGGGGCCAGGTCTCATGTGGCCCACACCCTCCACCTTCTCACACTGAACACGTCCTCATCATGAAAGAAATGCAGACTCCCATGGAAGGTTAGGGAGATGCTCCAAAGGAGAAAAAGAATATCAGTCCTCCACCCCCATTCTCACTGTCCCTTGGGGTGGGGGTAGCCGGGCTGATGTCCCTGGTAGTCCGTGTGCAGGGGGAAAGGCGGCCTCTAAATGGCCCATGAAACCTGCTCCCCATCTTTCTGTGGGCTAGTCTTGCCCCCTGGGAAAGGGCCGCCTATGCAGGGACACTGTTCCTGGCTGCCCTCGGAAGGGCTGATGCTGGGAGTGTAGGGGTGCCCCCCGTCTTGCAGCCTGGCCGCTCACTGCAGTGAGACTGACCGGGGTTTGAGACCAGCTCAGCCTCTCTGACTCTGTGGCCTTGACGCCAAGACCAGGCACCACCCTTTGCCTCAGTTTTTCCATCTGTGAGATGGGAAGAGTAGCACCCCACCAGAGGGGTCCTTGTGAGGGGGAACCTGGGAGGGGAAGGAGCCAGGAAGGTGGGAGGCCTTGCTCAGCACCAGCCCTCCCTGGCCACTCGGCGAGCATCGGCTGAAAGGCCGGGCCGAGCCTCCCACCCTCGGGGACTCAGGCCAGATACTCATCTGGCCGGACCCTCATTTCTGCCCTGGTGATGAAGATGCCTGCAAAGCCACTCGTGGGAATCGCTTCCCAAGCCCCTTCAGGCGGGGCTGGCCGGGGCTGGGGCGTCCCTGCCAGC
>SJYV01055243.1:0-70200 GCA_006410875.1 Neotragus pygmaeus | reverse complement strand
TTTTTTTTTTTTTTTTTGCGCTCTAACAGTGTGAGTTTTTTCCCTCCCTTTCTTTTTTTTCCTTCTTCCCTTGTCAATTGCTTTCCAAAACATTTTAGGGATCTGAGTTTTCATTTCCTGAGTTTAAAGAACCGCTGGTAAGAAACGTGAACATGGTCCCCAGCACACTATTATTGGGCTGATCTACCTGCTAAATCATTCTGAGGAACTACAGAATTAGACTTCAGGTTTTGTCAAATTTATTTACATTTTTATTACATTAAAGGTATTTAAAAATTTTCAACTTTGACAGAAGTGGGCTTCCCTTGCGACTCAGCTGGTAAAGAATCTGCCTGCAATGTGGGAGACCTGGGTTCGATCCCTGGATTGGGAAGATGCCCTGGAGAAGGGAAAGGCTACTCACTACAGGATTCTGGCCTAGAGAATTTAAACTAAAGCTTCCTTTAAGAAAAGTTTACTGGTATATTCTGACAATTTCATGTGTGTGGATTTTGTGGTTTGGGAATCAAGTCTTACCTATGGATATTACTTTTTTTGAAATATGGAATAGGTTTGGGGCGGTGGTGGGTGGGGGGGATCCTTTTCTTAGTAGTAAATGTATCTGAGTAGCAAGCACGGAATAGCACAACCAGCAAAGGCGTGCCAGTTTCGCTTACAGGTATGGTCCTCTTTTAATGAAGTTTATGATGGTTTAGTCACTAACTCATGTCCAGCTCTTGCAACCCCGTGTGCTGTAGCCTGCCAGGCTCCTCTGTCCATTGGCTGGATTCTCCAGGCAAGAATACAGGAGTGGTTTGACATTTCCTTCTCCAGGGAGTCTTCCTGACCCAGGATTCAGACCCGGCTCTCCTGCATTGCAGGCAGATTCTTCAACCGACTGAGCCGTGAGGGAAGCCCACCCCAGGGAGTGTAGCAGTCCTGTTTCAGTCACATAAATGTCTGTTCTACCTATCCCAGTCCAAAGAATCCTCAAAAAGTCATTTGTGGTAACTCCTTTTTTTTAAAAGAAAGAAAAAACTTTGCCTCATTGGAGTAATTGGTAGACCTTCTTTGTTTTTTTTCCAAGTTTTTTCAGGATATTCTTAATTGCCTTTTTTTTTTTTTTTTAGCATCTGTAAGGCCCATTGAAGACTTCAGTGAAGATTCCTAAACTAGTTTTTCTCATTCAAAAAAATTCTTAGGTTAATTTGACTTTTGTTCTATGGGTCCCAACCAAACAGTTGTTTGTCCCAGTGCACATGGTACACCAGAATCAGTAGAGCGCAGCTGTAGGATGGTGGTGGAGACTGTGCTCACGTTTTCCTTGAATGTTTAAATAGAGCGAGATAGTTGAACTCTGTGTGAGCCTTGGTCTGCTGCATTTTACACGCTTTGGCCCGTTTACCGATGCCTTCCTGGGGAGCCCTGGGGCTGGTGCTGCTGAGGGCTAGGCCTCGTGGGGTGGGGACCTCAGGCATGACGCTGACCTCTCTAGCCATCACCCCCAGGGCCCCCTTACACCTGCTGACTTGCTTACTTCTGCTTGCTGATTTTTAAACCTACTGGTGTGTGTCCTTTCTCCTTCTGGCTTTCTTTGACCGTGAACCACCCTATTGTGTGCCTCTAACCCTTGACTGCCCTGTCTCACTCTAGACTTCACGTTCTTGGCTTCTGCAAACCTGACGTGTAAGATGTGTTTGCCATCCATGGCCTGGCAACAGTAGTGTAACAGAAGGCTTGTCTTAGTGCCTCGCTGGAAGCTGATAAGAATCTATAGGATTTTTTTTTTTTTTTAAGTCCTGTTGCTCCCAACTTGCAATCTTAAGAAAGAAAAATGATACCCAGGAGACCCCGCCTTCTCTGCCTTGCTCCACTCCATTCGCATCAAAGCAAGATGATTGCAGTGTACATTAATCACAGGGCTTTTGTCGCTTATTGCCGCTGTTACGGTGCATGTGCTTCCAGGAGAAAGCCAGGTTGTCTTTTTCTTAGTCTATTCTAAGCTTATATTTACTTGCTTTGGGGGCTGGAGGGTGGGGAGAGTCATGTCAGTCAAGTCCACACAGCCCAAAAACTGTAAACATGGTGCTTCGGTAACTATTCCGAGGCGGACATCCATGAGTTTGTGTGACCATGTTTCTCTGCCTCACTGCAGATCCAGACTGGAAGTAATCAGTTAATTGTTTAAGCAGAAGGGTTTAACCTACACAGGAAAGATAAGCTTGTTTGAATCCACTTGACCACTAGACTTGAAGATCTCATATGCTTTGCAGGCAGAAAGATGTGTTTTTTTTTAAGTGTCTATCATAGACCATCTGTAATCAGACATATAAAGTTTGACAAAGTTTAGTCAACTTTGAAGATGTATTTTCTCACCTACATCTATGTATCGTTTTTCTTTCATTCAGCTCTGTTTTTTGCGTTAGTCCAGGTTGCTGTAGTGTATACATATTTCACTACCTCTGGAGTATTTCACACCTAGACACTCGGTGAACGTTGTTTTTGATTCCTTGGTGATGGACCGCGAGGCTGTCTCAGCCCCTTGCTGTGGTGAACAGTTTGAAGCATGCCCTCTTACGGGTGTCCGTGGAAACCTGTGTGGTAGATAGCCAGGGGAGAGCTTGCTGGGCACACTCAGTTTCACCTGGCGCTCCCAGATGACTCCCGGGGTGAGCTCTAACGGTGCGCCCTTGCACCAGCAGCGCCTGAGGGTTCCTGTTTCCCCGCATTTTCTCCAGCACGTGGTGTTGCCTGGCTTTTGCTTTTAGATTTCACATATAAGTGATATCATGCAGTATTTGTCTGTTTCTGTCTGACCTGTTTCACTTAGCGTAAGTCCGTGCTGAGTTGTTGCGAGTCTGTCCCTGTCGTTGCACACGGCAATGGTCCATTCTTTTTTATGGCTGAGTAGTATTCCGTTGTGCGTATGTATACACGCACACACCACTTCTTCTCTAACCATTCATCTGGGGATGGACCCTTAGCTTGTGAAGGTTTCCATACCTTCACAGTTGTAAATAATGCTGCTGTGAATATTGGGGTCCTTGTACATATCTTTTCAAATTAGAATTTTCTCTGAATATATACTCAGAAGCGGAATTGCTGATTCGTACAGTAGCTCTGTTTCTAGTTTTTGAGAAACCTCCATACTGTTTTCCACAGTGGCTGCACCAGTTTACCTCCCCCAACAGTGTATGAGGTCTCCCTTTCTCCATATCCTCACTCACCAGCGTTGCTAATCTGTGTTCCTGTTGGTGATAGCCAGCTTGGAGGACTTAAACAGTGTCACTGAAAGGTTCTTGTTCTGAGTATATTCATTGGTTAGGCCCAGTGCCTAACCAGTTTTTAGCAGAATCTTTCTGCTGTATGGTGATGCTAATCTTCCACTGCCTGCATTAGGCAAAACTTACTCCAGGCCAATGGGAATTCTTACCTGCCAACTCTTGACCTCTTGACAATGAGGTCATTGTCAGCAACGTGATTGACACAGAATATGTCAGAGATATTTTCTTGCTATAAGGAAGTAGAACCTTACCAAGAAGATCTCTCTCTTGGTTAGAAGATAAAAGATTTGGTAATTCCCCTAGACTCAATGGATCACTCTTTTATGAAATTCAGACACTCCTTTTCAAGGAAAAGGGATGAAGCTGCCTTTATTAAAAACATGGGGTTTCTGTTTCTTCATTCTCTGCCTCTACCAAATCTTTTGGTAGTTTTTACCTGCATGCATTAATTCCTTGTTGTTGCACTAAGAAAGTGAAGCCAACTACAGAAAGAGCAGGAGCTGTTAATTTTTACTTAAACCTGTCACCGTGTCTCTGCTCTGAACTTCTCCGTATTTGAGACTCATTAATCTGGGTCTTTCTTCTTCACTTGAATTTGGTACCCATCTACCTGATCTGCAGTGATATCTTTCTTTGTTCATTTTCCAAAATCTGGCTAACCTTTGGCCATCTGACTTTCATGTCCTCTGATTGCTTTTTTGACTTGACCTTCCTATACCTTTCACCAGCTGAGATTTTGTTTTGTTTTGTTTTTTTTTAGTGTATGCGTTTCTTGTTTTTCATAGCCTCCTGTTAATAGCATTGAATGTGAGAAATACCCATTTTGATACTCAGCTATAATTGTGTTACTTTAGTTTCCTTTTGGTGTTTAAAAATAAAAATAAAGGAGACAGTGTTATGTATTAACATAGTTTAAGAATCACGGATTTTTTCTGTGTTAACCTAATTCTGTTTAAATGCCAAAACTTTAGTTTTGTTTTGAAATATGAAAGTTTTCTGCATTAGATGTTGTCTGGTACTGGGCTTCATCAGCACAAGTACTGTCTCAGCCGCCTTGTAGAGCTGACTGACCACAGTATCTCACCACCTGTGCAGTGTCAAGTCCTCCTAGGCCTCGTTCACGATAGCTTTGGAGGAATGGTGATGTGGATGTGTAATTCCATTTGGAGGAATACGCTTGTAGGTGTTTTACAGCGTTGAACTGAGTCTTCAAAGAAGCCCAGGAAACTTTGCTGCTTCAGCAAATTTTTAAACCCCACTTGAGGAGTGTAGAGAAGATTAAAGCGCTTTGTGTCAAAAGGGGCACACATGAAAATGACTGAAGGAGGAGTTCTGACACAATTCCATTCCGCTGTTTCTTTGCTTTTCATTACAGAGGCAATCCTGAAAACACTTTACAAATCATGCTAATTCATACTTAAAATGTGCTTTGGGAGATGAGTGTTGCAGGGAAACCTGTGTTTTATAATTCTGTAATCAAAAGTCATTTGAGTTTTTTAAATGAGTGTGCTTTTTTTTTTGAAGTGCAGACTATGCATTATTATTCACTGGAAAATTTTATTGTAACTAGATGAGCAAAGCGCTTCTATGAGCCATCAAATGAACACTGAAATTATATTATTGTAGAGAACTCATTTTTATAGTGCTATTTGGCAAAACAGAATTTTGCCTTCTCTTTCAGAAGGAGATGTTTTAAGTTAATAATCATTGTCTACAATCTCAAAATGAGGGGTATGACTTTGAAAAATTGTAAAGTGAATTTTGCTATGAAATCAGGGACCAAAAGAGTCTCTGCCCCCAAATGCTATCCCTTACCACTGTCCCTCATGTTACTATCTTCTCTTTAGATTCTCCTGTGTCTTTAGTGATGAGATGGTCCAGGGGTGAGCTGTCTCTTATACACATCTCACCCCNCTATGAAATCAGGGACCAAAAGAGTCTCTGCCCCCAAATGCTATCCCTTACCACTGTCCCTCATGTTACTATCTTCTCTTTAGATTCTCCTGTGTCTTTAGTGATGAGATGGTCCAGGGGTGAGGGGGTAGGGAGGTGGGAGCCTGAACCAACAGAACAGGATATGATGGTTCATAGGAGGACATGGAGTTTCTTACAGAGTAGAGTGATTGTAAATCTGGGATGGAGAACTCTATCATATGGCACCTTTTTTACACCTAACATTTCTGTAATCAGGGTATGTCTTAAAATCATTGACTTGTAAAATTTTCATGGTAGTCTTTTGTCTTTCTTGGTGGCACATAAGGTAATGGTGAACATTACAATTGATGGCGTCTTAGATTTGATGGCATATTTGAGCAATTCTGTAAGCTATTGTCCGCACACCAGCAGAAAATTCAGTTACCAGAGAGACAGAGGGAGAAGGTGTTGGGAGAGGAGGAGAGAGTATCAGGGCGCTGGTTCCCAGCCCTGCCTGCTGCATATTAGAGTTGCCTAGTGACTGTGTAACAACACCTCTTGCCCACACGATGCAATTAAGGTAGAATCTCCGAGAGTGGACCCTGTAGTTTTTAAAAAGCTCCCCCAGGTGATTCTTAGGACCAAGCAGAATTGAAGAACTACTGTATTCAGGAAATTGGTGAGCTCAGGAAAGCAAACTTACCTCAGAGGAGTTCTTAATGATGAGGGCGTAATTTCTACTCTGTAGTTACGAGGATCACTTCCTATTAAAGTATCTTGAAATTCGTAAAAAAACTAAACTACTGTGTGGTATTAGTACTGTTACTAAACATGGTGAAGAGAACTGGGGTTATTGAGGATGAAATCCATGAAACTTGACTCATATTCAGTGATGAAAAAAGGTGTCATCAGATTGTCTCTAAGTATTTTGTTAATGTTGTATCTCAGCTAGACTACAGGCTTTCTTAAGTACAGGCGTCTGTATTTTCCTTCTCTGGTGCCTCTCAGCACACCTTGCACCATGTTTGGCACTATTTACCTATGCAGCCCTGTGGTCAAAGCTTTTCTCCTGGAGACTTAATCTTTCCTGGAAGGATTTGTTTTTCTCTTCATATAATCATGGTTGCTATTGTTCTTGAATTCTCTCTAATTTCTAGTGCAAGTGGATAGCACCTTTTGATGAAGGTTTTACTAAAACAGACTATTTCAGAACTGTGGTTTTCTTTTTCATTTATTATTATAAAACAGTATTACTTCTTTTTTTCAAATGAAAGTTTTATTTCTGAGTTTTATTTAACCTCTTATTCTTGAAAGCTGCTTTTAGGTTAGAGGTCATGTCTGTTTGTATATGTCATACACATGTCTGTATTTGAGAATATATACTGATTAATTATATATATAATTATACATATTGTGTATATTAATTATGTATAATAAGCAAAAAAAAAGATTTACTGTGAAGTGCAGGAGGAAAAATAACTTGTGAACTTGCTTCATAAACATTAAAACACAGATGTTTATTTTTAAAATGTTGTTCACTAAGTTATTTCTTTGATCAAAAGTTTGTTATGGCTTCTGTAGACCCATAGAGCAATCCAGACTCCTTTGTACATTTAAATCATCTGTCTTTGATTTTGTACCTTAGGTCACACTTTTCTTTCTTCTCCTGGGCAAACAGTCTTGTCATTCACAGATACTCCTCGGTGAGCATTACAACATCCCTTGTATAGGAATGTACAGAAACCTTCTTTCTCCCAGTCCAGAGGGGAGAAGTTGAAGAACAATACTATGAATGAGGAAACTGAGGCGTTTTCTAATCCTAAATCTAATCCTCAGATTATGGTTTCAGTATTTCATTTAAACCTGGGACTTCCCAGCTATTCAGGCTTGTTTGTAATTTGAATATTATTACAGGAAAACACCGTATAACATAATTCGGGAGAATACTTAAATGGCTGCTCATTTTGTTGCTTTTGAAGTAATTAATACAATTCTGACTCTGTAGGCTTACTGAAATCTGAGTATGATCTTTTATTCCTAAAATTCCTGAATATTAAATAGGTCAGAACATCGATTCACAAATTTGAATACAATTAGAAACACCTTCTTAATAATACAGGGATCGCAACTTTGCCCAACTGGTTTGTTAAGATGCCAAATAGCTTGTATTAAAAGTCTTATCCTAACCACAGGCAGAAACTGCTAGAAAAAGATTTTAAATGAGAACAGTGGAGACTAGCAGGAATATTAAACAATGGTTTACCTTTTAAATGCTCTTGATCTCTTGAAATACTGTTTCTTTAGTCCTTTTCCAGAGAGGACAGACACGGGTGTGAGGTAAAGAAGAAGTGAGGGAAGTAGCTTCAAGGCCTCAAGGATTAGCCCAGAATCTTGACTCTAACCTTGTCTGTATTTTAACTTGAGTTGGCAGTGCTCTTAAAAGCCTCCATGTTGAACTGGATCCAGAGTGGTCTCGTGGAAATGAATGCCTGTAACTTCCTGATGCCCAGCGTCTTCTTAACACACAGCTCTCATTACTTACGTGCCAATGTTAATAGGCACCCTTCCTGCTTACCTGTCACTTTAGCTTGTTTAGACCAGCCAGGCCCTTAACTTGTAAAAAGTGCCTGTCAGTTGTTTCTGCTGGGTTCTGCATCATCCTCTGTGTGTGTGTTAGTCGTTCAGTCATGTTGACTCTGCGACCCCATGGACGACAGCCCACCGGGCTCCTCTGTCTGTGAGATTCTCCAGGCAGGAATACTGGAGTAGGTTGCCATTTCCTTCTCCATCATCATACAGTAGTATATGTCAAGTTGAGATAGAAAGTAGGAAGGTCTAGCTTAGAAAAGAAGGTTGTGTGTTTTCAAGTCCTGGACAGCTTCTCAGCATTTTGTCTTTGTCATTCCCAGAAAGCATTTTTCTCTAATTCCTCCTCAAAGACAATTTAATTATATCTAGGTCTTTTAGAAAGTATTAGGGAAAACAAAATAGGTATTGATGAAACAATAAAACATCCCCAGTTGGAGGGAAGGGCCAGTTTTGTTTTGTTAATTTTAGTGAAAGAGAATTGGAAGAGATCCCAGTGACTTCCTTATGCACATGGATGCTGAGACCCAAAGATGTGAAATAACTTCTCCAAAGTAACTCCACTGTTTAGTGACAGTTTTAGAACTGGGCTGCTTCCATTCTTGTTATAAGAATGCACTTTGTGTAACTTAGCCTTTAATACTTTCTCTCAACTTTTTTCTGAAACTAGCAGTGGCAGTATATAGATCAATAAAATACCATCACAAAGGTGTGTGTTCATTCTCATGAAAATTCTTTGGGCTGCAAGGAGCAGAAACCAGTAAGCAAACCAGTCTAGCTCAACAAGTGGGGGAGGTGAGAAAATTTAGAAGAGGTCCTGGAATAGTTCCCAGAATCTAAAGAAAAGTTTGACAAATGGCCAGGCCTAAGGAAAGATAACCCTCCTGAACCATAATAAATTCTCCTTAGTACAATAGAATCCCACAGCCTCTATGGAAGGACCAGTAGTCCTTCCAGGAGTTAAATTAGAAGGTTGGGAATCATGAAATGATAACAGAATGTATTCTTACTGCCTTAAGCACTGTAAGGCCCACAAATGCACATTTAGTCACCAGTGTGGAGGACAAGGCCTTTGATCTGATCTCTCTTTCTTGTGGAGAGTAAACCCATAATTTAGTTTAGATTTTTAATTTTGGTTTCTTGAAAAAGGAGCAAGACTTTAGACACAGTGAGACAGTACAGTTGTAGAATCCTTCGAGACTTTGTTTCTCTTCTGGTCTCTAGTTGTCACTCCAGTTTTGACAGGTTTTTAGCAACTTTTCTTCATATCACATCTTGCTCTTCTTTAGTTGCTCAGTCGTGTCCAACTCTTTGCGAGCCCATGGACTGTAGCCTGCCAGACTTCTCTGTCCATGGGTTTCTCCAGGCAAGAATACTGAAGCGGATTGCCATTTTCTTCTGCAGGAGATCTCCTGACCTAGGATCGAATCCGCATCTCCTGCATTGATGGCAGATTCTTGATCATTGAGCTGCCAGGGCGGCCCATATCACATCTTACAAAACATTAAACTTAGTTTTCATAGAAAGTCTGCCTCCCTCATACTCATAATTAATAGGATTATATAATATATAATCAAACTGCCTAATTACTAACAGTAAAACTAGCATAAACAAGTTCCAGCATAGCTTGAGCAGAAGTGTGTGGGAGTAGTAGAGATTAACCTACCACCCACTAGTGTATAGCAAGCTCTGGGCATCTGTCACCATATTTATGAGGGAGATTGAGAGCCTTGGTAATCTAGAAGTGGGTTAAGTGGAGGCCTACCAGAAGTGCTCCTAATGTGTTAGAGTAGTTTATATACCTGTCTCCTCCCAGCAAGCTCCCAGAAAGTAATCTGGAAGCCACTGGGTGGAGGACGGGTCCTTGGAAGTCAAAACCATTTTCCTAATGATATCAAGTGTTTTTGCCTTTTTCACTCTGATTTTCTAAGCATTTTTCAGTTTTCATTTCTAGTATGGTCAATATCAATAGATAAAATCCACATGAAAAGTTCTTTTGGATCCTCACATTTGTGAATGGCTGCACTAGACTCTGCTCCTTGAGGGCAGGAGCCAACTTTCATGTTTCTATGTTATTTCTGATCTGTTTGCATTATCTTTTACATAAAAGTCACTCAGTAAATATTTGACAAATATATGAAAAAAACTCATTTTTCAAGTATCTACAGTCTTTCAAACTGAGCCAGCAAAGTAGTTTTAAGTCAGGGTTCCTGTCTTAAAGAATATGATCTGTAATTAACAGCAGTGGTATGCAAGTGAGTGCTTTCAGCTGTCTTAAAATGTAATATATAAGAGCTTTCCCCTGAAATCTTAAGCAGTGTTTTAGAGAAGCAGCGCAGTTTAGTGGGAAAAAAAAAAAAATGAAAGCATATTCCTGTGAGGTTTTAAAAGTGTGTGATGATTTTATATCTTGCTTAGGGGGCTGTACTATAAGTAAATTATTATTTTTTTAATATTATTTGATAGAGAGGAGAAAGGGCAAAGAGTGAACAGAGATGTGGCCTTATTTAAGAGCAGCCAGTTGATGGACATTTTCATTGCTACTGATGAAGACCTTTCCTTTCACTTGAGAAGCTATCTTAGATTTGAAAAGAGAATATGATGGACAGGAAGTCATGGTTTGGGGAAGTGAATCTTCCTGCTTTGAGTGACCTTGTTGGAGAAGAGTGATGATGAGTTGGGGCTGGGTGAAAGCAGGTAGGTATTTTAGATGCCTGCTGCTCTTTCAGGTATTATAACTGTGAAACGTCTTCAGCAGAAGCTTTTAGATAAAAATTTAAATTCACCCTGTCCACCCAAGAGTGCTGTGCTGTGCTTGGTCGCTCAGTCCCTTCCGACTCTTTGCTACCCCATGGACCGTAGCCCGCCAGGCCCCTCTGTCCATGGGGATTCGCCAGGCAAGAATACTGGAGTGGGTAACCTTTCCCTTTNGTCCACCCAAGAGTGCTGTGCTGTGCTTGGTCGCTCAGTCCCTTCCAACTCTTTGCTACCCCATGGACCGTAGCCCGCCAGGCCCCTCTGTCCATGGGGATTCTCCAGGCAAGAATACTGGAGTGGGTAACCTTTCCCTTTACAGGTCTGAACCTAGGTCTCCCACATTGCAGGCAGATTCTTTACCAGCTGAGCCACCAGGGAAGCCCAGGAATACTGCAGTGGGTAGACTATCCCTTCTCCGGAGGATCTTCCCGAACCAGGATAAGAATACTGGAGTGGGTAGCCTTTCCCTTTTCCAGGGGATCTTTTGGACCAGGGTCTCCTGCCTTGCAGGCAGATTCTTTACCAGCTGAGCTACCAGGAAAGCCCCCACCCAAGAGTAGGTACTGCTAAATAAATGTGGAACATTCACAGGTGGTATTGAAAGGTAGCTTTTTAGTATTCAGCATTAGTAAATACATGGGTATGTAACTAAATTATCTTTGGAGACAGTATTCTAGATTTATTTCATTTTTTAAAAAGGATTAATTTATGTTTCAGTAGTGAGCTTTTTTCATGCATTTAAAGCCCTGTAGATTGGAGTCGTTCCCAAATCTTGTGATTGGTATGACAAGAATCNAAGAGTAGGTACTGCTAAATAAATGTGGAACATTCACAGGTGGTATTGAAAGATAGCTTTTTAGTATTCAGCATTAGTAAATACATGGGTATGTAATTAAATTATCTTTGGAGACAGTATTCTAGATTTATTTCATTTTTTAAAAAGGATTAATTTATGATCTAGAGAGACGTTGTGGGGTGGGAGGTGGGAGGGGGACTCGGGATTGGGAGCTTATGTGCACCTGTGGTGGATTCGTGTCGATGTATGGCAAACNATTTTGTGCTGTTTAGATGTGTCTTCTTATGTAATTCTCATAACATTCTGTGAGGTATGCATGTGTGATAAGTTGCTTCAGTTGTGTCCAACTCTTTGTGACCCTATAGACCGTAGCCCACCAGGCTCCTCTGTCCTTGGGGATTCTCCAGGCAAGAATACTGGAGTGGATTGCCATGCCCTCCTCCAGGAGATCTTCCCGACCTAGGGATTGAACCTATGTCTCTTATGTATCCTGCATTGGCAGAGGGTTCTTTACACTAGCAACACCTGTGAGGTTATCAGTTGAGTTCAGTCGCTCAGTTGCGTCTGACTCTTTGCGACCCCATGGACTGCAGCACGCCAGGCTTCCCTGTCCATCACCAACTCCCGGAGCTTGCTCAAACGCATGTCCATTGAATCGGTGATGTCGTCCAACCATCTCATCCTCTGTCGTCCCCTTCTCCTCCTGCCCTCAATCTTTCCCAGCATCAGGGTCTTTTCTAATGAGTCAGCTCTTGGCACCAGGTGGCCGAAGTATTGGAGTTATCAGTGTCCCCTATTTTAAGACAAATTACAGCTGAGATAGTTTAAGAAACTTTCTCAAGTTTACAGTTATACTTTCTCAAGTTACGAGGCCGGGATTTGATTTCAAGTTGCTGTTTCCAAAATTTATGCTCTTAACTAAAAGAGCATAACACCCTTGTGTTACTCAGAGCTCTTAGTCGCAAACAAAACAATATATCTGGCCATTTTATGCAGGTCCAGATGCTATAAAACCAGGAATATGTCCGATCTCACTGCGATGCGCCAGTGTCACCACCGCTTCATACCACATTACAGGCCTCCAACGTGTCAGGTTATCTAGCCTCCACCAGCGTAAGATCATTCTGGGAACACGTGCTTTTTTACTTTTCTCTTCTTGGAATCTGGATCCTACATGGGTGCCCCTAATTGGCAGAGCCCAAGACACACACATACTTGTGCTCTAGCAGGAAGGGGGAGGCTGGGAAATGAGTTCTGCCTTCTACCTCTCCCCTCATCATCATCACTATTCATTTATTTGGCTTAGTTGCTCCACAGCATGTGGGATCCTAGTTCCCTGACCAGGGATCAAACTTGCATCCCCCACATTGCAAGATGGATTCTTAACCACTGGACCACCAGGGAAGTCCTGTTGTCTATCCTTTGAATCATGAGGCTCAGTGGCCACAGCATGACAGCAATCTGATATTTTTGATTCTAGAAATCTTAATGTGCCATCTTTGGATCAAACCAAACTCTGAAGTGCGTTAGAATTGCTTGGGAAGCTTGTCAAAAATAGATGCCTGAGCTCCAACCAAAATCTCCGATGCTGCTGATAGGGCATCTATATTTTTAATAAGTTCTCAGGGGATTCTGATGAACGCTGAAGCTTCAAACACACGGACCCAGAGGTTTTTGTTGTCTAAATTGGTCCACATCATGTTTGTTCAACTACCACCCCTCATTCCCCTAAATGTAGGTATTACTTAGTTCTGATAAATGCTGAACTGAAGATGCAGTCCTTCTGGGTACTGAGACACACTAATTAACAAGAATATAAATGTGATAAAAAAAAACTCTTTATGATCAGCTGGTAAAAGGAAATTCTCTGAACCCATCTTTTCACATTATTATCTTAGAAGCACCACCATATAACGAGTGGGTCAACTAACATAAGCTGATGGGGTTGGATCCTCATCTTGTCTTTATTGACAAACACATTTGACTGGCAAACATTTTTAACTCTAAGAGTCTCATTTTCCAACTATGACAATTTTATTACCAGTGTATAAGGCTGTTGGAAAGAAAAAACTAATTTAAAAGACCATAAAATATCTAGTTAACATGAAGACTGAAAAATGGTCACAATTTCTAGATTGATTTTTTGGGCCAATTTCATAGAACCTGCTGTCAGAAGTAGCAAGCTCAGGTTAATGAATTGCTTTCTTAGAGTGTGATGTGTGTGGCTGAGGTATTAGAGTATTATGTATTCTTAGGGGAGCAAGGTACGTTGCTTTTAGCCATTACTCAAAAAGATAAAAATCATCTTAAGTTATATACATTGGCAGCTCCATTTCTGCTTTTGTGTCCAGTGATAAAAGGAACAAGTTAATTTTTATCTCAGAGGGTTGATTATATAAAGGAAAAATTTTAGTTCGAAATACCTGATCATATGACCTGATGAGCCAACATTAACCCATCCTGAGGAAACCGAATGGAAGTTCTATAAAAGGCCGCACAGTGGAAAGGAGGTGATTAGAGAGACTTGAAAATGAGCTTCAGAATGCTTTCCAATATTCTAGCATAGGTTCTTGACAATTTTCAGGCTTAAAGTAATCACGTACCTTTGCTGGTTGCCATTCTTTTATCTATAGCTATCTTTTATCAGCAAAGCAGAAATTGATAGCTAAATGTAACCTGGCTAGCTTAGTTAAAATA
Source organism: Neotragus pygmaeus (assembly GCA_006410875.1). Lineage (NCBI taxonomy): Eukaryota > Metazoa > Chordata > Mammalia > Artiodactyla > Bovidae > Neotragus > Neotragus pygmaeus. The sequence continues at coordinate 56,187 of SJYV01055243.1, read as the reverse complement.
ATACTTAAGTTGCCAAAGCAGTTACCTAAGACCTCAGAGTACTTCAGTAACATTCACCGATTAATTCCCCTGAGGAAAATAGTCACAAGGCACCCACTCTGAATTGCATCTTTAGCATCCTGCTGAGCCCACTTACCCTCTCAACTTTCTGTACTTCCAGGGTGTTCAGTGATCTCCTGGGCCCCCAGGCAGCCAAGGACAGAGATCTTATAACCTAACTATTGCTCCCAGGGACTTTTTCATTTTCAAAGGTGCTCGAGAGAATACAAAGTCTAATGAAACTGAATTCCCATTGATAGTATAATCTTAAACTCTGCAGCAGCTGGCTGGTAAAGATATTTGAAGAACGAAAATGTTTAAGCATCAATTTACTCAGTCAAAATGATATTCCACTCTTCATAATGCAAGTATTATCAGTACTGGTGATTATAGCCATGTAACATAAAATGATTATGTTTTAAAGAATATTTAATATAGTAAAGTGACTGTATCAGGGAGAGGGGAAGGTTTCAGTTCAGTTCAGTTCAGTTGCTCAGTCGTGTCCGACTCTTTGTGACCCCATGAATTGCAGCACGCCAGGCCTCCCTGTTCATCACCAACTCCAGGAGTTCACTCAGACTTATGTCCATCGAGTCCGTGATGCCATCCAGCCATCTCATCCTTGGTCGTCCCCTTCTCCTCCTGCCCCCAATCCCTCCCAGCATCAGAATCTTTTCCAATGAGTCAGCTCTTCGCATGAGGTGGCCNCTGTCTCGCATATAGAGTCATTGTTACCCTCTTTCTAAATTCCGTATATATGCATCAGTATATTGTATTGGTGTTTTTCTTTCTGACTTATTTCACTCTATATAATCGGCTCCAGTTTCATCCACCTCATTAGAACTGATTCAAATGCATTCTTTTTAATAGCTGAGTAATACTCCATTGTGTATATGTACCACAGCTTTCTCATCCATTCGTCTGCCGATGGACATCTAGATTGCTTCCATGTCCTGCTGCTGCTATTGTAAATAGTGCTGTGATGAACATTGGGGTACATGTGTCTCTTTCAATTGTGGTTTCCTCGGTGTGTATGCCCAGCGGTGGGATTGCTGGGTTGTATGGCAGTTCTGTTTCCAGCTTTTTAAGGAATCTCCACACTGTTCTCCATAGTGCCTGTACTTGTTTGCACTCCCACCAACGGTGTAAGAGGGTTCCTTTTTCTCCACACCCTCTCCAGCATTTATTGTTTGTAGACTTTTTGATAGCAGCCATTCTGACTGGTGTGAGATGGTACCTTATTGTGGTTTTGATTTGCATTTCTCTGTTAATGAGGTGATGTTGAGCATCTTTTCATGTAAAACGGGATACTTTTAAGAAGGAAAGTAGGCCTAACTAGAGAGAAAGCCACACTGAGACAACAGTGTAAACTGTCCCAGATAAACTGGGATGTAAAATGACCCTTACTGCAGATAAATTAAAATGTCAACTTTAAAACAAGAACTTGAAGAGTCAAATAATGAAAGTTCTGGCAGATAAGAAACAAATACCACAAAATCTAGAATGTTCTGGCTGAACATAAGCTTGATGTGAGTCCCAGTAGCCACACAAAGTTGGGCATATGACAGTGTTCTTTTCATGTTTAAATGTGTGTTTACATAATATTAATGTAAATCTGTATATAAAGTTTCTTACACAGTAGAATGAATAATAAACTAAAATCAGTTTTATAGTAAAACAGTTACTTGTTAATAAAAATTGAGATCATAGAAGTAACTCAGAGTTCAATAAAGATAATTTTATGACCAGGGAAATAATAGTATTGGATTTTAGCTTTCTGGTGATCTTATTTGAAGCACATTTTATTGAACAGAGGTTTTGACAAATATTGAGGTTAATGATTAGTAAACTAGTTAGATGCTTGCATTTGTAAGTGTCAGAAAATCCAATGCCAACTTGCTTAAAAATAAAAGACATCTATCGGCTCCCATGAAGTGACTCCAGTGGCACTGTGCACTTTAGCTGCAGCTTTACTTAGGAGTTCTCAGTGTCACCAGTGTTTTAGCTCTGTTCTGAGTTTTGGAGCCCATTTTTCTCCAGCTCCCCTGTTTTCAGACTGACCTTTCTCTTGGTAGCAAGACAGCCACTTCACAGCTCCCAGGATTATCTGCCTCTTTTTTCATTATGAAGCCCCAGGAGCTAAGTGACTGTGTCTTCAACCAACCCTTCACTTCCTTCCACAGACCGACATGGATTCTGAATTTATCCTGGAACCAGTAAATGTGTCAGTGAAGATGGGAAGCGTGGACTAAGGCTTCGAGCCCACCTGTGGACATGTGTAGGAGGGAGGGTCAGTCACACCTGAAACATGTGGCTGCTGCTCCCTACGGAGGGGCTCGGGCGGGACAGGGCCTGGGGAGGTCATCATCAGATCAACAGCAAGACTGTTTTTGCAGAAAAAGCACCTTATGTCAGAAACACTCATCCAGGATGTTTGCATCCTTTGTTGCTTCCTTTTGAGGAATGACCATCTTCTCTCTCGTGAGGAGGTCCAGATTTTTATTAGAAAGCAGCTCTGTACCTATGAAGAAGCCTTAATAGGGTGAGATGGGTGAGAGGTCAGGCTCTGGGGTCTCACTGCATGGTTTCAGAGACTGGCTTCCCAGTGACCGGCTGGCTGATCTTCGGTGAAGTACATGGCCATTCTGTGCCTTCATTGCCTCATATTTTGTAAAATACGGTAGTGGCGTTTATGTCAGTGTTGTGATAATGATTAAATAGCACTATATAATATATGATGTGTCTGACACAGAGTACTCAATAAATATTAACTATTATGTTTATGACTTACCTGAGTAAGTACTCCTGTCCCAGAGATATACCCAACCCATCCTGGTTTGTCTTTAGTTCTCATGATAAAAAGAGACTTGCACACAAAGATTCTTTTTCAGTTTCTGCCCTGAGGTAGATAAATTAGTTTAATCAAGTTTAAATTGGAAATAGTTCAGAAAGAGAGCTAGAGCTGAGAAAAAGAATGTGAAGATTTTTTTTTAGAGAGTTCGTGGTAATAATCCTCTTTTCAAAACAAAATCTGTAAAGTAGGGGTTTAGATGTTCCTAGATATTATCCAGATTCAGACCCAGAGATCTGAGTTCGCTTTCTCTGCACAGTCTTCATCTACCCTTTTCTTCCCATCAAGGACTCCTTCATGTGCCCACCATCATGTATAGATCTGAAAGCCCTGGAGGTGTCGTGTGTAAATATTCTACTAGATGTTCAGAATCTTTATGAAAACTATAAAGGATACTAATCTTGAAAATTTCCCAAGTTGCCTTTGGAAATCTTATCATCCCTTCCTGCAGTGATGCTTTGGCTGATGGCTCTCCTGTGGCACCCAGATGTGTGATTTTGTAAAACATGGGGCTATAAGTCTTCTTCATCAAAGATGTTTTGAAGGACCAGGGGACTGGAAGTCCTAAAGAGCTCATCCAAGAAGGCAGCTAGCTTGCTTGGCTGTAAGCATGCTGTGTTCTCACATCCTTTCTCCTTGAACTGCTCCTTTTTAATTATCACTTAAGAGTGAAGGATTATGTGAAACAAGCTGGATGTCTTCACTGAAGTGTTAATACAATAATTTTAAAATGTATTAATAGATCGGTGTAGTAAACTTGCAAAAATACCGGTGGGATAGAAGTACCATGAAAAGCTAGTCATGGTGTTTTATTCAGAGTTTTTTAAAAGGCCGCCACAGGTCCTCATGAGGAATGCGGTTTGGTGCAAGCAAGCTTCTTAGGGAAATTAATGGTAAACATGGTCCCTTTCCCTCTGAAAAGCCATAACAGGTGTCCTCACAGCCCTTGAGCTGTAGACTGTTCCTGAAGGCTTAGTATTTTGATGAAATAGGATTTCCAAATGATTGTAAAAAGTTGCTGGGAGTATATATGTGTGTATATGGATATACACATATACATAATTAAACCACTGGCATAATTAAGCAACAAAGATTTTATATAATTTCCTTCTTTCAAGTTCTCGGATGTTTTTACCTTAAGAGTGGAGGAGGAGAGGAATATTTTTTCATCATCTGGGTACTGTTCTTTCTCGCTTGTCTTTGGAATTCCCCACCTCTTCTGCCTGCTCTCTTGGTTCTTCAGGCTTCTGGCCCCTTCTTACTCTGCTGCCATTCCAGCTCAAGTGTGCACTAGTGCAAAACCAGTCGCTTCCCGTCTTCCCTGAGTTCTCGCCTGTCCGCCTGTCTGCAGTGCTCTTTCGTGCTTTCCTGCTTGCCACACTCCTGTTCGTCCTTTCAGATTCAGCTCAAATGTACACCTCTCCAGCCCTTTCTCCCCACACAGAATAAAAGCATCATCACCAAGTTCCTGTAATGCTATATATTTGCTAGAAAACCACTGATCGCATTTCTCTTTTCATTTTACCTTTGCTGTTTCTGTTCACATCTCTGCCAGACAGTGAGCTCCTTGAGGGCAGGGGCTATGAGCTCATTCATCTTTGTTCCAGCAACTTAGTGTTCAGTAAAAAGCTAGTAGAGTAATTGACTAAAAGTCAGCGTTTTCAAGTTAAGAATTTGCAGTATACCTTGATTAATGAATCTCTCCAGGATGACTACTCTAAAAAATGCATTTAGCTGTATTTAAGATTCAAATCATAGGTCCTGAGAAACAGTATTGGCATGTGGTGCTGTTTCTACAAAGCTTCACAGCTTTGCAGGGTAAAAATACCTCAGTACACAATTTCTCTTTGTTCACTCACAGTTGAAAATCAACAGGGCTAAACCTTAGGCAAAACTGTGAAGTATGGAAAGTTTATCTTTATTATCCCAGCATCTCCTTTCTTCATTTTTTTTCTTCTTAGTAATACTATCTTTAGGCATCTGCTTTTTATCCTGTTCTGATCTTTTTTATTCTATCAATTCTGAATACATTTGAAGAATGAATGGGCATGAGTCAAACTGGGCATTTGATTTTAAACCTTTTCTTACTAAATGTGAAATAATAGCCATCAGGTTACCTGTTGAAGGTATTTGAGTAGGGAGTCTTTTCTTTTTCTTCATGAGGAAGTAAAATCATTGAAATTATACCATTTATAGGTTGGCCCAGTACACACATTGAGTAGTCCTTAATTTGTCAGGGGGACTTAACCTCCAGAATAACCGTCTCTGCTTCCTGGCTCCAGTGGGTAGATCTGACCTGGCTGTATTTGTTGGAGATCTGTTCTGAGAATTTATCACTTGCTGCTGAATTTTGACCGCAAAAATAGCAAATGGTCTTAGGCAAAATTGGGACCACCTCTAGTCCATATAGTGCCGTGTACAAAATTTTAAAGGTGATCCTTCCTCAAGTGTTTTTATTTGTATCTGTCAGAAATCATGGTAATTTATGTATTTTGTTAAATAAGCCATTACTACCATCTGCCAGAAAATTGCTACAGTAATTAGACAAGTCTTCGCTGTTGCTGGTGTGAATGTGCAGAACCACTGTACACACTAAACAGATGAAGCTGGGAAGGAGCTCTACTTTCTGTTTTGCTGCAGGCCTCCATGTCCTATTTTCCTGCAACCAATCTAAAGTTTAAGTTGCTTGCCTGATCCTTGAAGGCACTGAATTTTCAACTCTTGGTTTGTGATTCCCTGAACCTTTTGAAAACGAAGGAAAGATACCACGTGTGCCTTTATTAGGAACAATTGAATTGGTAGGAATAATGATAATCAAGCCTTTAACTTACTACTAGGAAGAACTAGTCTAAACTTTGTGATGATCAGGCTTTAAATATTCTTAGTAGTTTGTCAATCAAAGTACAAGAAAACCAGACTCATGAACATCTATATATTCTCTCTCTTGCTTGAAGAGTCTAATGCAATTACCATGAGATATATTGTTTTTATTAAAAAAGAAAACTTGGATTTTTTTTTTTTAAGAATCTTCAATTTATATGTAGAGGAAGAAAAGATATTGTTTACAAATTTTTAAGAAGCAGCTTAGGGGAAACAATTTGAGGGATCACACACTCTTAAATGGCTTTGTATTAATTAGATGTTTAGTTACTTTTTTTTTTTAAGTCTTATTTCCATTTTCAGAAATGAGACTATTGAGTCATAGAGAAGTTGTGGTTTGCCCAAATTCTAGAGTCTGAACCAAGATCTAATTGATTCCAGTGTGTTAGTTAGATGGCAGGCTGACTCTTCTGGCCTTTATTGTTTGAAAACGTTGCCTGGCTTATCAGTAGGAAGAGGAAATGGAGCTTGTTCTCTTTCTTTCCTCTCTTGTTCTGGGTGATCATTGCATTGATGTCCCTCGGAGTAAACTATTAATAGTATCATTAGTACCATCGTTCTATTTCATTATACATTAGGGTAACATTTATGTATTTATATATAAGATATAAAGTGGCTTCATTGTTTCAGTTTAGATTTTTTTATCTGATTTCAGATCCTGCAACTTAACACTGAATGTTGCTAGTATAACTTAATTGAATTTTAAAGCCCCGTGTATCTGTAGGAGAGAGGTAGAATATTAAGTGATTTTGTGTCTGTGGAGTTTATTATTTTACTTTTGTGATATTTATGTGAAATTTATAGTACTTTGAGTAGTTTTGATGAACTAGTAGTTGAGCTATTTTTAAAATCTAGTTTTCTCTAATATACCCTGATATTATAGTTGTCATGTACTGTATACTGATGTGTGTGTGTGTATGTGAGACTTTGAAGACCACTGAATGTCTGAAACTCTTCTCTTATAATATGTTCTGTATTTGAGGAAAACTGAAAAGATGAAATTGGTAATAATAATGTTCACACAGAAACTTTTCAAACCAAACAATAGTAGATGGATGGGAAAAACGGGAGAACGATGTAAGCTTATACAAAACAAAAATATGCCAACGAATGGTATTCCCACTAAAATATAGCTCCATGAGGGCAAAGCTTTTTGTCTGCTTTATTCACTGGTGTATCTCTAATGACTGGAAGAGTACCTGGCACTTAGTAGGTGTGCAGTAAATATTTGTGGGATGAAGAAAGGAAGGAATGAGACTTATGTATTGTCTCACAGGCTGCCTAGGACTTTGCTCACAGTGAGACATGTTGCTGCATGCCAGGTTATCTTATCTACTCTTGTCACTTCCCCATATTTTATAGCTTCAAAGCATTATTTATTACTCATTTGCTCAACAGATAGTTACTGAGCATCCAATGTATATACTAAGCAGTGTAACATACAGCAACCAGAGCTTATTCATTTTGGGAAGTGGATCATAGATGGGTACTAAATAATAATTTAGATTATATGATTGTATATAATAAGAGAGGTTGACACAGGCAGTAAATATCAAGTTTCAGAAAATATTAATTGGGCGAAGTTAAGAGGAGTCAGAGAGTTTGCCTAGATGAAGACAGGGAGGGAGAGATTCTAAGTGGAACGGCACAGTGTGATTTGAGATCAGTCAATAGGAGTGTTTTAGGAAACATAAATCAGCCTGGCAGATTAGACAGAGGGCTGACTGTAGGGTGTTTCAGTGTTACACTGAACAAGCAGGTGATCAGTGAATCACTGATCGAACATATTTCACCTGGCGGGAGATTCCTAGGTCTCCTTCATAGCTCTGTCCTTGGCACACTCTCCTCATTTGGCCTTCAGTTGAGTTCAGTCACTCAGTCGTGTCCAGCTCTTTGAGACTGCAAGGACTGCAGCATGCCAGGCTTCTCTGTCCATCACCAGCTCCCAAAGCTTGCTCAAACTCATGTCCATTGAGTCAGTGATGCCATCCAACCATCTCATCCTTTGTCGTCCCCTTCTCCTCCTGCCTTTCCCAGCAACAGGGTCTTTTCCAATGAGTCAGTTCTTCGCATCAGATGGCCAAAGTATTGGAGCTTCAGCTTTAGCATCAGATCCTTCCAATGAATATTCAGGACTGATCTCCTTTAGGATGGATTGGTTTGATCTCCTTGCAGTCCACAGAACTCTCAAGAGTCTTCTCCAACACCACAGTTCAAAAGCATCAATTCTTTGGCACTCAGCTTTCTTTATGGTCCAACTCTCATGTCCATACTTGACTACTGGAAAAACTAGGAGTCTTTGTAGCTCCTGCTTCTCTCTTTAACTCTTCCCTTCCTACATTATCTTACTGACTGATCCTATCCCCTTTAAACATTTATAACACAGGAACTCCAGAATTTGTATCTCCATCCCAGACCTGTCTCCTGACCTTCACACCTGTACACGTACAGTATTCCCCTTGATAGTGCCACTTGGATATCTAACAGCATCTCAGCTTCACAGGCCAGAAATTGGATTCTTGGTTTTTATCCACCCTCCCAGCCCTAACACAGTCTTCCCCCAGTCTTCACCATTTCCACTCAGTCACTCGGGCAAAACACCTGGGACTTGTCCTTGAGCTCTCTTTTGACAGGAACGTGCAGTCCGTTATCAGGGTCTACCAGCTGTACCAGCACCGTTCACTGACCTGCTGTGTCTGACCGCTGCTGCTTCATTGTTCTGCCTTCTTCACCTGTGTTTAGGACTGAGTACCTAATAGCTTCCCTGGTAGCTCAGACTGCAAAGAATGTACCTGCAACGCGGGAGACCTGGATTCAGTCCCTCAGCTGGGAAGATCCCCTAGAGGAGGGCATGGCAACCCACTCCAGTCTTCTTACAAGGAGAGTTCCATGGACAGAGGAGCCTGGCGGGCTACAGTCCATGGGCTCACAGAGAGTTGGACCCAACTGAGTGACCAACACTTTCACTTTGACCTAATTTGCAAGGCCTGTTGCAAAATGGAGGTGCAGTGCCCCTTGTTCATGAATTATTAAGAATTGCAGAATGGTAACAGCATTGCATTGTCAAGTGCAAGGCCCTTAAGTGCAAGACAAGTGTGACTGCACAGGGCACTTGCTAGTGAAGCTGGCCTGCCTTCTATGATAGCAAATGCCTCCTAACCAGCGGCTCCCTGCTGCCCCCATAGACAATTCCTCACATGGCGCTCAGAGTCATCAGAGTAGGTCAGGTCATACCATTTCCTGCTTAGAATTTACAGGAATCCTCCACGCTCTGGCCTTCCAAACTCGATGTGATCTGATCCTGAAGCTTCTTCAGCCTCTTGTTCCACCGTACTCCTCTCTCCTTCCCTAGGCAGCCCCCAGTGGCCACTTTCTTGTCCCTCAGAGCAAGAACAGTCCTCTTTGAGGGCCCTTTCAGCCTAAGTGTAAGTCTCTCACCAGCTCTTAAAGGATCATCCTCCTTCTCCAGTATGCCAGGTCACATGTCACCTCCTCAGATAAGTTTTTCCTGACCACTCCTAGGCGAAGCAGTAAAGCCTCCTCCTGTTACTTACTGCATCATTACCCAGTTTTATTGTATTCTTAGCACTTATTACTCTGCACTATCTTTATTAACTCTTAGTTATGACTTATTGATGATATCCTTGTCATCTAGCATAGCACTTGCCACAGGATAATGTTCAATAATTACTCGTTGCATGAATGAATATTTCATAGTCTTTAGCCTCCTACATTTTGGAAATTTTAGGTTAACAGTGTTTTTCCTTTTTCAGCTCTAAAACTTTTTTATTTGTTGAATTCTCATAAAATTGAATTAATTTATGTTTAATTTATAGATATTCCAAAGTTAATTTTAAAATCTGAAGGTTTTTTTTTGTTTTTGTTTTTTCTTTAAAATAGCATGTCTTTGGTATGACCCATTCTCTATGCTCCATAGCTTGGACAGGAAGTTAAAGGTGCTATTAGCTGTTGAAAGTGAAGTTAATAGTATAGCATGAATAGAGTTCCCCCTCAGAATCAGTATTTTTACATTGTAATACAAAAGGTTTCACAGCTCAAGCTTCACAGGTTTATGCAAAACCCTTTATTGTGTAAACACTGGACACCTGTTATATACCAGACACCCAGGAACAAAAAGGTAAGACATTTTCCCTGCCCTTGAATTGTTCACTTTAGAAAACTTGTCCTCTGATACGCAACATTCTTGTGTAGTTTCCAAAGAAAAGCACTAACTCTACTTTATGAACTACACTCTGTCTTCTAGCTCTTGAAAAGCCTAACTGCGTGGTCCAAAACGATGCTACTGTATAGAAGAAACACATACACTTTATGAAGCTAACCTGATTGTGAAATATTTAAAATTAATTTACAAATCTGTTGTTTCCCAGTACTGTCTGGTACACACACCAGTTTTGGAGGGGGTGGGTGTGGTGGTGACCAAATGCTATGGTTCACGGAATTTTCAGCGCTTATTACATAATTACATTGAATGCCATATGGCATTTTATCGCAACTCATTAAATTACTAGGGGCTTATACTTCTAGTTGAGTTATCTTTAGTACATTTCTGTAGCACTATTTTTTTGTAATATAAATTTAAAGTCTTTTTTGTAAAATAGTCTTCAAGAATACAGAACCCTGGACTTTTCCAGAAATAATCCCCATGTGGCTTCTAAGTGGCAACTAAATGACAGTGTATACACTATAGTGTATACACTTCAGATATAGAAAATAGGGCTAACTACCACTGACCATGTCAATAAAGAGATACTAAATTATTTTTTTCTAGGACATTTGGTTTTGAAAATTACCTCTTAGTATTAGCATTCACATCTTTTTTTTCCTGGAACTCCACAGATGAGTGGATTGTTTCTAATACTTTTCCAAATAGCTATCTCTGAATTCTTTTTAAAAGTTTGTGACTTTAAAAAAAGAATTTTACTTAGTTTTAATGAATGATTCTAATTATTTTACACATGATACCTGTATACATACCTCATGCCCAAAGTTTATTGAGAACATAATTTAGCCTACTCTAACTTGTTTTCCCTCGTGAATGCCTGTTTTTGAGTTATGTGGTAGCTGCCTCCAGAAACCATCAAGAAGAGTGGGTCCTTTATCCTTTCGCAGGATGGCCACAGAGTATTGTGTTTTGTGAATTCTTCTGATTATTTTATATAGTTCTTCACTTCCCTCTTAGCAGCTACCATTTTGTCGTGTTGATTGTGTTACTGTCAGCTGCATCCCCTGTCTTCGATCTGATTTAGTGTTTTTAATTTCCTGTGAGCTTGGAAACCAGTTTTAAAATTCTATTAGGATGAGTGATGTGTGTAAAAGAAGACCAAATCGACTATGAGTGAAGGTCTAATGGGCTCACCTGTGAGTCAAGTGCCCAGCGCTGTCATATTTGGCCTTGTGACATCTGTTTTGGTTGCCGAGATGCTCTTTTTGCTTCTTTGCTGGTACTAGTTAGGACAGATGTCATTCTGTTTAGTTAGTCACAAAACAGAAAAATATGTAGAATATCTCATTTTGAAACCCTTCCTTTGATCACTTGGTCCTTTGTACACTGTACTATCTATCTGAAACTCAGATATATAATAAAGTATTGCTAATTAAATTTCCTGACATCTTTCCAAGTGCTTTGCCATGAGACTGAGTCATACAGTTTAATGAACTCAAAAAGCTGTTGATTTCCAAAGCTTGTTTCTCTATTCTTTAATCAGATTTCTATCATGGATAAAGCTTGCAGTTTCAAAATCAGTCAAGCATTGACAAAATAACAAGATACTCTGCAGTTAAGGCCAGTGTACCTTCAATAAATCTGCAACATGCATAATGGGATATGTACTTTGTCAGGCATTGTCCTCGGTAGGAAGCCTAAAATGAATAAGGAAAACAGGGTTTCTGTGTTTAAGAGGCTTATGTGGTACCCAGTCACTCCCAAACTTTTTACCAGTATATACAGATCACCTGGGAACTTTGTTAAAAACGTTGATTCCAGGGCCCAGTCTCCAGAGTTCTTGTCTCAGTAGGTCTTCAATTGGGAGTACAAATACACATCATTATTAGGCAATCCGATGATTCTGATGTAAGTGGTCCTGAGAACACATTTTGACAAATCTAGTGTGGCTGATGAGGAATTCTTCACAAGGAGGTGTGTACAGTCTTCAGATGATATGTAGGCAAAACAGTATGTTTCTGTGTTTAATCTGATCAATATTTCATCTGTAATCTATCTCAAGAGTCTTATTTTTAAAATCACAAGAGTCTTATTTTTAAAATCACTGGCCTGTGTTTCTACTTTGCACCTTTATGTTGAGATAAAATTACTGGAAACAATCATTAAGTCTTAAGTAAGGTGATTTCTTGTCTATTAAACCTCACCAACAATTAATCTTTTCCATGAGAATGACATTGACCTATGACAAGCTGTCTCCCAAAGATAAGCTATTAGAGTGGTAGAGTACAGACAAAGCATTCCTACCCAGCAGCTTCTTTAGGAATCAAGTGTCATGGTCAAGTGGAATGCATCTCGAAGTGTATGTGAGAGATTGGATCAGTAGTTGCCTTCAGAGAGAGGATGTGGATGTCTAGGAGAGACTTTTTTTTTAGCTGAAGTATAGTTGATTTACAATATCGTGTTTCAGGTGTATAGCATGGTGATTCAGATTTTATATATATATATATATATACACACACACGTTTTATATATATAGTTGATTTACAATCTAATGTTTCAGGTATACAGCACAGTGATTCAGATTACATATATATGATATATGTTATATATCATATGTATATATACACACATACACATTTATATATATACTATAATTGATTTACAGTATCGTGTTTCAGGTGTACAGCATGATGTTTCAGATTTTGTGTATGTGTATATATATATATATATATATACTTACACACATGTTAAGCTTCTTTTCCCTTATAGGTTATTACAAAACGTTGAATACGGTTCCCTGTTCTGTACCATAGGTTTTTGCTGTTTTTCTGTTTTATATCTGGTAGTTTGATATGTCACTCTCATCCTCATAATTTATCCCTCCCTCTACCCCCCCCTTCCCCCTTTGGTAACCAGAGTTTGTTTTCTGTCCGTGTGTCTCTTTCTGTTGTGTGAATAAGTTCATCTGTATCATGTTTTTAGGTTCCACAGATAGGTAGTACCATATGATGTATGTCTTTTCTGTCGGGCTTACTTAGTGTGATAAATTCTAGATCCATCCATGTGGCTGCAAGTGGCATTATTTCATTTTTATGGCTGAGTAATATTTCATTGTGTATATATACCACATCTGCCTGATCCATTCATCTCTTGATGGACAGTTAGGTTGCTTCTTCACCTATGTCTCAGTTATTACAAATAGTGCTGCAGTGAACATTGGAGTGCATGTATCTTTTGAATTAAGAGTTTTCTCAGAATGTATGCCCAGGACTTGGATTGCAGGATAATATGATAACTCTTTATTTTTCGTTTTTTAAAGATCCTCCATACTGTTCTCTGTAGTAGCTGCACCAATTCATATTCCCACCAACAGTGGAGAATTCCCTTTTTTCTTCACTCTCTCCAGCATTTATTATTTGTAGACTGTTTAATGATGGCCACTCTGACTGGTGTGAAGTGATACTTCTTGGTAGTTTTGATTTGCATTTCTCTAATAACTAGCAGTGTTGAGCATATTTTAATGTGCCCATCGGCCATCTGTATTTCTTCCTTGGAGAAATATCTGTTAAGGTGTTCTGTCCGGTTTTTGATTGAGTTGTTTGATATTTTTTAAAAAATTAAGTTATATGAGCTGTTTGCATACATTGGAAATAATCCCTTGTTCATCATGTCATTCGCAAATGTATTCTTCCAATCTGTAGGTTGTCTTTTTGTTTGGCTTATAGCTTCCTTTTCTGTGCAAAAGCTTTTAAGTTTAATTATTACTATGTCCCTGAAAATGTTTTTCTTAATTCTTACCTGCTCTGTCTTCCATGTCAATTTTAGAACAATTTTTTTCCAAATTAAAAAAATTCCAATGCGTTTTTATTTTAAACCTATAAAATTATTTGGGAAAAATTAGCTTCTTAGCATATTTAATCTTCCGACTCAGAAACACAGTAGTTCTCTCCATTTATTCAGGCCTTCTTTATACTTTCAGTAACAATGTGTAATTTTCTTTATATAGAGTTGAACGTTTTTGGTAAGGGTTGCCCTGTGTGCTTATATTTTTGTTGCTATTGTAACTTTTCCCTTAAGAAATATGTGGCTGGAATATAAGAAAGCTACTTTTGTATATTTGTACTCTTTCTACTCTGTCATTGTTCAGTTGTTTCTGTTTTTTTAAAGTATATTGCCTGCAAATGTATACTGACATTTAAAAAATATTTCATTAGCTTTATATACAGAGAAGGCAATGGCACCCCACTTCAGTACTCTTGCCTGAAAAATCCAATGGACAGAGGAGCCTGGTGGGCTGCAATCCATGGGGTCCCGAAGAGTCAGACACGACTGAGTGACTTCACTTTCACTTTTCACTTTGATGCATTGGAGAAGGCAATGGCAACCCACTCCAGTGTTCTTGCCTGGGAATCCCAGGGACAGGGGAGCCTGGTGGGCTGTCATCTATGGGGTCGCACAGAGTCAGACACAACTGAAGTGACTTAGTAGCAGCAGCTTTATGTAAAATAATAAAATTTCTATGTTCTTAAATTCCTAATATTATTGATCAGGAATAGACAATAACTTTTTAAAAAATGATTCAGTTTGAATTTATTGATTCCTCTAGGGGTAAAAAAGAATTCAGCATGAAAGAACTTAGGTTGTACGGCTAGGTGATTTTTCTGAAACAGGTATCACATGGTTTCACAAGTATGTACATATGTGAAAACTCATCAAATTATACATTTCAGGTACCTGCAGTCTATTGTATGTCAGTTACACCTTAAAAACAGTATCACAAAACCTTTGCTTGAGTCAGGTTTCTTACTGATAATCTTCCCTTCATTTGCTTTCATTGACAATTTCTATTATAGTTTCTGCTAATGAACTTTCAAGGAGTGCAGTTCAGTAGTTACCATGGTCCCCGACAGGTAATAGACACTCTGAATGTATTAGGTGGAATGTAATTGAGTAACATTAGATTGCTTTTCCTTTAGTACAGTGCTTACAGCACTCGCCGTGCAGGGAGAACCAGGCTCCGGTGAGAACTGTGAGCCATCAGTAAAGAACAGGGGAGGCAGAGAGCTACCTCTCAGGAAGGGCTGGCTTTGCTGGGGACGCAGTGACCCAGGAAGGAGTTTGCCAAGCAGAAAAGGAGGAGTGGGTATAGAAAATAAGGTGGCAGACGCCACGGGGTCCTCAGACGTTCTAGAGGCTCTTCTGTTTGAGCAGCAGTCTGTCTTGCCAGGGGGCACTAGTGATAAAGAGCCTGCCTGCCAGGAGACAAAAGAGCCGTGAGAGTTCCATCCAACCCACTCCAGGGTTCTGGCCTGGAGAATCCCATGGAGGAGCCTGGTGGGCCACAGTCCATGGGGTCGCAGAGAGTCAGACACGATTAAGCAACTTAGCACACACGCACGGTCTTGCCTGCTCTTCCAACAGTTGGTAGCTTTTTCAGGTTGGTTTCTCCTCCAGTACCTGACCCCGGGCCTCGCTTATGTTAGGTCTGCAGAACCCTCTAGAATTCTGTGTCACGTGCTCACTTACTGTACTCACATGCTGCTCTGCCCCTCCACTCACTGGTACTGCACAGCTTCTCTTCATCTCATCTTTGTTCTCCCTGATACCAGTCTCTCCTTACCCTGCTTCATTCTCTGCATTGCAGCCAGAATCAACCTTGATTTTACAGTGACTCATTTGCTGTAGGCCCCATGTTTAACAGCTGACTCCTGAGAGCTTTGATTTGGCATAACAATGTGATTCCAATCTCATTTGTGTGTCTTGAGCAATGCTGATGAAAAAGCCATTCAAATGGGAAGGAAGGGCAGCTGTCGTCTGTGGAGTAATGCGCACAAGTCACTGGGCTAAAGAGGACAGGATTAGAAAGTCCTGGTCAAAATCAAGACAAATCGAGGTGTCCTGTAAGTGTGGCTTTTACACTTGGATGTTTATACCAATCAAAACAAGGACAAACACAAGCATAGTGTTACCTTGAATTTACTAGAAGTCAGCCATAAAAAAGAAGGAAAATCTGTCATTTGCAGCAGCCTGGAAACACTTGGAGGGTATTATACTAAGTGAAATAAGGCAGAGAAAGACAGATACTTTTTGATATCACTCATATGGAATCTAAGAAGTATAACAAACTAGTGAATATAACAACAAAAAAAGCAGATATAGAGAACAGACTAGGGGTTACTCACGGGGAAGGGGAAGGGGCAATGTAGAGACAGGAGTAAGAGATACAAACCATTAACTATAAGCTACAGGGGTATATTGTGTGACAGAGGGATATACCCAATATTTTATAATAACTGTAAATGGAGTGTAACCTTTAAAAACTGTGAATCAGCATATTGTATACCTGTAACTCATATTGTACATCAACTATACTTCAATTAAAAATTTTTAATTTTTAAAGTCAGGATATAACTAATATCATTTTTGTAATAAACTTAATATGATAAATTTATATAACATATCACTATGACCAACCTCGATAGCGTATTCAAAGCAGAGACAAGCGTATTCAAAAGCAGAGACATTACTTTGCCGACTAACGTCTGTCTAGTCAAGGCTATGGTTTTTCCAGTAGTCATGTATGGATGTGAGAGCTGGACTGTGAAGAAAGCTGAGCGCTGAAAAATTGATGCTTTCGAACTGTGGTGTTGGAGAAGACTCTTGAGAGTCCCTTGGACTGCAAGGAAATCCAACCAGTCCGTTCTGAAGGAGATCAGCCCTGGGATTTCTTTGGAAGAATGATGCTGAAGCTGAAACTCCAGTACTTTGGCCACCTCATGTGAAGAGTTGACTCATTGGAAAAGACTCTGATGCTGGGAGGGATTGTGGGCAGGAGGAGAAGGGGACGACCAAGGATGAGATTCTGGATGGCATCACTGACTCGATGGACGTGAATCTGAGTGAACTCCTAGAGTTGGTGATGAACAGGGAGACCTGGCGTGCTGCGATTCATGGGGTCACAAAGAGTCGGACACAACTGAGCGACTGAACTGAACTGAACATAAAAAATAGAAGCACATCTTTATATTTAACTCCTATATAGTGTCAGTTAAAAGTTCTTAGAGGCACTGTAAATTCGTAAAGAAAAGACAGAAACATTGGGGTTTTTTAGTATGTAGCCTTTGTTTTTAGAAGATTAGAGTAAGAATATGTGAGATGCTAAATGATTTAAATTCTTTGAGATAAATCTAATTTTAGCATTAATCTTTTGTGCCTGTGTTACAGAAGTTCATATCCAGCTTTTATTTTCATTCTTGGATGTAAAGTTTAAATTCTTCACAGTTGAAACATAGGCAGAAATATTCTTTCCCTCCTTTCTATTCACTTTCTTGATGGAAAGAGAGAGAGACCATATGGCCTCAAACCCCATTCACAGTGGAAAGTCTGAAGCAGTGATGCAATAGGGACTCCTTTCTCCCTTTGGCATCTTATATGATAGTCTAAATGACCCTCACTTTTTCAGATCAATGTCAGGGTCACCACAGCTGGTCCTAAACAGATATTCTTGAACCTGACCACTCTTCTCATTTTCCCCCAGCTTTCATTTGGTTCTAGTTAATCTCACTTTTTAATTTCTCAAAGGTTGCCAAAACAGCATGTTGAAAGTTACCTTATATTTTCAGAAATTCTCTCTGAATCCCAACCCACACTGATGGCCACATCCTGCCAGATATCCCTCATCTATTATTCCAGCATTTATAGTTTCATGGAGTGTCTAATGAAGTAGCCATTTGCTTGAGTTGCTTAGTCTCCATAGCAACAGTATCTTGGTTTGTATATGCCTGGGTAGCTTCTTACAGCTTGACATGATATGCAGCTAATATTTCTGATTTTTCCTCAGAAGCAACTGGAAATTTGCAGAACGGTATTTTAAAATTTGCTGAATAGAAGTTGTTTGATTCCACTGTTGTATTCTCTTGGCACCCATCACATAGTCATAGGATCATAGACACTTTAATTTGGAAAAATGATTCATACTTGCAGTATATATCACAGGGACTGGCTAGAGAAATGCTGCTTCTATCATCATAAGCAGCTTACTTAATCCTTAACCTAAATAATTTTAGGAGTAAAAGAGAGCCAAGGTTAGCAGTTGGGGCTGCTTGATGATCTTGGATGCTTAGCTTTAAACCATCTTAAATAATTCTGGTTATAAGTATTCAAGTTGCAGAATAATAAATATGAAAATGGGAAAGTACTTATCACAGTAATTTTCCCAGTCTTTTATTGTCAGGTTTCTGTTAGGTCAGCCTCTTTGAACTGCATTACCTCATTTATTTCCCCTCCTACACACCTACTCTAAGTTCCTTCGGTCACTACTGAAGCTAACAGTTACATAAATCTGTTTTCATTTTTAAAATGTGTTTTCTTCAGATTTCACATAGTGAAAACATGAACCTTGCAGAAAATACACATTCTCTAATATGCATTATTTGGACAAGACAGTCAGTGTAGCCTGCTGTGATAGAATTCACAGCTTCAAGAATCTGATCTCATCTTAAATGATAAAAAATTACTGCTGTACCATCTGTTGTAGAATATGTAAAAGCTCACTTAATACCACCAAGTTCATTTCACACCTCAATTGCTTTTATCAAACACACTCCATACTTTAACCCTTACCTCATATGTGAATAAATGAAACCCACAGAAGCCCACTTCCCTTTAGTTATCATCTTGATCTGTATAAAAATGCAGCAAACTCAACAAATTCTGACTAATTTCTTTCTTGGCTCTGAATATTGAACCTGAAGAAGCACCAGCATATTTTAGAATGTGTTCATTCAAATATATGTGTGTACATATACATACATACTTTTTTTTTCACTTTTTCCTGCCCAACTCAATTACTGAATGAATTGCACTAGGAGACCAAAGTTGTTACCTTGGATTTTTCCGTGGACACTGACTTCACCCTCACCTTCAGCCAGCAGCACTGGAGGGCCCTGAGGGCTTCCCTGACGGCTCCAGGGTAAAGAACCCACCTGCCAGTGCAGACGGGAGACGTGGGTTTGATCCCTGAGTCAGGAAGATCTCCTGGAGAAGAAAGTGGCAGCCCACGCCAGTCTCCTGCCTGGAAAATTCCATGGACAGAGTAGCCTGGCAGGCTACGGTCTGTGGGGTCGCAAAGAGTCAGACGTGATTAAGCACAGATGCACATCAAGGTTGACATCTGAGCATGTTCCCTGTAGACGTTCCATGGACACAGACTTCACCCTCACCTTCCCCCCCCGGAGGGATCCGGGGGAAAGAGCTTGGTATAAAACTGGTACCACAAAGGGAGAAATAAAGCAAGGGTTTGTTTCCNGTGGGAGGGGGATTTAGGATTGGGAGCTCGTGTACACCTGTGGTGGATTCATGTCGATGTATGGCAAAGCCAATAGAGTATTGTAAAGTAAAATAAAGTAAAAAAAAAAAAAGGAATAAAATTACATATTTTTACAGTAATGTAAAGATATGTCAAATACAAGGAGTAAATCTGTCAAAAGACCATCAAAAAATTCTACACAGAGAACTATAAAAGATTATTGATATGTTTTAAAATAACACCTGTTGTCTGTTGTGAATGATGCTGCTATGAACTAGGTGTACAAATATCTGTTCAAGTCCCTGCTTTCAGTTCTTTGGGGCATAGACCCAAGAGGTGGAATCTCAGGATCATATAGTAATTCTGTTTTTATTTTTTTGAGGAACATTCATTCTGTTTTCCATAGTGAATGCACCATTTTGCTTTCCACAGAGATTGCAGAGGGGTTCGATTTCTCCACATCCTCATCAGTGGCTGTTATTTTCTGTTGGAAACTAGCAGTTAAAAATATGATGTGGAAAGAAAGCTTTACTGAATAGATGAAATTTGAGTAAAAGCTTTAAGAAAGTGAAGATATGTGCTATATAGTTCTCTGGGAAGAATAGGTAAATGATACGAAGAGAGAAGAGAAAGAGGCACAGAAATGGAGAGTTATGTAAACTAAGAATCGAGGAGAAAAAGATGGTGCTTTCCAGATATGAAGTCAGTAGTAACGATTGTCTATTGATTTATCATCATGGCAATCACTGGTGGCCGTGACAACATCTGTTTCAGAGCGGCATGAGCACAGAGTCCATTAGAGCCGATGTGCCTACATGGAAAGCACTGAGAATATATTTTTAAGAAGTTTGGTTGTAAAAAGGGAGACAGTGATAGTGAGGTTGCTGGGGAGAATGGCAGCTGAAGAGCTGTGTTTTTTTTTTTTTTCAAGACTGCAATGTCTTGAGCATGTATAATTGTTGATGACAAGCAGGAAATAGAGAGATAGAGGTTGTGGCCAACCATATTGAAAAATGAGAAGTAAGTCAATGAGGTAAATAGGTTTCTGGGATGATGGGAGACATTGGGATCCAGGTAAGCCTTTAATGGAAAGTAGTAGAAGAGAAATTGGGTTTGGTGGAAGGGAATCTACATAGCAGACTTTTGATGGTTCTTTTGATGATGACATCTGTTTCATTGTGAGGTAGGGTGAGCTCATCATCTCAGACTGATAGTAGAGATGGTGGGATTGAATATTTAAGATGAGGAGACAAAAAGTTTGTGAATTTCTTTTGAGGACTTGACTAGAAAATAATGAAGTTTTTTTTTTTTTTTGTGAGCAACATTGAGAATACATTTGAGATCAGATGTATATATATTTATGAAAGAAAGTGTTAGTTGCTCAGTCATGTCCAACTCTTTGCATCCCCATAGACTGTAGCCTGCCAGAATCCTCTGTCCATGGGATTTCCCAGGCAAGAATATGGAGTGGGTTGCCATTTCCTTCTCCAAGGCATCTTCCTGACCCAAGGATTGAACCTGAGACTCCCACATTGCGGGCAGATTCTTTACTGTCTGAGCCACCAGGGATGGTAATTATTTAATACAAGATTATTTTTATAGGAAAATCATACTTCAATTAATCACTTCTATATACTCAATCACGTTCAAAGAAAGTGTTGCTTCATGCATCCCTAACTTGAATTAGGAACTTTTGTTTCTAATGACAGCTACCTGAATTGGAGGCAAAATGTCCAGAAAGAAAGAATCTGATTCAGTAGGCTTGATTTGTTTAAACCCTATCAGGAAAAAGTATGGGAATGTGAATTTATGTGAAGCACAAATGTGAACTTAAGAGAAGGAAGAGTACTTCAATTCATAATAAACAATTCAAAATGTAAATGAGTATTTACTAGTTTAGAAATGACATTTTGGAAATACCTCAGTTCTCTGTGCTGCTGTAGGAATTTCTCGGTGAAAGACTGAACCAGCAATTACAAACTTTACAGATGAGGAATGCACATGTCCCCTGCCTGGTATTTGTTGCAATTGCCCTTTATTCAATCACCCACAGCTGGAGTAATTGGATCTTTAGGTACAGGTTAATGGGATAATTAGGCAAACACGATCAAACTTGTATACGATGAGGAAATGGATGGCTGCTGTCTCCCAGCCTCCTGTTGTACACTGTGCTTGAGCAACCTGTTCTTCATTTCTATGGGCAATAAAGTAGGAGATGGATTAGCTGCAAGTGATTTCGTCTGTCTGTAAGGGGAAGTGTGATTTGATTTAAATGATTTTTTTTTTTAAGAGGCAGCTACTGGAATAACTAGCTGGAGATGAAATGGATGAGGTATGCTTGCTTCATAAGCCAATGTAATTTGGCCCTAGTATCTCACAGAATCCTTTGAATGCCATTTTCTTCCTAGTATATTAATAAGATACTCATCCATAGAGCGTTTTTTGGTCATAGGCCTTATAGAGAAAATAGAAAGTGGTATGATTTCATGGAGGAACGTAACAGGAAGCATATACCCAGCAGTGATCTCCCAAATAGACTAAAGCCAGCACAATAGCAAAGGTCTACGATATTGTCTTCTGAAAACTAACGTGATTTGATCTATTTTTTCATCGTTATCTCTGCAAGTTCTCACTGGTTAGTTCTCTTGTGTTATGGGACAGCTTGGGAAATTTGAGGATGGGCTGCAGAGATAGACCGACTTTAGAAGCACAAATATTATTCAAGGAATAAAGACCTTGCATCAGCAAGCATAATATACTCTGCTATTGAACCTCTCCCCTCCTTGTTTCACAAGCCCACTGTGAGAATTATTAAGTGACTTGTATCCAAATGACCACAGTGGATTGTACTGCTATGTAAACTGGCTGATGCTCCTCTACCTTTTTCTGATAACATAGATTTGCTTGTCAGATTAACTTGCTGAGTGCTCATGTATGGGACTCTAATATGGAAGAGAGAGGAAAGTCTGATAATTCTAACAAACTCTATTAAGGAAGATGCTGAGATATAGATATCAAGCTTAGACTCATGTTCTGGAGCAAGCATTTGGGTGATAAATTTGGCACCACATACAACTTTCATGCCTGCCTTTGCCTAGGGTCCATCTCACTTTTGCAAACATATAGTGAATTCAAATGAGAACATTTTATTATTTGTTAAAATAGTATTTTCATTTTAGAACAGTTTTAGGCTTACAGAATTATTATGAAGACAGTACAGTGAGTTCTCGTATACTCATAGTTTCCCCTATTAACATCTTATACAACACTATTATGTACATAACAGCATAACTGTTACAATTGATGAGTCATATTTATATGTTAAATATTAACTAAAGCATGTAATTTATTCAGATTTCTGCAGGTTTTTTCCTTTTTCCATTTTTGTTGCTTTGTCTTTTCTGTTCTAGGATCCCATCTAGGGTACCGCACTGCATTTAGTTCACAAGTTTATTTTCAATTAATTTATTTGTTAATTGAAGGATAATTGCTTTAAGAATTTTGTTGTTTCCTGTCAAATCTCAACATGAATCAGCCATAAGTATACATATATTCTGTAACTTTTGAACCTCCCTCCTATCTCCCTTCCCATCTCACCCATCTAGGTTGATACAGAGCCCCTGTTTGTGTTTCCTGAGACATATGGCAAATTCCCGTTGGCTATCCATTTTACACGTGGTGATGTAAGTTTCCATGTTACTTTCTCTGTATATCTTACCCTGTCTCCCCATGTCCATAAGTCTATTCTCTATGTTTGTATCTCCATTGCTGCCCTGCAAATAAATTCTTCAGTACCATTTTTCTGGATTCTGTATATATGTGTTATTATGCAATATTATCTTTCTTTTTTTTATTTTTAATTTTTTTACTTTATTCTACTTAACAATACTGTATTGGTTTTGCCATACATCGACATGAATCCACCACAGGTGTATACGAGCTCCCAATCCTGAATCCCCCTCCCACTCCCACCCCACATTGTCTCTCTGGATCATCCCCATGCACCAGTCCCAAGCATCCTGCATCCTGCATCGAACATAGACCGGTGCCTCATTTCTTACATGATAGTATACATGCTTCAATGCCATTCTCCCAAATCATCCCACCCTCTCCTTCACTCTGTATAATTATTTTAGGCTCCTCTTTGTTGTGACAGTTTCTCAGATTTTTCCTGCTTTTAACTGACCTTGACAGTATTGTGGAGAGCTGGTCAAGTACTTTGTAAGGTGTCCCTCAGTTGGATGCTGTCTGATGTTTTTCTTATGATTAAACTGCAGTTATGGGTTCTGGGGAAGAAATCCACAGAGATGAAGTGCCACTCTTAACACATCATATCAAGGGTACACACTGTCAATATTACTTGTCACCATTGATGTTGACTTTGATCACCTGACTTGAAGTAATGTTTTTGAATTCTCTACTATAAAGTTACTTTCCCTGCCTCCATTTCCATACTGTACTCTTTGGAAAAAGTCACCACGTACAGTTCACATTTAAAGAGTGGGGAGTTATGTTTGATCTTTTTAGTATGAAAGAGCTACATAAATTATTTCTGCACAGGAATATTTTTCTGTTCTTTGCCATTTATTTATTCAACCATTAATCAAATCAATATTTATTTTATACTTTGAGTTAAAAGTCCAATACTACCTTATTTTCTTGATCCAATTGTTCTAGGTTGGGCCCTTGGGAGTTCTTTCCATCAGTTCCTGTGTTCCTTTGATGCATTCCCATTATTGTGGAGGCTTTTATATTTGTTAGTTTGTTTTTAGCACTTTCTAACATTCCGACACTCCATGTGATGCTCCATGTGTCTTTCCTTCTCCAGTCTTAGAAACAGCTATTTCTCCCTTTTATTAAAGAACGGTACTAGAAATGCAGATTTGGGCACTAGGTGTGCTTGTTGGTACTGGGCTGTCATTGCGTCTAGGCCTTTTTGGCTGTCAGAAGGAAATACATGTTTGTATAGTTATCATAGGTATGTGTGTATGGGCACACACANCTGGATGGCATCACTGACTCGATGGACGTGAATCTGAGTGAACTCCTAGAGTTGGTGATGAACAGGGAGACCTGGCGTGCTGCGATTCATGGGGTCACAAAGAGTCGGACACAACTGAGCGACTGAACTGAACTGAACATAAAAAATAGAAGCACATCTTTATATTTAACTCCTATATAGTGTCAGTTAAAAGTTCTTAGAGGCACTGTAAATTCGTAAAGAAAAGACAGAAACATTGGGGTTTTTTAGTATGTAGCCTTTGTTTTTAGAAGATTAGAGTAAGAATATGTGAGATGCTAAATGATTTAAATTCTTTGAGATAAATCTAATTTTAGCATTAATCTTTTGTGCCTGTGTTACAGAAGTTCATATCCAGCTTTTATTTTCATTCTTGGATGTAAAGTTTAAATTCTTCACAGTTGAAACATAGGCAGAAATATTCTTTCCCTCCTTTCTATTCACTTTCTTGATGGAAAGAGAGAGAGACCATATGGCCTCAAACCCCATTCACAGTGGAAAGTCTGAAGCAGTGATGCAATAGGGACTCCTTTCTCCCTTTGGCATCTTATATGATAGTCTAAATGACCCTCACTTTTTCAGATCAATGTCAGGGTCACCACAGCTGGTCCTAAACAGATATTCTTGAACCTGACCACTCTTCTCATTTTCCCCCAGCTTTCATTTGGTTCTAGTTAATCTCACTTTTTAATTTCTCAAAGGTTGCCAAAACAGCATGTTGAAAGTTACCTTATATTTTCAGAAATTCTCTCTGAATCCCAACCCACACTGATGGCCACATCCTGCCAGATATCCCTCATCTATTATTCCAGCATTTATAGTTTCATGGAGTGTCTAATGAAGTAGCCATTTGCTTGAGTTGCTTAGTCTCCATAGCAACAGTATCTTGGTTTGTATATGCCTGGGTAGCTTCTTACAGCTTGACATGATATGCAGCTAATATTTCTGATTTTTCCTCAGAAGCAACTGGAAATTTGCAGAACGGTATTTTAAAATTTGCTGAATAGAAGTTGTTTGATTCCACTGTTGTATTCTCTTGGCACCCATCACATAGTCATAGGATCATAGACACTTTAATTTGGAAAAATGATTCATACTTGCAGTATATATCACAGGGACTGGCTAGAGAAATGCTGCTTCTATCATCATAAGCAGCTTACTTAATCCTTAACCTAAATAATTTTAGGAGTAAAAGAGAGCCAAGGTTAGCAGTTGGGGCTGCTTGATGATCTTGGATGCTTAGCTTTAAACCATCTTAAATAATTCTGGTTATAAGTATTCAAGTTGCAGAATAATAAATATGAAAATGGGAAAGTACTTATCACAGTAATTTTCCCAGTCTTTTATTGTCAGGTTTCTGTTAGGTCAGCCTCTTTGAACTGCATTACCTCATTTATTTCCCCTCCTACACACCTACTCTAAGTTCCTTCGGTCACTACTGAAGCTAACAGTTACATAAATCTGTTTTCATTTTTAAAATGTGTTTTCTTCAGATTTCACATAGTGAAAACATGAACCTTGCAGAAAATACACATTCTCTAATATGCATTATTTGGACAAGACAGTCAGTGTAGCCTGCTGTGATAGAATTCACAGCTTCAAGAATCTGATCTCATCTTAAATGATAAAAAATTACTGCTGTACCATCTGTTGTAGAATATGTAAAAGCTCACTTAATACCACCAAGTTCATTTCACACCTCAATTGCTTTTATCAAACACACTCCATACTTTAACCCTTACCTCATATGTGAATAAATGAAACCCACAGATGCCCACTTCCCTTTAGTTATCATCTTGATCTGTATAAAAATGCAGCAAACTCAACAAATTCTGACTAATTTCTTTCTTGGCTCTGAATATTGAACCTGAAGAAGCACCAGCATATTTTAGATTGTGTTCATTCAAATATATGTGTGTACATATACATACATACTTTTTTTTTCACTTTTTCCTGCCCAACTCAATTACTGAATGAATTGCACTAGGAGACCAAAGTTGTTACCTTGGATTTTTCTGTGGACACTGACTTCACCCTCACCTTCAGCCAGCAGCACTGGAGGGCCCTGAGGGCTTCCCTGACGGCTCCAGGGTAAAGAACCCACCTGCCAGTGCAGACGGGAGACGTGGGTTTGATCCCTGAGTCAGGAAGATCTCCTGGAGAAGAAAGTGGCAGCCCACGCCAGTCTCCTGCCTGGAAAATTCCATGGACAGAGTAGCCTGGCAGGCTACGGTCTGTGGGGTCGCAAAGAGTCAGACGTGATTAAGCACAGATGCACATCAAGGTTGACATCTGAGCATGTTCCCTGTAGACGTTCCATGGACACAGACTTCACCCTCACCTTCCCCCCCCGGAGGGATCCGGGGGAAAGAGCTTGGTATAAAACTGGTACCACAAAGGGAGAAATAAAGCAAGGGTTTGTTTCCATAACTGCTATTCAGCCTCATTCAGAATGTCTATCAAAGCAGCATTTACAAAAATTAATGACTCGGATCATCGTATAAACAGTTTAGCAAAATAAAATGGATTTTGTCCACATAAATAGCCTCTGTAATAACTTGTATCATCCATGCATGTTGATGATGCAGAGAATATTTGTATACATTTGTTTGGGGCCCATAATAGTAGTCTTTCTCTGACTAAGAGGAGCTACATGAAGAATAGCCTGATATCCCTCATGTTTTATAGGAGTTAAAAACTATAAAGTAAGTGACTAAAAGGTAAAGCCTCTCTTAAATAGTGCTAGCAATGCAAGTAAAATGACACACGGAGTCTGAATCCATAAAGCATCAGGGCTGTTTCTGCCCACACCTTGTTTTAGAAAAGGTTTTCCTGTATGCTCAGCTTTTTGTCTTTGTACTAAGACCAGCTATTAAAAAACCTAGACTTGATTTGAACCAGATAGTGTTCTATGTATTTGGAAAAACTGGGACTGAAACATTTCTTTAATGCCTTCTTCTCTCTACTAATATCAAGAAAAATTATTTTCTTAAATTTATAAAATGATATGTTCAGTTCTTAATACATCTGTCCATAAGCTCTGTAAAAGAAAATTTGCTAGGTAACTTCATGTCAGTGTTCGCAGTTCCTCACCAAATGATAACCTAGCCGGAAGCCTGTTTATCAGTCAGCAGATAAGAAGTCTTAGGAGCTTACAGAAGTGGGGGCTGAATAGTCTCTTGATAAGGCTGGCAACATGAACTGCCAAAACTGTGAAAATAGAGAATCTTAGGATAATGATTACTCTCAGCACTTGATCAGTATGGTAACATAAGCATTAGGGTTTCTGTTATGAAACTGAGTTAGTTTTATTATATGAACGGTCATCTCTAGCAGTTTCTCTTTACTTTTTAAAGCATTTTATCCACAGAAGTAGAACCTGTGTGAGACTAAGCTCTCAAAAGCAAATTCAACTTTAAATTAATGAATACGTTTCAATTCTTAATGAAAATACTTTTGCATTCTGTTTCTTAAATACTTGATTATGGAGATGTTTACTTTAAATCAATGAATATATTTCAGTTCTTAATGAAAAGGCTTTTGTATTCTATTTCTTAAATATTTGACTGTTAAGGTGTTTTTAATCAAGATGTGTATGATGTGATTCGAGAATATTCAAGGGCTTGGTGGCACCCAGGACCCCACTCTGAGCTGCCACAGTGACTGCTTGGCCCGCAGTTCCCTTCTCCCGTCGTCTCAGTCACACATCCCTGTGGGGTTCTATGAGCCCTTGTTGTTCATGGGGACTCCACCAGGAAGCAGGAGGCAGCAGTCAGTTCCTGAGCTGTGAGGGAAACTCAGGCAGGAGTTTCTCGAATCAGTACTGAGGCAACACCTGCCCTCTGTAGAGGAGAGTGATCTGGGAGAAGAGCTGGATGGCGAAATCTGAGTGGCATGAGTGAAGTGATGATGTCAAGACCTCTACACGTTGTCTACCTGGATCCACCTCACACAAAAGTCTATGAGGGTCAGTGTGGATAAGTGTTGGGCCAAGCAATTAAAAGACATGAAAATCTAAGCTAATCATTAGACATTATGGGCAGAAAGGGGCCCAAGAGTTATTGTTTAATGTCCCCTGAAAGCATTAGCCTCTTTGGCTGATGAAGTGAAATAATCTAAAGCTGTATGGAAAAAAATCTAGAGAAAACCAACTAAAAATGTCTAGGCAGTGAAAAAGAGGGCCAAGTGAAATAGATAAAGGGAAGGAGGGGAACAGTTACTTCGTTCAGTTGTATCCGCTCTACAGTTGGTCCGGAAGTGACCCCATCTCCTGGGAAGAAAAATACATAACCTTCTGTAATCATGTTTTATATGAGGAAGACGGGAAAAGATTTTTCAAAACTATTTAGTTTTAAATGGTTATGTGTTATCTATGTACCTTTAGAAGATGTTCTGCTCAAGTGCATTTTTCTACTTTTGTTAGACTCATGTTCTAGTCACTGCTGGTTGAAAGTCATCTGTGAGAGACTGATTTGAGTGCCCTAAGGATTAACTCCAAAAATACTTTGACTGCATCTGAAATTCAGTAAATTTTTAAAATTTCTGATATATAAACAGTTACCCAGAACTATAAGCTCCCATATTTTTAATATGTCTTTTGGTGCTGTGGTTTAATTATTCTAATTAGCACTTTCATGAACATTACATGTTTTACCTGCAGCTGAATGACATTTAGAAAGAAATTTTCTTATCCTTGAAGACATCAAAGACAATGAAAGAAAGTGCTTTTTATCTGATGTAGCCAGATACCCCTATCAGTATAAAGGATGAACTTAGTTTCCATAAACCTTGGTTTTAAAATCTAATCAGTGAAGCAGGTTATTATTAAAAGTTGTGCTTATTCAAATAACTTCCATACATTTCTGGTTAGTGTGACTATTTGAATGATTACAGTAAGTAAAATAATAATAAAATGTATTGAATTGTACTTTGGGACAAGCCACTTTTAAGTGTTTAAAGATTATCTTGCATACTTCTGTTGCTATAATCATCATTTTTTCTCATGAGAGTACCAAGATGTTGAAGAGATTGGCTAACTTGACCACGGTAACACCTGGACTAGAACTAGACCTTAAAACCAGAATCTGGTTTTAGATCCTGCCATGCCATGGTGTATGGTACATTCTCTCTAAACTAAGCATTGTTCAGAGCCATTCTGGGTGCCTTGGGTTTGCTTTAATCTTTGATTTTTATTTTTAATGGGAAATTATCAGCATGAATTTGAATTTAAAAAGTATTTCTTTGTTGCTTTTTTGAATACAGTCATCCCTGGGCATGGGACATTGGTTCCAGGACCCCCTGCAGACACCAAAATTCCAGATGTGCATGTCCCTTATACAAAATGAAATTCACAGATGTGCACGTCCCTTATACAAAATGAAATACACAGATGTGTATTAAATAAAATGATATTAATAGAGTTGGACCTTATTATCCACACGTTTTGCATCCTCAGCTACAAAAGGCCGGCTGTATTGAGTTATAAATACAGTTCCTAGTCCTTTTTACCCACCACTCTGGGAATCATAGCAAATTATTTAGGCTTTTTACTTTTCTTGGAGTATGGAGAAGAGAAATAAAAGTTCTTATAAATGAAACAAGTATTTTTGTCATTCATCATCCATTGGAGTTTAGGGTAATTTTCAAAAGTAGCTACTTGGACATGTCTTGAGAACTAACAAATGATCCCTGATTTGCTAAACTTTTTTTCCTCATGAGTTTCTACTTTGTGCCTGTACTAAAATATTAACTATTTGATTAACAGGAAAAGCAGAAGCAGTTAAAGGATTTTTTACCTGAAACGCTGTTGCTTCCTTCTGCCCCCGCTCCCGCCTTGGGCTTTGCCTGCCCTTGTTCTTCCCCCATCACACGCACACTTACATTGAAATACAGTCTTTCCAAGATGAAAAACAGTTTACTTTCCGGAGATGGTATAAGAAATCATGCTTGACGTGGTCTAAAGAAAAAACACTTTGCAGTGAATAAGTTGCAGGTGACCAAAGTCCATAGTTCTTCAGGCACTGTCTATCAGATCTAATCCTTTGAATCTATTTGTCACTTCCATTGTATAATTGTAAGGGATTTGACTTAGATCATATTTGAATGGTCCAGTAGTTTTCCCTACTTTCTTCAGTTAAAGTCTGAATTTGGCAATAAGGAGTTCATGATCTGAGCCACAGGCCAAAATTCATAATTATTTGAACAAAAACTCCAGGCAGTCTGAATCTTAGGTACCCTGTTGATTCCCAGAGTCACAAGAACCGGTTGTGTGTGCTGTCTTCTGCCCGCCTTCCTCCACCGTGGGCATCTGTATGGTACTTGGACACCACCAGAGTGCTGGCGACTGGGAAGTAATACCACTGCATGGGCTGAAGGGGAGCTTCCCTCGTGGCTCAGATGATAAAGAACCTGCCTGCAATGCAGGAGACGTAAGAGACATGGATTCGACCCCTGGGTCAGGAACCAGTGTTCTTGTCTGGAGAATCCCATGGGCAGAGGATTCTGGCGGGCTACAGTCCACGGAGTCACAGAGAGTCAGACATAACTGAGTGACTAATACAAACAGGCTAAAGGTAGCTACTGAACATGCCTTCAGGTTTAAGATAATAAGTAGGTTACTTAAGGAAAGACTATGAGAGCAAAGGAAATTATAGAAGATAGTAAAAATATTCTGGCCATTGGGTAAGATACTTACATTTTGGACTATTGAGTGGAGATTCTGTGTCCTTTAGCTGATGGACGATACTCTCTGGAATGTTGGTGGTGTATGCTCTTCCAGGAGAAGTGACAATTTGACAAGGGATTGACAGTCTTACAGTGTTTGGCTGTAAAACAAAAATTAGGCAGTAATTAAAAAAACAAAACCAAGACACTTACAAAGTGTCTCTCATTTATTTTACCTTACCCAACACATACCCAAAAACTTGTGGGTGACTTGATTCTAACGAATGTAGGAGCAAGCAAAGTCCACTGTGGATTTTTATTCCCTCACCAATGAAAGAAATATTCTATGTCTGTATTGTCCTATATGGTATCCACATGCGGCTGTTGAACACTTAACATGGCTGACGTGTCTGAGGAAATGAAGATTCAGTTTAAATAGTTGCATATCGCTAGTGGCTACTCTGTTGGATGGTGCAAGTGGGTAATGGAGTTTTTCCCCTTTTGTTGGGTTTTTCCTACATAGTGAAAATTAAGCCTTATGTATTTTACAGTCTCTTCTCTTAAATGGCAGATCTAGGTGTTAGCATGTGCTGTGCTGTGCTTAAGTTGCTCAGTCGTGTCCAGCTGTTTGGAACCCCGTGGACTGTAGCCCACCAGGCTCCTCTGTCCATGGGGATTCTCCAGGCAAGAATACTGGAGTGAGTGGGTTGCCGTTTCCTTCTCTATATTACTGTAAATCTTACGATATGACGTCCAGATTACCGTTATTGATTAATCACAGCCTACAACTTGTCTTTTTCTCATCTTTTTTCCCCCTCACTTGCTTATTTAAGACATTTATATTGCATGCCTAATTTCTAGGCCCTGGGAATATGAACAGGGTCCCTATTTTCATGAAGCTTAAAATAATTAACAGGTATTTGTAAGACACTTAAATTACTTAATTTTAATGTTTACTCTCTGTAATCCTTCTAGTAGTCCTTCCAGGTAAGGATATGTTTGATTACTTGTCAGTTGCAAGTGCTGAAATTTTTTCAAATCCACATTCTAACAGACAAATGTGTGTTGGGTTGGCCAAAAAGTCTGTTTGGGCTTTTCCTTAAGGTTGTATGGAAAAACCCAAATGAACTTTTTGGCCAACCCAATACTGTTAATACTATTACTGTTCCTCTGAGAAACTCTCTATCCTGTTGGAGCTTCCTGTAAATGCACTGTCTTAAAACTAGGCATCATCAGAACCTTTTGGTATTAGTAGATGACCTGGTTATTCCCTCACCTTGCCTTCCCCCTAGCCTTCTGCCCGCCCGCTCCTGAGCTGGGCCTTCTTCTAAACATTGCATCTTGTTTTCTGACTTGGGCCCAGAAGGTGTCCTCTCGCTCGCAGGCAGTCCCAGCGCTCTGGCTGTTCCTGCTTCTTGCAGGGACACTTTTCTCTTGCTCACCCTGCAAATATCAGCCTCCTGCTCCCCCATGGGAAGCACTGTTTACCTCCTTCACTGCTTTACTCCCTCCTTTTCAATAATGAAATCAACATCATAAGATAATTTACCTTCTTTTGTGAAACCTGTCATTTTAAGAATAGCATAAATTGCAGTCAAATGCAGCTGGAGCACAAAGGATAGATGGATGCTAAAGTAATGATATTTATATCACAAAATGACTCCTACACATTGGCAGTTGCTGATGGAAACATTTGTTGTTCAGTGGTTTTGGAGTTGCTTAATCCTATACTTGACAACCAGATTAGCTAGGCAGTATTACTTAGGGATTTTTGCTTAGGCAGGAGAATAGTCTCTGTGCATATAATGAGGCGTTATTGTGGAATTTGTTAATACAGGATTCAACCTTTTCTCTTGTGATATAATTGTCCAATAAAGGTGTCATTTGTTCACTTGCTTAACCAATATTTGTTGAGTTACTTTTATATAAGACACACTAAGTGAGATCAATGAAGGATTAACTGAATAAAATATGTAGACTTGTCTTCCCCAGTCTGCCAACAGCTTAGAGCAATAGAAATTTGGCTTTTTTTTCATTGTTTTAGATTTTGACATTTAAAATATTTGCAGAGTGTTTATACTACTGTTTTATTTGAGGATTGAATTCCCATTACAGTGTGTAAATTGTAATACACTATAATGTAGACCTTTAAGTAACTTTAATAAGGTGGATTGTGGACTATAATTATAACCAGTGGCTAGTGACATTGATGAAATAGGAATCTTTTTTCAGTATTGTAAAGAAGAATGTATTGGACTTCTCTGGCAGTCCAGCAGTTAAGACTCCGTTCTTCCCATGCAGGGTGTGTGGATTTGACCCCTGGTCAGGCAACTACTACATACTACATGCTACTTGGTGTGACCAAATTTTAAAAAAAAAAGTGCTCTTTTGTATGTGTCTGTGTAGAATTAGGCTAACTGAAAGCAGGTGGGTGCCTTCAATTTCTTTTCCAATAAAGGAAAATTACTTTTTTTGAGATGTAGGTGTTACACAATATTATATAAGTTTCAGATGTACAACAAAGTGATTCATAATGTTTAAAGGTTATATTCCATTTATAGTTATTACAAGAGAATTACTTGTTTTTAGCCAAACTCAATGAGCTTTTAATTAGAGATGTTATTCAGCTATATGGCCTTTTAGGGAGTGTATAGATTAACTTCTTGAGGCTTTGGGTTAAAAAAAAAGAAAAGGTCTGAGTTCCTGTTGTTTTGCTTTTAAGATTGAGAAGATGTATGCAGAGCTTTAACACAATTTCTACAACGTAGCAAAATACTTCATAGATGTCTGTCGTTAAGGCTGTTTCATTAGTGTTTTCACTCTCAGGTTATATAGCCCTGGAGCTCTTCCTTTGATTGGAAAGTTAGAAACTGACCCTTTATATAATATTCTAGAAAGACTGGTAATTCAGTGAATCCTAGTCTTCTAAGACTGTGGACATAGATTCTAAACTGGACTGAAATGGTGGTAGTAATTAGCACCACACTTTTGTTTTTCAGTAGTTTGTAAAAGTAGGGTCTGTCTGTGTCCAAATGATCACATAGGAATATTTTTCTATTATTAATTCTTGAAAATAACACCGTGTCTTTAAATTTTCTGAAAAAGTTAAGACTGTTTAAAAAAAGAGAGATTTATTTATTTTTGGCTGTGCTGGGTCCTCGCTGCTGGGCACTCGGACTTTGTCCTGTTGTAGCGAGTGGGGCCTACTCTTCATAGCAGCGAGCAGGCTTCCCACTGAAGGGACTGCTTTGGTTGTGGAGCACCAGCTTAGTGGCCTTGCAGCATGTGGGATCTTTCTGGACCAGGGATCAAACCCATGTCCTCTTCATTGGCAGGCTGATTCATAACCACTGGACCACCAGGCAAATCCCAGACCAATTTTTTAAATGATTGGGACAATAAAGCTTTCAGCTTTCCCCCAGTCCAGCCCCAGACCTCTGTGTGTAGTTTGCTGTTCAGCTGTGCAAACCAGATATTTCCACATTGTATTATTTTGTACAAGCCTAGTTTTAAACCTTATTTTGACTTTGAAGACGTGTTGAGGTCAGTGATGTTTAATTTGGTACATTGTTCAGTGGTGAAATGGAGTTGCAAATTGTTCTGACACTTCATGGGATAATGTTAAATGAATTATTTAGTGTTAAGTAAAGAGCCCTGCTAAATTATTTTAAACTATTCAAGTTAATTAAAGTATTTTAAGGTTTAGTTTTTCAAAAATATATTTTCCATCCATAGGTTAACCTTTTGAATTTTGAATCATAAGATATCCTCTTTTAATTAAAACAAAACCCTTAGACTTGACTTTTTAAATGTATAATAAGAAGGTTAAATTTTTATATGAGCTCTTTAAAAAAAAAGTTAATTCAGTGTTTTCCTTTATATATTTAAAAGATTGAATTCTTTGAGGATTAAAATGGTATGACACTCTATGGATGATGAAATTGGCTGTTAGAACTTCTGCATTAGAATTGAAAGGAAACCATGCCACCTAAATCTGAATCAGGACGCAGTGGCTGAAAATAAATTCTAGTGTAAGAGTATGACAAGAAATAAGCTACCATTTATAAAAACGCACTTAACCTAAACACACTGAAATCCCAAGGAATTTTCAAGCTGTGAAGTAATGGGAACAATCATTTAATGTGGAAAGAAGAAGCCAGTGCATGCCTCCCTCTTTGAATGTCTCATAAGATCAAATTGTGGAGCGAGGTGATTGAAACAGAAAAGATAATTTAGTGGCAGCATAGCAGCTAGATTACCATTTAGAGAGGCCAGGCCCCTGAGAAATGATTGCATTAAGGGGATAGGCCTAAGGTTAGAATACAGAGAGAGGTGTTCAGAAACAGGCTGCCACTTGTTTCTTTTTTTTCCCCCCTCCCCTTTACACATGCATAGTTCTCAGTTCAGTTCAGTCGCTCAGCTGTGTCCGACTCTGCAACCCTATGGACTGCAGCATGCCAGGCTTCCCTGTCCATCACCAGCTCCTGGAGCTTGCTCACACTCATGTCCATCGAGTTGGTGATGCCATCCAACCATTTCATCCTCTGTCATCCCTTTCTCCTCCTGCCTTCAATCTTTCCCAGCATCNAAAGAGACCATAGCAAAAATCAACAAAGCCAAAAGCTGGTTCTTTGAAAGGATAAATAAAATTGACAAACCATTAGCCAAACTCATCAAGAAACAAAGAGAAAAAAATCAAATCAATAAAATTAGAAATGAAAATGGAGAGATCACAACAGATAACACAGAAATACAAAGGATCATAAGAGACTACTATCAGCAATTATATGCCAATAAAATGGACAATGTGGAAGAAATGGACAAATTCTTAGAAAAGTACAACTTTCCAAAACTGAACCAGGAAGAAATAGAAAATCTGAACAGACCCATCACAAGCATGTAAATTGAAAGTGTAATCAGAAATCTTCCAGCAGACAAAAGCCCAGGTCCAGATGGCTTCACAGCTGAATTCTATCAAAAATTTAGAGAAGAGCTAACACCTATCCTACTGAAACTCTTTCGGAAAATTGCAGAGGAAGGTAAACTTCCATGTACTTTAAAAATGAGCCTAAAGCTGTGGATTGGTATGGATACTTAGCTATGTAAGCAAATGCACAAAGTTCTGGAATAATATATACTTGACTATTAACAGGGGAGCTGGCCAGAGGGATTGGGGTGAGGAGGTAAAGTGAAACTATTACTTTTTCTGATCATTTGATTTTTTTAAATAATGAGAATGTATTATTTGTATAACTCATCAAACATACATAAAAATAGGGAGGTTGCAACTAAGTTTTCTGGGAAAAGTACATTGAATTGCTTCCCAAAGAGGCTATTCAGGAAACCAAAGGTGGGTGTAATGGAAGTTTTTCCCTTTTTATTTTGGTAGTGGTTGGTTTANCATTTGATTTTTTTAAATAATGAGAATGTATTATTTGTATAACTCATCAAACATACATAAAAATAGGGAGGTTGCAACTAAGTTTTCTGGGAAAAGTACATTGAATTGCTTCCCAAAGAGGCTATTCAGGAAACCAAAGGTGGGTGTAATGGAAGTTTTTCCCTTTTTATTTTGGTAGTGGTTGGTTTATTTATATAATGAAGCGAGAGAGGTTTTTTTTTTTTTTTTTCCATATACTTTTTTGGAAAGCATACCTGCATAGCCTGCAGATGGGGGAGGGCATTATACACAGCTGGTCAAGGCAGCTACATACTGGTATATTGAAGAGAGAGTGCGAATCTCATATTCCCTTGCTGACCAGAACCAGAGACTCCCATCATTAAAGACGGGAAACCTAAGGGTCACTCACGGTGTCCTGTCTGCCGCCCTGCCTGCCGCCCCAGAGCTCTGCTGGACTTAGGGCTCGGGGAAGCTTAGGGAGGCTCAGGGGCCAGGGCTATTGTTTTTCAATAGAGCTCACACTCTGTAAAAAGTACAGTTCTAGGCTGCTAACTACCAGGCATGACACTGCTTCTTCCATGACACCAGAGTTCCCTTCCAAATGTGCACGTTGTGCAGTAATTCACTGTTTATAAGTCTGTCTCCCTTCTCCCCTGTTAGCTTCTTCAGTGCAGGAGTTGTGTTTGTTCATCTTTCTGTCCTCAGCACCCTGTACAGTGTCTTGACACACAGCTGATGCTCAAGAAATGTTGGCGGAATGAATGATGGAAAGCCTGAGTTCCAAATGACTAACTGATAAGTAAACTTTGGAAAAGCGAGGTTTCCTCTGGTTGGCTGTACGAGGCCAACAGTTAGAAACCGGCACAGTGGACTCTTAGCCAAATGGCCCCTTGCTCCCCGTGTTGACTTTGGACCGAACAGCCTGTGTTCGAATCCTGAAACCACCCCTAACAAGCTGGTGACTTGGGCAAGTTTCTTAAACTCCCCGTGTCTCAGTTTTCTCATCGGTGAAATCAAGAGACCAAAATAATCTACCTTGTGCTCTGGTTGTTAGGATTCAGTGAGACAATTAATGCAGAACTTCAACAGCAAAGCCTGGGTACACAGACAGATTCATGCATTGTTCATCTGTAGCAATCAATATTGTCCAGAATCTTTGAGACATGAGTCATTCTAGTTGGTCACATTGTCCGAATACCCCTTCTAAACACTCAGGTGTTTCTTATGTTACTAATTTCTAAATATATATTTTAAAAGCGGATTCTATTTCCCGAAACACAGTGAGGAGCATCTTGATGTTTACCTGGAGAGCGTGATCCTCGGCAGGCATTATTGTCCCGTGTGGATACAGAAGTGCTGGGAGCTTGAGGACGGGGGTGTGGGTGTCGTGGCTCCCAGCTGCTCTGCTCTTTGCTTCTGTCTGACCTTCCTAAATGGTCAGCTGTCAATTCTTACTACTCACAATGGCCTGCTTTTAGCCTTTTCTCTCACCTTTATAATTTTCTTCTCTAATATGATGTGTTTTGCAGAATCAGACAAACACGCATGTTTTAATTGTATAAGAGTGACTCGATGAGGCTTATTGAGCTCTTTAATGACTAAATTGAGGACTTTGTCACTTCTGTTATCTAGTTCTCTCCTATTTGGCATCAATAAGCAATAGATTTGAGACAGGTGAAGTCCTTACCATTCATGAAAGCATTTCATTCTCTCTCCTATTCTACAGTTTTAGCTGGAATGCAAGATAATGCCCTTGCACTGGACTGGAGCTTGTACCACTTCTCCAAACAGAAGGAAGCAGCCTATGCTGCTGGGTTCATGTCCTGAACCAGCCACTCAGTTTCTCCTTTTCGAACAAGGAGCCTAAGTCTTGCTCTCAGTTGTCAGTAGGGTTTACATGAGATACTATGTGTTAATATAAGTGAAAGGGCTTTGTTGTTATAAAGTGCTGAAATTTTATAGCTAGCATTGCTACTACTCCAACACATTTTGCGGTTTATTTTTTTTTTAATTGTACTTCTGTGGATCTGGATTGAGAGAGAATACTGTGCGTGCCTTATCAGAGAAATTCATCAGTGGCCTCTCAATGAAGTACCTTCATTTAAAATATTTTATGAAACTTTGTGAAGCTGCTGTTTAATGGATCACGGAAAACGGTTGGCAAAAGGTAATGAAAATAGCTACCCTGTGGTGTTCAATGAACTGAGAAGAGGGGGAGAAATTCCTTATTCCAGTAGATTTTGCTGATAAGCTC
This sequence comes from Neotragus pygmaeus, assembly GCA_006410875.1. NCBI lineage: Eukaryota > Metazoa > Chordata > Mammalia > Artiodactyla > Bovidae > Neotragus > Neotragus pygmaeus. The sequence goes on along the minus strand of SJYV01055243.1, from coordinate 17,589 downwards.
TTTGGTATATACAGATGGGAAAGTGTTAAAAATATGTTTGTGGTATGTTCATGGGTTTCAATAAGGGGCTGTTGATAATTAAGTAAATCTGATATTTTTCTTCTAAATGTATATTAAATTTCTCAAATTAGATTTATTAGATTGATTTCTGCCATGGTGTGCACAGTGTGAAATGCTTAGAGAATATTTAGCTAATATTCTTTTTTCCCTCTGTTTCAGACTTGTTTTAGCTGACACTTTTCTCCTCTCTCTCATATTTACTTCTTAATCTCTTTCAACCTTTATGGGTATCCACCTGAAATGAATTCCTCTTTGCATTCCTGTGTCCTCTGCATGTCGTGCTAAGTCACTTGCATCGTATCCAACGCTTTTCAGCCTTATGACCTGTATCCTTCCAGGCTCCTCTGTCCATGGCATTCTCCAGGCCAGAATACTGGAGTGGGTTGCCATGCCCTCCTCCAGGGGATCTTCCCGACCCGAGGATTGAATCTGCATCTTTTATGTCTCCTGAGTTGGCAGGTGTGTTCTTTACCACAAGTGCCACCTGGGAAGCCCCCTGTGTCCTCTGGGGCTAGCTAAACCCGCGGATGCCTTGAGTATGGACCCAGTTTTGCCTTCTTTATATAGTTAGTGAGCCTGGCTCAGGGCCTCTCTAACTGCTGTTTAATGGCGTGCAGGAGTTTGGAGTGATTCTAAGGCTAAAATTCATGTATCTGAAAGACAAGGTTTAATTTCAACCAGAAGGAAATTAATAAGTGCACTATGAGAAGTTGCCAGAGGAGGAGGAAGTAGGAGGCCACGTGATGTGGGGGAAGATTCTAGAATCTCAAGGTCTGTGCTTATGTCTTCATCCTCTGGTTTATAACCCTGTGAGTCACTTAGCAATGTGCAGGTCCCTTCCTCTCTGAGACGCATTTTTCATTGGCAAAAGTAAGGATATCTGTTCTGTTAATAACTGTATTGTAAGGTTGGGTAAAGTTTAAATGAGGTAACATGTAAAAGTGCTTTACAGATTGTAAGCTTCTAGCAAACATTACGGAGAAGGCAATGGCACCCCACTCCAGTACTCTTGCCTGAAAAATCCCTTGGATGGAGGAGCCTGGTAGGCCGCAGTCCATGGGGTCGCGAAGAGTAGGACATGACTGAGTGAATTCACTTTCACTTTTCACTTTCATGCATTGGAGAAGGACATGGCAACCCACTCGTGTTCTTGCCTGGAGAATCCCAGGGACGGGGGAGCCTGGTGGGCTGCTGTCTCTGGGGTCGCACAGAGTTGGACACGACTGAAGCGACTTAACAGCAGCAGCAGCAGGAGCAAACATTAACCTCATTATCATCACCACTATCACCATCTCCATCATCGTCATGGTAACTGTTGTTAGGAGCCATAAACTAGAACCAAGAGCTCTGAAGTGCTGCCTACTTGGAGCACCAGACTGTTTTCCTGCCTTTAGTTGCTCTGTGTCAAATTGTTGTACTTACTCATGTTATATCATTAAATCTTGAATTTATTAACTGCTAATTATTTGATGACTTGCAAGGATGGAGTTGGGGCAAGGTAGCAGATGACCAAGCACATGGAGGAGGCCAGTTTTAATATGTGTAAATAATATCCTCAATATGCATATAAAGAAATTAACCCAATCTTAAAGATATATTTCCTCTGCCAAGAGCCCCAAAACATTCATATCAGAGATGGATGAAGACTCTTGAAAGACCAGCTCATTGGTCAAGCATATAATAGAAGGAAAATAGGACTAGACATTAAGAAAAAGTCTGCCAAGAAAACAGCAAACTTCTGTAAAACAATTATCCTTCAATTAAAAAAAAATACATTTTTTAAAAAGAAAAAGTCTACCAGGTAAATACCTGGTGAAACTTTTAACCAAAAGATATTTGAATCCTCCTTAAGAAAAGGTGGGATTGATTGGAAGCCTGCTTCCATTAGCAATCTCTGAATCAACTCACGCTTGGTTCTCGGGACTGTGGAAAACCCAACCCAGCTCTTTCTTCAGGTAGTGTGAAATGAGATGCAAAATATAGTGTGGAAGAAGGCAGGAGTATTGAGTGCTTCCCTAACTTGTATTTAGGATAGTAAAAAAGAACACACCATGTATGAGAGTCATTTTTGAGTCTAGAAGGGGAATGATATATATATATAGGCCGTGAAATAATTGGCCTCATGGAGTCGGACAGGAGCTGTGGTACCAGACCAATTTTGCCTTCATCGATTAGGCTTCTTCTAGTAACTAAACGGCCGCCACAGCAATTTTGCTTGAACAGTGACCTGTGATCACAGTGTTTAAATTCTCCTCTCCCCGTGTAACTCTACCCCAGGCCCAGGGAGCCAGCAGTGAGCTGTTAAAATGTATGAGGCCGTTGCTTGCTGGGATGACACGCCGGCAGCAGTGTCTCTGAGTTGGAAGCCGTGAAAACGGTTTGAAATATTTTACCTTCAGATACAAGACCTTAATCTCAGGTTGACCTTGGACTGTAATTTGGATAACCAGTACTTTTATTCCCCATTTACAGTGGGGAGGTAGATTGGTTAGAAAACCTGTGTTTGCAGTCAGTAGATCGTGGGTCAGATGCAGAACCCACATACCTGTCTGGGGTTCACATATGCAATGTCAGTGAGCATCAGATATGCTTTTTCTTCAAGGCATTCACCCAAGATCACCTCTGACTTCCTCATGCCACCCTGTTGGGCAGCATTTTCTTATTCATACATTTCTTATCTGTTATCGAACTGGAGACCCAGAAGCTTTCCCCCTTACATAGAAATTCTGTGCTTGTCTTTGAGCCGTGACCGCTCTGTTCCTACCAACAGAAGCATCTTTAAGAAATGTGGCAGGACTGGTATTCAGCTAGTCCACACCCGTGTGTGTTTTTAAGGTCCATTCTAAACGGTCAGAGCCTTTGCTCTTCAGTTGTTAAATATTCTGAACATGGCCCCTGTGGCATGAAGGTGAAATGCGTATGAAATACACTTCAGTTTAGCATCCTCCAGTCTTTGACAGAAAGGGAGAGATTTACTTAAGAAATGTTGACAGAATTTGAAAATCATTTGTATTTTTCTTACCTACTCTGATGAAACGGAAAATTTACTTGTAGCAAAGGTAATTGACACCTCACTCCATATACCCTTGGCCCATTTCTGAATTCATCTTCAGCTGCAGTGGCCTGTCTCCCCTGCTCGCTACCCTCCCCCCACCCAGACTGCTGAGGAATCTTCATAGCTGATGAACCAGCTCAAAAGTGGCAGGGATCTGATGCTCCCAGGGGCAAGTACCTGTGACAAATACCCCAGCTTCTACAATCCCCCATGGGACAGTGTTGACCCGTGCTCAGCTCACTTCCTCAATGGGCCCCCAGCAGTAATTCACTCACCAATACACCCACTATTGGCTTTTCTGCCCCACCCCTCTCCCTGGCTCACTTTCCCCACTCTCTGACATGCGCTTCCTGAGATCACCTCCCAAATACATTCCTGGAAGCGAATACCTTTCTCGGAGTCTGTTTTTGGTGGAAGCCAAACTAAGCCTGACCTAGTGATTTAGGCTCCCAGCTGGTCTCCAGGCATGGCCTCTTGCCACCAACACCTCTGAATCTGTTAGAAATGCAGACGGATCAAGTTCTTCCCAAGTTCCAAACCTTCGGTGGTTTCCTCTTGTCTTAGAATAGAATCCAAGATCCCTGACAGCCTGGCTGCATTTGCACTTAAGCTGCATCTGAGATGTACCTTGTAAAGCACTTTCCAGATGTTCCCCACGCCTGACCCGGGGCTTCTCTGTATCAGTCGTTTCCCACTCATCTCTACTTCCCTGCACTGCTTTCTATTCCTGTCTGGGCTATTCTTCCCTACTCTCTTGTTTGGGCTTCCCAGGTGGTGCCAGCGCTAAAGAACCTGCCTGCCAATGCAGGAGACATAAGAGACACGAGTTCAATCCCTGGGTGGGGAGAAAAGACCTCCTGGAGGAAGAAATGGCAACCNGCTTGCTCACACTCATGTCCATCGAGTTGGTGATGCCATCCAACCATTTCATCCTCTGTCATCCCTTTCTCCTCCTGCCTTCAATCTTTCCCAGCATCAGGGTCTTTTCCAATGAGTCAGTTCTTCGCATCAGGTGGTCAAAGTATTGGAGCTTCAGCTTCAGCATCAGACCTTCCAATTAATGTTCAGGACTGATTTTCTTTAGGATTGACTGGTTTGATCTCCTTGCTGGCAACCCACTCTAGTACTCTTGCCTGGAGAATCCTGTGGACAGAGGAGCCTGGTGGACTGCTGTCCATTGGGTCGCACAGAGTCAGATACGACTGAAGCGACTTAGCATGCATGCATGCATTGGAGAAGGAAATGGCAACCCACTCCCAATATTCTTGCCTGGAGAATCCCAGGGACACAGGAGCCTGGTGTGCTGCCATCTGTGGGGTCGCACAGAGTCGGACGCAGCAGCAGCATAGTTCTAATCCTTTGTGAACATTCCTATACCTTCTGCAACTGTTCGTTTCTTTCTAAACGTTTATCTGTCAGTCACTTTGAGACATCTTCTCGGCTTGGAGGAGTTGTTTCCGCCTAGTCTTTTGGGCTTCACCTCTTAGGAACATGGGCTGTCCTGCTTCAGCTTACCAAGTGCGCATCTTGGAGTTATTTACTTCATAGCAGCACACAGTCAGTTGTCATAATACCAACCCCCTGTCCCTCTTCAGTCCTGCAAATAACCAGTTATAGGTAAGCATTTGTTTAATGTTTGTCTTCCACTAGGCAAGTCTTTTCTTGACAGAGGCACCCAGAAAATATCCTGATGCTGGGAAAGATTGAAGGCAGAAGGAGAGGGGGAAGACAGAGAACGAGATGGTTGGATGGCATCACCAACTTGATGGACATGAGTTTGAGCAAGTTCTGGGAGATGGTAAAGGACAGGGAAGCCTGGCGTGCTGCAGCCCATGGGGTCGCAAAGAGTCAGACACAGCTGAGCCTCTGAACAACAAGAATCTATAAGAAGCTTCCTCTAAAGTCTGGGCATGGCACAGCTTCAGCCATGGGGACGCACGTGAGGGAGCACAGTGGATTGAGCTGGAGGGGGAGCAAGGACTAGATCCCAGAATGACATACAGTCATGGGAAGAAGCTTGTGCATCACCCAAGAGCAGTTAAGAGGCCACTGAAAGATTGTAAACCCAAGTCCATCTTTGGGTGGATATCCCCCTTCTAGGTCTCTAGCTAGTGCTTTCTTCCTAGTTTATAGAAACTCTACTTGGCCCATGAAAACAAAGTAACACAGTAAATACAATTATGGTTACATGTACAGTAAATTTCTGAAGAAATTTCTAGAGTACTTTTTTATACTTGTCTAGAGTACTTTTTTTATACTTTTATACTTAAAGTACTTTTAGTGCTTTAAGTTAAAATTATGATCTTACATAGTTAAAGGATATATATGGATTTGTAAATAATTGGAAGAATTAAAATATTTACATTTTAATACTGAAATAACTATACTCAATTTGGCAATCACAGTTAAAAACAAAACCAGTAGTATTTACAGCTTTCAAATTTTAAAAAAAGGCAATTGGTAGATCTCTAATATCTCCTGAGGAATTTGGTATTATATATCAAATCTCAAAGAAAGACAGTGCCAAAGAATAATCAGATTACCGTACAGTTGCACTCATTTCACATGCTAGCAAAATTATGCTCAAAATCCTTCAAACTAGACTTTAGCAGTACGTGAACTGAGAACTTCCAGATGTGCAAACTGGATTTAGAAAAGGCAGAGGAACCAGAGATCAAAATTTCTAACATCCACTGGATCATAGAAAAAAGCAAGGGAATTCCAAAAAAATATATCTACTTCTGCTTCGTTGATTATGCTAAAGCCTTTGACTGTGTGGGTCACAACAAACTGGAAAATTTTTAAAGGGATGGGAACAGTGGACCACCTTACCTGCCTCCTTAGAAACCTGTATGCAGCACAAGAAGCAACAGTTAGAACCGGACATGGAACAAAGGACTGGCTCCAAATAGGGAAAGAAGTACGTCAAGACTGTATATTGTTACCCTGCTTATGTAACGTCTATACAGAGTACATCACGCAAAATGCCAGGCTGGGTGAAGCTCAGGCTGGAATCAAGATTGCCAGGAGAAATATCAACAACTTCAGATACCCAGATGACACCACCCTTATATTAGAAAGCGAAGAGAGGAACTAAGAGCCTCTTGGTGAAAGTGAAAGAGGAGAGTGAAAAAGCTGGCTTAAAACTTTGCTTTCAAGAAACAAAGATCATGGCATCTGGTCCCGTCTCATGGCAAATAGATGGGGAAAAGGGGGAAACACTGACAGACTTTAATTTCTTGGGCTCCAAAATCACTGTGGAGGGTGATTTCAGCCACAAAATTAAAAGATGCTTGCTCCTTGGAAGAAAAGCTATGACAAACTTAGACAGCATATTAAAAAGCAGAGNGGGAAACACTGACAGACTTTAATTTCTTGGGCTCCAAAATCACTGTGGAGGGTGATTTCAGCCACAAAATTAAAAGATGCTTGCTCCTTGGAAGAAAAGCTATGACAAACTTAGACAGCATATTAAAAAGCAGAGACAACACTTTGCTGAGAGAGGTTCATATAGCCAAAGCTATGGTTTTTCCATTAGTCATGTATGGATGTGAGAGTTAGACCATGAAGAGAGATGAGTACCAAAGAATTAATGCTTTCAAACTGAGGTGCTGGAGAAAACTCTGGACAGCAAGAAGATTAAACCAGTCAATCCTAAAGAAAATCAACCCTGAATATTCTTTGGAAGGACAGATGCTGAAGCTGGCACTACAATACTTTGGCCACCTGATGTGAAGAGCTGACTTACTAGAAAAGACACTGATGCTGAGAAAGACTGAGGACAAGAGGAGAAGGGAGTGACAGAGGATGAGATGGTTAAATGGCATCACTGACTCAGTGGACATGAGTTTGAGCAAACTCCAGGAAATATCAAAAGACAGCGTAGACTGGTGTGCTGCAGTCCGTGGAGTTGCAAAGAGTCAGACACGACTTAGTCACTGAACAACAACCACCTAAAAATAAGCAGAAGGAAACAGAAAAAAAACTCCATCCAACAAATTAAATAATAATATTATAAAAAAAGAATAAGTTACCTTTTATACTGCAAGTTGTTCCTTTGAAGGAATTTTAAATGAAAATTATTTTTAAAGTCCCATTAAAAGAAAGTAATATGTTCAACATATATTATTTTTAAATGAGCAACATTTTTATAGCTTTCAAACTAACCTTCTAAGAAACAATATTTCTTTTTCCTATTAAAAAGTGATAGTTGCTTATTACAGAGAATTTAGAAAATATATGGAAATCTTAAATGCCTTCATTCTGATCTCTTCTCATCTTTCATGTTAAGTTCCACTTCTTTAAAACTGTATCTTCTTTTTTTTTTTGTCTTTATCAAGTGGATAATTTTCTAACATAGTTCTCAGTTTCTTTCCTGTGATCATTGCATCTCACTCATTCCTTTGGGGTTCATTTAACTTCTTGCTGAAATGAATCCTTGAGTAGTTCTTTTGGTGAGGATCTATGTTTTTGTATGAGTATTTTTATTTCATTCTTACTCTTTGATTATAATTTAGCTAGACATGGCTGGCAATTATTTTTCCTGCAGTGCTTTAAGTTAAAAAGTCTGTAGGTACAGTGGTGCCTTTTGTCCTTTAAAAGTAGTTACTTTGGGGAAAAAAAAGTTTTTATTTTGGAAAGCTATACCTTTTCCCACCTTAAAACGCTTTTTTTAAGATTTACTGTGCTCATATACCAGAATAATTTAATTTTTAAAATAAGAAGTAAATGGTTGAATGTGAGTCACTGGGTATGGTAATATATGTTGTTGTTCTTTAATTTGTAAGTCATGTCAGACTCCTTACAACCCTAAGAACTGTAGCCTGCCAGGCTCTTCTTGTCCATGAGATTTCCCAGGCAAAGTAGTTGAGTGGATTTCCATTTCCTACCCCAGGGGATCTGCCCACCCAAGGATGAAATCCACGTCTCTTGTACTGGCAGATGGATTTTTTATCACTGAGCCACCAGGGCAGCCCATGGTAATATTTAGTCCAAAACAAAGTCTCCTAAGATTGCTATTTGAATGTGTACTAGTATTATATTTTATAATATGCTCTACGTAGCGTCAGATGTTTATTTTACAGTTCTTTTTCCAAAAGCGCTATTTTTAGTTGTATTTTAATTTAGATGGATCATTTACCTGCACTGTCCAGTGAAGCAGCTCCTAGCCTGGGTGCTGATGTGCCCTATTTTTATATACTTTTGTCAAGTGATTGAAGTTTTGAATAAATGCCTTGATTAGTTTTAGACCATATAACTTAAGATAATTCATTTTTACATGCAGATTTTTTTTCCACAAATTTAAAGCTGATTAGCTTCTTTGTTTTAAAAGTTAAAGTTTGACTGTACAGTATAAGATTTAGAAGGAAGCTGTAGAAATAAACGAGATAGTTTGTATGTTTAGCTGGTGGTCTGCTTTCCATGTTATAGTCATGTACAGTGTGTTTTTGAGGTATTAAGGCTGATATATCTTCTTTATACATGAAATATTAGGTCTTGATAAAAAGATTATCGGAATACCTGTTCACGTTTCACTCTAATAAACAAGTAAGTTTGTTGATAATGCCTTCTGTTTTTCAGATTGCAAATAGAAGAATCTTCTAAACCCGTAAGGCTATCACAGCAGCTGGACAAAGTCGTGACAACCAATTACAAACCTGTTGCTAATCACCAATACAATGTAAGTCTTCTTGTCATTCTTCATTCTGGCCTGTCTGTAATGTCATAGACTCTTAGGTTTTGAAAGGACCTCAGCAGTCACACACCTTACTGTCAGATGCTTGAGGTATCCAGGCTTAGTGGGTAAGAGAACAGTTTGCTGAGCATAGAAAAGGTATTCACTCTGTAGCCAAAATCATACAATGAGAAGAAGACAACCACTGTTGAATTCCACTGGAGAATTCCATAGACAGAGGAGCCTGGCGGGCTACAGTCCACAGGGTCACAGAGTCGGACATAACTGAGCGACTAACGCTATCACTATACATATATACACACACATGTATATACATGCATACATATATATATATCATATATATATATAATCGCATCACTTTGCTGGATACCAACAACTAACACAATATTGTAAGTTGCCTATACTTCAATTTAAAAAAATAGTAAGGCTCTTTTCTGAAAAGTTTTTCAGAGAAATAAAACATTTCTTCAGTGTTTCTAAAGTTTTGAAGCGTAGTATCCTTAAAAAATACATATTAGCTTTAGAGTTTTTTCTCTACCTTTATAACTGAGAGTAGGATCATGAACCAGTGGTCATTTTTCCCATTATTAAGATCGCTTTGCCTAGTTTCAGCTTTTATAGCCTCACACTACTATGTAAAGTGTGGGCTGCCTGTATGTAAAAAAACTTTTTCATTAAAGTATATTGTGTGTACTCTATTTATTATCTATATTGGAAAAGGAAATATCAACCCACTCCAGTGTTCTTGCCTGGAGAATTCCATGGACAGAGGAACTTGGCAGGCTACAGTCCATGGGATAGCAAAGAGTCAGACGTGACTGAGCGACTAACACACACTTTATAAATACATAGTGTACATATTTGTACACACACACAGTGTGTGTATGTATGTATAGTACACACGTGTATACATCTTATGTGTACTTTGTGCCGGGCAGTACAAAGGTCTAACTGTTGTAATTATTGCTGTGATCCTTACTTTATAGATGAAGAAACTGGGGCACAGAGGGGTTTGCTTCTTTGAGGTCACACAGCCAGTAATCAAATAGTCCAGACATTGAGCCATGGAGACTGGTTTAAGAGCCTTACTATTTTTTTTAATTGAAGTGTAGGCAACTTACAATATTGTGTTAGTTGTTGGTATCCAGCAAAGTGATGTGATTTTATATATATATATATATATGTATGCATGTTTATACACGTGTATGTATATATGTATAGTGATAGCGTTAGTCGCTCAGTTATGTCCGACTGTGACCCCGTGGACTGCAGCCCGCCAGGCTTCTCTGTCTATGGAATCCTCCAGGCAAGAATACTAGAGTGGGTAGCCATTCCCTTCTCCAGGGGATCTTTCCGACCCAAGGGCTGATCCTGGGCCTCCTGCCTCACAGGCAGATGCTTGACTTTCTGAGCTGCCAGAGGAGCCCGTGTGTGTGTGTGTTCTTTTCCGTTCTAGGCTGTTTCATATGTAGCAGTATGTATCTGTCCATCCCTTACTCCTGCTTTACTCCTCTGCCCGTTTCCCCTTCGATGACCATAAGTTTGTTTTCTAAGTCTGTGAGTAGGACCCTTACTCTTAAGAAACCCGTGTTGCTGTAGATCCTTAGCAGTGCTGAAAGAGCTAAGTGATTTCGGTCTTGAAGTACCGGCAGTGTAAGGAGAAAGTGATGATTTTCTGAAAATAAAAGGAAGTCCAAGTTGAGTCAAGTAGCAGTTGAGAGTTGATACCTTTGTGTCCTACTTTGTTGCTTAAGATTTCCCCTTGATACTGAATTTAGGAAGAAATAAATACTCTTTTAAGTTTGGCCTTTAAGTTCCAAGCTTATCAAATGATGCAGGTTAGGATCTGCCCAGCCACTACTTTATGATATTTGAATATCTTATGGTTATTTTATAAGGACAGGTAGCAAATGTAGACGCCTCCAGGGCCAAGCAGGCATCTTCTTGGGTAGGATGCTGAAATTTAAGAAGGTAAATGGTAGAGATTGTGATGAACTGAAGTGCATGTGCCCCTTCTAAAGACATCCAGATTTTAAAAATTGCTACACTGTTTCTCTCTATTGTTTATAATAGGAAAAGACTAGAAACAAATGTCCAAAAATAAGGATTAGTTCAGTACTTTAACAGTTTTTATTTTTTAGTGCTAGGTGCTAGGGTGATTTTATCCTAATTTTCTTTTTTATAAAGTCTTTTTGAATTCTTGGAATTGTCACAGCGAGTACCTATTGTCTGAATTGTTACAGTGAAAGTTTCACAGTGTAAAGTTTTTCTGTTGCGATGGGAAAGGGGGGAAAGCTAGGGAGAAGTGTTAGTACTTAGCCATGACAGTGTCCTACCACAGTTGTGTAAGATTTGTCTCCTCTGAACAAAAAATGTTTTTTGGTTTTTTTTTTTTAATGCCAGTTTTATGCCTGAGATACCTGCCCTTGGTGAACCAAATAAATAAAGTTTCTGTCTTCAGGGAGCTACCGTTTTTTTCAGTTTCTCTGGTCATGCCCTTTCAGACCCTGTTTGGGTATAATCTATATTTCCTTTGACCTAGTGAGTCCACATTTTAAAATTACAATTGTTTTTTTTTAGCTCTATTACAAGGGTCACTCTTGTTATACTGCTGCTGCTACTGCTGCTAAGTCGCTTCAGTCGTGTTCGACTCTGTGCGACCCCACAGATGGCAGCCCACCAGGCTCCACCACATACCATCATTTCTGAGGCAAAAGGAAAATCTCTCTTAGGTCAGAGCTGGCACTTTTGCTTGTATCAAAGCTCTGACCTCTAATTCATGCTCAGAGTGATGTTGGCACTGTTATCTACCTGGCAGGTATAGAAGGATAGATTCCAAGTGTCATATTTTTGGAGTGCTTTTCATTGCTCTCTTTTTAGTTCTAAAGTAAGTACAAATACATTGTATTCTGAACCACTTGTTAGGATATAAAGCTGTCACCTCCCTTTTAAAGAGACTCTTTAACATCAAGTGACATTTCAGTTCATGGTATCAACCTTTGTTAACGTTGTCATGGCGTTAATGAGTCATTAATATTAATGTAATTATAGTGATGAGTCACAAAGATTGACCGTAAGCTACCGTGTTACACTGCTTGAATGTTCAGTGATTTCCGCCGCCCCCCCACTCCATGAGAGTGTATCGGAAATTGGTAGGGGCACCTGCATAGCTCTTAAAAGCATAGATAGTATTATAATAAAATGCTAACTATAATGAGACTGTAAAGCTTTTGTTTTTGTGGTCAGGGAACTAAGAGCCCCCGAGGCACGTGGCCGGGGAAAAGGTTTTTACTGATAGAGTCACTGATGTATAAGATTCCTTTCAACTGCCTCCATCCCTGACTGCAGGTAAGGGTGCCTGTGTATGGTCTGTGTTCTGGTTGACTTTGTGGACATCATTATCCCGCCTGTGTAAATGTCATAGCATTCTTGAATGTAGTCTCCAGTCACAGGGCCTTTCTCATAAGAAATTGTGCCCTCTGTTGTCCAGACAGTGGTCTCCATGCTGGCTGTAGACTAAAATCACCTGGGAAGCTTTTAAAAAAGAAAAATATCTTCAGAGATTGGTTGTATTGATCTAATGTGGAGGCCAACTATCTTTAAATTTTTACCTAGGTAGTTCTGGCATTCAGCTACTGATCCAAAGAGACAGGAAATCTGCCTGTCTCTTGTGGCGTGTCTGCCCTCTCCTGTGGCGTGGGGAGCAAAATGATACCTAGAAGGGAGACCAGGAAGTCTCTTTCCACTAAACCTAAGGCTTTTTAGAAAGAATTAGTATCTTCTTGTCTCTATTATCATCAACTCCCCACCGCACCCCCTTGCCCCCAGCTTGAAAAAAAGACTTCTCTTTGCCCTTTTCTCCCCACCCTGGCAAGAGCTCTTGGTCTGAAAGTGATAGAACATTAGAAGAAACTGAACTAGAAAATTAGTGTTGGGGGGAGCAGAACTATTACATAAAATCTTGAAATAAACCCCCAGGAACTAAAAAGAAAATTTATTATCATGCATACTCTCTCATTCTGTGGAGCGACCCGTTGTGTTGTCTTACTCTTCAAAACTAAGATTGTTGGGGGTGTTTTTTGGCTTGGCTTTTTTTTTTTTTTTGGTTTTTAAGTATTTCTATATATGTGTATAAATTTGAAATTTTGTTGATTAAAGTGGGTGCCTGCAGGACTGAATCTGAAGGCCTCTCGGCAATATTTTCTACTGTATTATAGAGTATAGTGTAAGAATACTATGTGGTTTAAAAAAAATGCTGCATGCTTTGTCCATTTGAATTTGCACACCAAAGAGTGATCAACCCTAAAGAATTAATTTCCTCCCAAGAGGTAACAACACATTAGGCAGAAATAGAAGCATAGGGGGTGGGGGAATCTTCCATAAGGATTTAAAATGCAAGCCATGATATTCACGGCTGTCACGCTCACTTTAAAAGTTAAAAACCTCCACAAAGACTGCCTTGACAAAGCAATCAAAGTATTTCTGCAAACAACAATCTAGAAATTTACAGACATCTGTATTATAATATTTTAATTGGAAGTGGGTGGCATTTATAATTTTAGTCAGGGATTATTGTCTCAGTAATGATGGTTGAACAGCCCTATGCCACATCCACAATGGGTGTTCAACATTTGGTTGCAGTTCAGTCTTGCATAATTTGTTTTATATTTAGAAAGTAAAATTGTATATGATGGAATTTGGGGATTATAAAAATTTGTACCTGGAGCTGAAAGTTCTTTCTGAATTGACATTTCTGTGCAGCTGGTGACACCTTAGTTTATGGTCATTGGGGACAGATATCATTAATTAAAATTCATATAATACAAAAGCTATTTCTAGTCTAATAACTAGCCTAGTAGTGTTTTGTGGCGGCTGCGAACAAGTTAGAAATCTGATTGCTTTGAGTGTCGGATCCTGATAGTGCCAGTGTGAAGCAAAATGCCCAAGGGGGAGGAGCTAAAAGGAAAAGAAATGGCATACCTTGAAACAGTGGTCTTTTCCTAGACTGGTGCGCATCATGTGTTGTTTATTTGTGGAATTAATTTTTAGTACAGAGTGATAAACTCTGTACTATACAGAGTTTACACTGTATAAACTATATAACTATAGTACAGAGTTACTCTGTAACTCTGGAGATTAATACTAGTCTGAATACTGTTTGCAGAATACTATACTATACTATAACTTCAGTATAATACTATACTATAACTTTAGTACAGAGTTACAATATTAAAACTGCCATTTGTACATTGATGAGCTTAAAGAGAAGTTACCTCAGGGATCTTAGTTTTGGCATGAGTCTAATTAGTTGCTAATAATTTAATGATCATGGGATCATTTTAGTCCCTTTCTATAATTACATGTACTTTGGAACCACCTGATACCACAGAGCAGAATTGGGGTGATGGATCTCTCTTGAACATTATCAAAAAAAAAAAAAAGATTTAAATAATGCTGTCCTACAAAAATTTTATTGAGCCATTGATAGGCGTGGTTAATGCAGAAAGATAAGCATACAAGTCTTGTCTGTTTTCTCCCCATATTAAAGGAGGAGAGCACCAATGTTAAATGCAGTGTTTTTGAGATTGAAACATGTAAACCAAGATTTTTCTGTGTAGAATTGATACTTTTCTCACTGCTCATTAATATTGCAAATCACAACCTAATCTGACTCTTAATCAGTACCTTCAGTATTGATTTTAAAGTTTCTTTCTAATTTATTCTCAGTTCTTATCTTTAGTCCTTTTGTGTCTGACCTATGGCTTTTGGGGTTGGGACAACTTGATAACNGCTCATTAATATTGCAAATCACAACCTAATCTGACTCTTAATCAATACCTTCAGTATTGATTTTAAAGTTTCTTTCTAATTCTCAGTTCTTATCTTTAGTCCTTTTGTGTCTGACCTATGGCTTTTGGGGTTGGGACAACTTGATAACAAACACTTAAGTTTTTCTCTCCACTGCCTACTGGACTGTCTGCCCTCTCTAAAGTAGACTGTCTTGCTTTGGTAGTGGAGTCGCTCAGTTGTGTCCGACTCTTTGCAACCCCATGGACTGTAGCCTACCAGGCTCCTCCGTTCATGGAATTTTCCAGGCAATAGTACTGGAGTGGGGTGCCATTTCCTTCCCCAGGGATCTTCCTGACCCAGGGATCGAACCCAGGTCTCCCACATTGCAGGCAGACACTTTACCATCTGAGCCACCAGGGAGGTCCTATCTTGCTTTACCAGCATGTTTTGTTACTTGAAAACATTTTTCCGTTCATCCTCCTAGCTTCTCGAGTCATTTTACATGAGGAAGAGAGGGCTAAGAGTGGAAGCTGAATATACCATAACTTCTGTTTCCTATTTCCTGAATTTAACTTTGTCCATCTTCTTTCAGCATAAATTAAAGCTGGGCTGGAAGAGCAGGCAGAACATTGTGCAAGCGTAGCTCCATACTGAGAGTGCAAGAGCATGGCGGTAGCCTTCTGCTAGGTTTCCACCTCTCCGTCCTGTTTTTCTTGAGAACCAGCTGTTGTAGCCACGCGTTCTGGGAAACAAACTCACTCAGAAGGACAATGCAGATTGTGGAGTGCAGTCTATTACACCGGCGGGCCCAAGGCAGAGGCTCCTCTTAACCAATGACCCCAACCAGCATTTGTGAAAATCTTTTATACCCTATGTGTACGTGTCTGAACCTACCACTCCAAATTCCTTGAGATTTACATAAACCAAGGAAAATACAATCCCAATAACTCCATCATTCACATGCTATGTGCTCATGTGCTCAAACAATTAGCCAATAATCATTGGCCAATAATCAATAAACCTGAGGGTACACTCCGATAGATACAGAAAAATTTATGGTCTCTCTGGAGGAAGGGGTGATTAGTGTATGTTTTCTTATACGCGATGAGTAACCTAGATACGATCTTCAAGGTTCCGCTGTCTGGAGGGGGTCTTATCCTTCTGTTGTTGTTTTCATAGGCACTAAACACAGAGTTCAGAGTCCATTGGAAAGGTGGCCAAGCATGATCAGCATGAACAGGCCTAAGGTGGAGTCCAGGCCCGATGAATTCCTTCTTCACAGTGGCCTTTCACTGAATGAAATCCCACACCCCACTCAGGCCTGTGAGAAGGAAATAGGCTTTCTCCACTCTTCCTTACTCTGATTCTACCTCCCTCTATTTTGTAGACGCCAAGTTAAGTTTCTCTTANGCCCGATGAATTCCTTCTTCACAGTGGCCTTTCACTGAATGAAATCCCACACCCCACTCAGGCCTGTGAGAAGGAAATAGGCTTTCTCCACTCTTCCTTACTCTGATTCTACCTCCCTCTATTTTGTAGACGCCAAGTTAAGTTTCTCTTATCTTTCACTTGGTCAGCGTAAAGCGTTATCGTGTCTTCTTCCCATGGTCCATGCTTTTATACTCTTTCCTCCAGCCCTGCTTTCTAGACTGTGCATCACAGTGGACAGAGCAAACCCTTTCAAACACAGTGCAGCTGTGGAAGGGAATTTCATGATGCAAACTGAGTACAGTTATAAACGGGGGAAAATATGACATATTTTAGACATTGGTCAGCAAAGCAAGGCTCAGACACGAATCACTTAAGGTATTCCATGATGTCGTTCCGCGTTTTAATCCAAAGAGTCTTGGTCTGTCATGCTTTCTTTCTCCATCATATAGCCACTGTCTTAGTTCTCTCCTCTTTTTAACCCAAGAGAAAGGAAAGTCTGTCTTGAGTGGCCCTCAAGTCCATCTCTTTTGGTCTTGGCTATAGCTCTGCAGCCTCCTTTCTCACGGAATTGGGGCAGAATCTGTACTTCTGCCTTTGACCATGAGTGCGTTTTTTCCACCTGATACTGGGCTGGGGTTCATTCCTCCCCAACAATACAGTCTGTGCCCTGCATTTACGCTTTTTTCCCGACGTCATGAAGTTGTCCTAGGTAACTGTGGTCTCTTTTACTACATTACTACGTTTAAAATACTCAAGGCCCTCTGTATACATTTTAATGCACGAGTCTTAAGAAAGGGATACCTTTTGAAAGAGAGTATCTCATTTGCTCCCGTATTTTAGTCCAGTTGTTGCTGTTTAGTCACTAAGTCATGTCCATCTCTTTTGTGACCCCATGAACTGTAGCCCATGAGGCTCCTCTGTCCTTGGGATTTCCCAGGCAAGAATACTGGAGTGGGTTGCTACTTTCTTCACTTTTAGTGCAATACCAAGCATCTAATCCATGCTTAATCTATTGAGGAGCTGAATGGATTTCGAGTTTTACTCTCCAGGTATATACATATCTTAAAAATTAAGACATTCAATTTAGCTCTTTCTCCTTGTCTAGCGCCTAATTTTATTTATTGAAAGAGTTGTCAAGAGTTACTTCTTGCCTCTAAATTGAAAGTCTCTGATTATATTTAAGGTATATTTTTAGTCTTAACATCAATAGAAATTAGATTTTATCTTTTTACATCTCTCTTGTTAAAATACAGAGCATAAGCCTAACTATATGAAGCTGGAATTTGTACATAATTTAGTTGTATGTTTTGATATGCATTTCTCCCTCATTGAAGCTAGTCTCTCTCTTATAGTAATTCTGCTGATGCACAAAAGATTGTTCTCCAACAGCTTTTACCCGGCCTGCTGGTGCTTTATTGACCAGGTGGGCTGCTGCAGTCTGTGTTGTTGTTTAGTCGCTAAGTCATGTCCAACTGTTTTGCGACCCCACAGACTGTAGCCCACCAGGCTCCTCCGTCCATGGGATTCTCCAGGCAAGAATACTGGAGTGGGTTGCCAT
>SJYV01055237.1:12188-47476 GCA_006410875.1 Neotragus pygmaeus | reverse complement strand
ACTCCGGGAGATGGTGATGGACAGGGAGGCGTGGCGTGCTGCGATTCATGGGGTCGCAAAGAGTCGGACTCAACTGAGGAATGGAACTGAACTGAACTGAAACAAGTATGACCATAACCCAGAAAGTGAGTATTTGCCTCTCATTTGCTCATTCAGCAACATTCACTGAGCACCTCTGTGTACCAGGGCTTGAGGACACAGCCTGTGCTGTTCAGAAGCTTACAGTGAACGGAAGACGACGACAAAGCACTGAACACCCTGACGCGTGTGCTCAGAGCTCCCGCTCTAAGCTCAGGGCCCTAAACTCAGTTCTAAGATATCTCTACTGTTTTAAGACATTTTATGGAAAAGCCTCCAGAATCACCTTCCAAGAAATTCAGTCTGCATTCTGATCATCCCAGGTGAGCCCTTTCCCATCTGGAGGCTGGTTGTCTACAGGCAAAGTCAGCCTGTCGGTCCTGATGGTGAGTCCTCACTGGCTGAGGCTCTGATCTGCGGGGCTGGCACAGCCACTTGGAGCTGCCCCTACTCGACACGCAGTAGGACCGGTCTGGTCACACAGGGAGCACGGGTCTTCCTGTGACGCTCACAAGCTGGTTCTGCACCACAGGACCTGACAGACGTCCCAAGCGGGGCTTCTCCCTCACTAAACTGTTGGTAACAACTGAGCCGCCCACGGCTGGGGGTATAAACCAACAGTAACTGCAAGCAGGGGGAGCAAGTACCCCCCCCCAGGGAATTCCTCTGAAGCCCACTCTGCAGAGCCGCTGCCCTCCCTGCACGCTCAGGGGCCCCTGCATGGTGAAGCACGCTGTGTCAGTGACCAATGCTGCTACAGAGTAAACCGACTTCATGGAGCCGAAGCCCAGGTCTGGTCGGGGGGCGGGGGGTGGTATGCATACCTTACGGAGAACTAAGTAGTGGCTGAATCAGAACCCCTCCCTGCCACTACCCTCCAGCTCACCCCCCAGGACTTCCCTCTCTCCATCTTCCTGCTCATCCCCCTGTGGCCCCCTCTCCCCAGCGGGGACTTTACCCAACCCATTCAGTGACATTCTCAGCAGGTCTGGCTCCCACACTGACCCTAAGAAGCACAGAAAGCTTCCTGTGGCTTGTGTCAACAGGACTGGTAAAATCATAATGAAGGTTGGGTAATCAGAAAGTTGTGTACATAAGACTCCGGGGAGAGTTTAAAATGCTGGAAGTAACCCTAATTCCTGAAATCCAGATCTCCAATGTGAAACACAAAATGAGTTTTTCCAGCTCTTACTGAGCATCAAGGAGAATGCCAGCACCAGTGTCACATGATTCTAGTGGGAAAACAAGACACAACCAGGAATCTCTGAGGGTTCACCATGCCAGACCTAGGGCCAGCACGACGCCTGGGGACCCTCAGCAATCCCAAGGCCAGGGCACAACCCTGAATGCAACATCCCAGACTCTGCCTGTGCTGGGCACTCTGCGTGCCAGGCTGATGCCCCATGGCTGGAGATGGAAGGGTAAGGGCTGATGCTGGTGAGGATGGGGAAATTCCAGACACTTCACACCCTGAGGGCTGGCTGCATGAGGAAGACGTGGGCAGGATCTGCCCCCCACCCAGTGGCTCATCACCACCTGCCAGAACTCACTTCCCCAGCCTCGGCAGACAGAGCCTGGCCTCGGACCGGCCTGGGGCTGCCCACAGTCCTATCAAGTGGCCATATGGTGCAGACGCCAAAGAGGCTGATGAGGATATAAAAAACTTATTAACAGAGAACATAGTCCTGCTTGGTGTAGCAAGAAGGTCATCCCCTTGGAGGTACAGATGCCAAGGTGTAAACAATACAGCCAACAGCAACCCCACCACCCTGCCATCAGCACAAGCACCTTGAGAAGCCCATGGGCCCACTGGTGTCCAACCGCCAGATGTCGACAGAAGTTTCTAGACTTGGAGAGTTTAACAAGGGTCTTCAAAAAAAAAANACAATACAGCCAACAGCAACCCCACCACCCTGCCATCAGCACAAGCACCTTGAGAAGCCCATGGGCCCACTGGTGTCCAACCGCCAGATGTCGACAGAAGTTTCTAGACTTGGAGAGTTTAACAAGGGTCTTCAAAAAAAAAAGGCAGATAAACTGGAGCTGGTGAGAAATTAAATGGCCTGAGAGGACATAACATTGAAAGAACTCACGGAGGCCAAGTCACAACAACATCCCATTTGTCACCAAAGAGGGGGCCCTGGGGAGAGTCAAGTCTGTTATATGGCCACTGACCCC
Organism: Neotragus pygmaeus; assembly: GCA_006410875.1. Classification (NCBI taxonomy): domain Eukaryota; kingdom Metazoa; phylum Chordata; class Mammalia; order Artiodactyla; family Bovidae; genus Neotragus; species Neotragus pygmaeus. The sequence continues at coordinate 45,220 of SJYV01055237.1, read as the reverse complement.
CAGGGCCCATGGGGACTTCAAGAGAAGCAAAAGGAACATGGTGCCATGAACCAGCCCTTCATCCCAGGAAGATGCACCATGTCGTGGAAATTTCAAAGCCACCCAGGTCCTAGCAGACCTGGCCAATACAAACCCCAGGGTCCTATGGACAGTGGTCAGAGCACAGCTGCGAGAACGGAGCCAGTGGGGAGGGAGAACTCGGAGATGCCAAAGCAAGAGATGACAACTAAGTGAGCAAAGTCCCAGAGAGCAACTAAGCAAAAGGACAGCTAGTGAAAGCCCCCCAGTCCCACAAGACCCCGTGAGAGAACCGCTGGTGAGGCGGGTCAAGAGTGAGGCAGCGAGGTGGGTAAGCACGGGCCACGCCCCTCAGTTTTCCCTGGGGAGCAGGCAGGAAAGCACCTGCTGGGACCCCCACACCTATGCTGCAGAGAAATAAAGGACAGATGAGGGCTGCAGGGGGCCCAGGACCAGGGCAGGATGAACCAGCGTGACTGTGCATCTGGAAACCTTCTCCAGCACCATGGCAACCAGGAAGGGAGCAGGTGACCAACTGGTCCAAGGTCAGCGCTCAGGAGAAGGTGGGGCGGGGTCTGGGGCTGCTGACAGAGCAAGGGAAACCCTGACACGCCTCACCAGCGGATCCAAGTGAGCCGGGCAGCCAACGGAGTGATGGGAGGAGAGAGGCAGCGCTGAGCAGGAGTCTTGGCAAGGTTTGGAGGCAACGGGAGGAAGGAGCTGAATGCGACAGCAGTACGTGTCTGAGGACCGAGACGGAGCTGCCCACCTCACAGGCTGACAACGCACACGAGAACAAAGTCCAGGACCCTCTGCACGCTGTTATAACAACGAACACGGGTCATGACACATCTGCCCAAATCCACACATGGACCACAGCTGCACGTACGCCATGGTCTCTGGGCAATTACGACGCATCAAAGCAGGTTCAGCCTTGGTAAAAAAAATTCTCGTGAGTCCTGTTGATAATTGGGAGAGCCGTGCATGGGAAGCAGGGGCAGAGGTTTATGGGGAAGTTTTGTATATTCCTCTCAATCTTGTTGTGAAAGTAAAAACTTGCTCTAAATAATTTTTTTTTTAATCCCCATCTCTGGCTCAGAGGTACCCCTGCTGAAAAGGAGCAGCCTTTGATCACAAAGGTGGAAAGCAAAGTAAAATCCCCAAGAAAAAGGCAAGATGCAGTCAAGTCGAGGAGAGGTCACAAAGGAAGAGCTTGTGGAATGAGAGGTCCTAGTTCAGAGCACTCGGGGCTGGACTTCAACAGCGACGCAGGACGTGGGTGACAGTGTGTATATCAGGAGGCAGCTGGAGAGAGCCAAGCGGCGGACCTGCTTCAGTGACCCCAAGAGGGCTCGAGGCTGACAGCTGCTCACGCTATGCTCAGGAGGCAGACTGTCAAGTAAGCAAGCAAACGTCTCTGCAGGCGGTCCTCCCACCTCCCGCTGCAGTGGACAGGAGCCCATCAGGATGAAGAGGCAGCGGGCTCCATGCACCAGATTCAGAGAGGAGAGAAGAGACCCAGGCCCCACACCGCACCACAGAAACTGGAGGAGCGGCATGGCCGGCCCCGCAAACACTGACCGTGTACAGACACAGAAACAGGAGACTACAGAATGATAATAAATCATTAAGAAATAGACAACCCAACAGAAAATGGGCAACAGGCATTCATGGAAAAAAACTCATGCTATGAACATGTGAAGAGAGTCGCACCTTCACTGGTAAGTTAAACCTAAGACAGAAACAGAGATAACATGAGTGTTCTTTACGGGAACAGAACCATGAAGAACTGACGACGGAGTGGGAAGACAGAGCTCTGTGCAGTGTGTGTGCAACTGTGCACTCTGGTGACCCATGGGGCAGCATTTCATAAAACTGAATGTGCGTGTCCTTTATCTCAAACACTGCACTTCTGGGAAAACTCTTCAAAGAACTCTCACACAAGTGAGCAAGGACATGTTTGCCAAAGATTTTCACTTTAACATTACATTTGTAGAGTAAAACATGAAAATAACATACATGTCCATCCATAGTGAGAACATAATTCAAATGTTACATTTTTTTGATGCAAAATACTTACAAGGGTAAGAAGATCCGGATACAACTTGTAAAAATACACACACCACAAGGTAAATTACATGTCACATTGTACTACATGTATTACTCTCATAGATACACACACTTAGATGGACCAGAGAGCTTTGCTCCCAAGAAGACCGAGTCAACACACCCGCCCTCTCGCTGTCTCTGATGCAGCTATAAACTCTGGACAGAATACAAGGAGCAGCTAGGTTAGGCCCCAGAAAAGGAAACAGAAGCAGGTGGATTGTGAAGAAGACCGTAACTGGTAAGAACCACCAAACCAGCAGTTCACCACTCAGCCCCCAAGCCCAAGGTGGCCCTGGCCCACGCGGAGCATGCCAGGAGAAGCCCAGGGCTCGGGCTCGAGGAGATGAGGGGGAGCAGTGACCAGGCAGGCGTGGGAGCCCTCGGGTAACGCAGACTCTCTGGGAAGGGAATCGTCCTCACCGCCCAAAGGAACTGGGATTCTCTGCATTCCAGCACTTGCCCTGGGTGTGGGCGCAGTGCAGGAACGTGACACCTCAGGACACAGAGAACCGGCCTTCTAGGGGAAGGACTAAAGAGGGGTCCTGGAAACAAACAAGCACCAAGATGTCATGGAGAGTTAGGAGCTCAGGAATGTGACCCCACGAGGTCGCCTATAGACTCCAGGCCTCATCCCAGCTATGCATGTGTGGATCTGATCATAAGCAGCACGTACTAGACTCAGAATTAAAATATCACATCATCCGGGTCTCGGACAGGGACACACACGAGAGGCAGACCCAACAGCACTGCCAAGGCTTCTTAAAAGTGGGACTGATAGGAGTGGTTGGGACTTGGTGGTCTAGCGGCTAGGATTCAGCACTTTCACTGCCATGGCCCAGGTTCAATCCCTGGTCAGGGAACTGTGATCCTGCAAGCCACATAATGTGGCTAAAACCACCACAACAACAAAAAATGGAACTGACATGGAAGTTATAAACAGAGAAGGCTGGTCAGAACTTGTGAGCTGACCCCAACCAGGCTGGCTGCCTGCTGAAACAAAACATCAACATTTCCCATAAGATTTAAGCAAGACTCGGGACCTCAAAACATAATATTCAAATGTCCAGGATACAATCCAAAAATTACTCAGCCTATAAAGAAACAGGAAAAAATCCCAACTCAGTGGAACAAGGGAGTCAAAACTCACCAAAGCCAAGATGACACAGATATGAGAAGTATCTGACAAAGACTTGAAGAAGCTATTAGACAAAGTGCTCCAAGAAGTAAAAGCAAACACCCGAAATAAATGGTGCAGTAGCAGAGTCCGAAAATGGATCAAGGTTTCCTACCCTAACCCCTGCGGCCGACATGTAACACCCTGGTCATGTTAAGCTGGGCTTCCCTGTGTCTCAACAGTAAAGAAGCTTCCTGCCAGTGCAGGAGACGTGGGTTCAATCCCTGGGTCATGAAGATTCCCTGGAAAAAGAAATGGCAACCCACTCTAGTATTCTTGCCTGGAAATCCCATGGACAGAGAAGCCTGGCAGATTCCAAAAGAGTCAGACATGACTTAGCAACTAAACCACAACAACAACGTGTTAAGTTACCTGGTCCAGGCAGTGAGACTCAGCAGACACAACTGAGGTCACTCATCAGCTGGTTCTGAGTTAATTGAAAAGGAGTTTATTCAGTTATGCCAAATGTAAACCAATGACCCCATCGAAAGCAGGGTGTTTTCTCTGGCTGGTAGGAGAAGAAGAAATTGAAGAAGTTTCAATGTGTAAGAAAGATTCAGGGAGTTGCTGTGATCTGAAGATGGGGTGGGGGTCAGGTGATAAGGAATTCAATCACCCCTGGAAGCTAAATGTGGCCCCACCTGACAGCCAGCAAGGAGACAGGGACCAGACTCCTGTGAACACAAGGAACTGGGTTCCTCCAGCAACCTGAATCGGAGAAGGCAATGACACCCACTCCAGGACTCTTGCCTGGAAAATCCCATAGACGGAGGAGCCTGGTGGGCTACAGTCCACGGGGTCGCAAAGAGTCGGATACGACTGAGCGACTTCACTTTCAGTTTTCACTTTAATGCATTGGAGAAGGAAATGGCAACCCACTCCAATGTTCTTGCTGGAGAATCCCAGGGACGGCGGAGACAGCAGAGCCTGGTGGGCTGCCGGCTATGGGATCGCACAGAGTTGGACACGACTGACGTGACTTAGCAGTAGCAGCAGCAGCAGCAGCAACCTAAATGCATGTGGAAGCAGACCCCCACCCAGAACCTCTGGAAAGAGACCCAACTGGACCATCCCTGATTTGGGCCTCGTGAGGCCCTACTGGGATACCAAGCAAGCCCACTCAAACCTCTGACCTACAGACCCTGACGGAGGAGTTGTTTCAACCACTCAGTGAGTAGTAACTTGTTACACACAAGTGGAAAGTGAGTTCAGGTTCTGGCCTTGGGAAGTGGGGCGCTGCCACAGCCATCACCTAGTCTAAAGTTCACCCATGACAGCATGTGGGACGCACTGATTGCCCTGAGGTGGGAAGATTCCTTTTGCTTGTATTATTTTTCTAAAACAGTATCAAACAGAGAGTGCATCCCTTAACTCTCCAGGAAATCTGTTTCTTCTATTTTTTAGAGCTATAGCTAAATTAACTGTGTTGGGTTGAAAAAGAGGCCCAATCAGCAAATTCTAACTCATATGTAAATAAACATGAACTTTTCAATGCTAGCCACCGTACACTTTGAGTTTGGTACACTGTCCGGGCTTCAGGTCCCCTAGAAGCTGCAGTATGGTGTCCAGGAGCACTCGACTCGAGTTAACCAGGAATTCACGGCCACTGGCTATGGCAGCTACATCTGCAACAGAAAAAGGACACAGAGCGTCAAAATCACCGCTACTTCAAAACCTAGAGAAGTCTGTCCAAGACAGAGGAGTGTTGCTGTCTTTCTTCTAACATACCTAGTGAACACAGAATAGTTAGCCACAGAGCCGACAGCCGGAATAGGGTAACTGGGAAGCATGGCAGTTACTGAGAAGGTGAGCAAGGTTCACTGTGATTAGCAAAGGGCTGGGGAGTGGAACAGAGCACTGGGTCTACATACAGCTGCAGTCTGGCCACAGCACTGCAAGTGGACACCAGGCTCCAGAATACTGGATAAATAGCTATGAGCGGCCGGGGTCCAACAAAGGGTAGGGGGTGATGACTTTATCTGGGACCAAGGACACTGAAATACACTTTCAACCCTAGGGGTGAAATCCTGATGACTTTAAACTAGAATACCAAACTGAAATCATGAGGTCAAGAGAGACCAGGACAAAAACTGATTACGAGAAAATTTTTTTGTATAAATTGTACATACCATTGTGGGTCAGCAAGTGTCACTTTTCTTCATGCTTGAGGTCCCACAGAACCAACAAGGAAACCAGACCAAGTCATCACCCTGCCTCCCCAGGGACACTGTGGAGCTAACACTGGCTCCATCACACTCCCAGATACCTACAAGGACACGTCAGTAATCCAGAATATTTATGTATGTGCCAGTATGATTTTTCCTTGGCTAGGTCTAACAATAAAGCATGATTCAGAGTGACTGAAATTCCTAACCCACATGAGCCGGTCTGGCTGGAGGAAACAGGGCAGCAGCACCCACAGGCTTCTTCTGGCCTCATTGGATGTGCTCCCAGTTAAGTGTGGTGTTCACTGGAAGGTTCTGGAAAGACCCTCTACAAGTTTAAGGAACTGTTCTTCTATTTTTCATTTGCTAATAACTATCACTGACTTGCTCTGTCTTTGATTAACTGTAAGCTAATAGCAGAATATAAATTTCACCTATGCTAGCAGGCCAACCCTATGGAACCAGATCNAAAGACCCTCTACAAGTTTAAGGAACTGTTCTTCTATTTTTCATTTGCTAATAACTATCACTGACTTGCTCTGTCTTTGATTAACTGTAAGCTAATAGCAGAATATAAATTTCACCTATGCTAGCAGGCCAACCCTATGGAACCAGATCCTGGACATTCCTGATCAAACAAGAATATTAAAGTATCCTAAACCTAACAGATTTGTTCCCATTTTTGCTTGGTATTCCAGCAATTTTTGCCTCATAATTGCCTCATGCTATTTAATTTGGGATATAATTTCATGACAGCGATAACTTTACTGAAGACAGGACCCTTTACTGATACAAATGTAATCTTATTTGTTCAATGAATTTGAACTTGATGACTGTATTTTCTATCACAGGAAACACTCTAGATTTACTAAAGAAATACCTGGGGAGAAATGAAGCATTGGGCATCATAAACTCAAAGTCATTTTAAGGAAGTTTTTGGAGATGACATTCTTCATATTAAGAAAGGAAACACACATTCTAACTGCCTACTTTAGTAGGTTCCAGAGATGGCTTGCCAACAAACCATGCCTGTGGTCTGCAGGCCTTGTGTTGTTCCTGACTTGTGTATGAACCAGAACGCAACCCACCTGCTGCACGACTTTCAAGGCAAGACAGAAAGAACCCGGCAGCTTCCACCTCTGCCCCTTGCCAGTTGCTCTAGGAGCCCTGATTGCTAGGAAAGAAATCTAACTCTTGCTGAGATGCAGCTACGTTCAAGTATGCCATGGAGAGGCCCAAGACTCCACTAAGAGAGGAGGAGTCCTGCTCACCCCCAGCTGTTCTACCCGCAGCAATGTGAGTCAGCCCAGCTGAGGTCCCGGTCAGGGCAGAGCAGCCGCAGATCCTCCCTACCAAGTCCAGAGCAAACTGCAAGTTCTCGAGAGAAATAAATGACTGCTATTGTTTAATGACAAGGTTTGGGGGCAGTTTGTTACACAGCAACAGATAACAGAAACAACACTAACATGTCACCGAAGAAAAAATTTACAGAGCAAAAGGTACATTGTACCAGAGCAAGCAACACCACCCAACAAGACACAGAAACTTCACTGGTGAGTGAGGTCCCTTCCCACGTATCCAGTATTGTAAGGGTGAAGGCCAATCTTCCCTTTCACTAAACACAGATGAAGGAGCAACTATGAAGTAAAATAAATGTCAACAAATTTCTACACTGACAGNAACACTAACATGTCACCGAAGAAAAAATTTACAGAGCAAAAGGTACATTGTACCAGAGCAAGCAACACCACCCAACAAGACACAGAAACTTCACTGGTGAGTGAGGTCCCTTCCCACGTATCCAGTATTGTAAGGGTGAAGGCCAATCTTCCCTTTCACTAAACACAGATGAAGGAGCAACTATGAAGTAAAATAAATGTCAACAAATTTCTACACTGACAGCTCCGGTAATTATCAATCTATCTGGGATACTTATGAGTTAGCCCTAGGACTGTGAAGGATTGCTGGTTTAATTTTCTGTTAAACTGCACATTTTTTTCACCTCTAGGTTCATTTTTCTTCAAAGTTTACAGGTATTTCTAGAAGTTACCATAGTAATTATATAATTTAAGAAATGAAACTAGTGTGACTTACATATGCTGATAAAAAATATTAAAAGTTGAGGGGTATTATGTCTGATACTTTTGCTTTACCTTGTAATTATTTTGTGTTTTTTTAACAATAGGAATCATAATAAGGTACTGACATAACAACAGTAACACAGATCAATGGTAGAAGCGAGAGTCCAGAAATAAACAGTCAAATTTATGATTAACTGATTTTTAAGAATGGGATCAAGACAACTGAATGGAGAAAGGATAAAAGAATAATCTTCAACAAATAGTGCTGGGACAACTGGATAGCCACATGCAAAGAAAAAAGACTGAACCCCTACCTTATACCATACATAAAAATTAACCCAAAATGGATCGAAGAGCCAAATGTGTGAGCTAAAACTATAAAACTCTTAGAAGAAAACACAGGGGTAAATCTTCATATTCTTGAATTAAGCCAATGACTTCTTATATATGACAACAAAAAGGCAAGTAACTAAAGAAAAAAATACACTGGATATCATCAAAAAGTACCACTTTTGTGCTTCAAAGGACACTACCAAGAAAGTGAAAAGACAACTACAGAATGACAGAAAAGTTTTGTAAATAATATATCTGATAAGGGACTGGTATCTAGAATATACAAAGAACTCTAACAACTCAATAAGAAAAAGACAAATGACTTAATTTTGAAATGTGCAAAGGACTTAAATAGACATTTCGCCAAAGAAGAGATACAAATGGCCAACGAATACACGAAAAGATGCTCAACCCACTTCACTGGGTTAGATGAATTTCCACCGTGGAAGAGTGTGTGTTCAGACTGTTAGGGCACCCAGTCGCAGGAAAATCAAGGGCCAGGCCTACGCTGGCAGAGCCCCACTGCCAGCCAGGGGCTACAGCCTGCCGACCCGCCATGAATGGAAGAGCTCCAAGCAGAACCCCCAACTTTTCAACGACCCATCTGCAAGTGTAATTCCTTTCTTTCAACTTGTGCAGATCCCTTCCCTCAACACTCAACTGCCCTCTCAGGAAAGAAAGACTCTCAGCACCTTCCGTTTCTCCCAATTGCTAACTATCATTCTGAGACCATCACCACCCTCGCTCTCTGGACACAGCTCCTGCAAAGTTTAACAGAGAGGCGTTTATTTTGAAAATGAGATGGATAAAGAAAAGGCATTACAGAAGGAAAACTTTTAGAGTCCTAGAAAACTCTCCTACACACAAATTACAACCAATCTGAATATTATTTGCCCATACTATATATGATTCAAGAAACAACCGCAAAATTAACTATAATCCCAGAACCCCTATCAGTGAAAGGTTCTATTGTTGTGTCCAACTCTTTGCAGCATACTAGTTGCTTCCCTGTCCTTTACCATCTCCCGGGTTTGCTCAAACTCATCTCCATTGAGTTGATGCCACCATCCAACCATCTCATCCTCTGTTGTCCCCGTCTCCTTCTGTCCTCAATCTCACAGTCCTCCTCTTACATTCCATTAATCTGGAAAACTCTAAGACTAACTGTGCTTAAGTGAAAGAGGACAGTGAAAAAGCTGGCTTAAAGCTCAACATTCAGAAAACGAAGATCATGGCATCCGGTCCCATCACTTCANGTTGGATTGTTCTTTTGATGAATTTGTGTGGGAGAAAGTGGTCTCCCGTTTTATTCCTCCGCCATCTTCCAGCAGGTGGATTCTTTACCACTGGACCTCCAGGGAAGTTCCCTACTTCTTTATGTAGCACTTTTCTTTATCCCCCCCTGGTGGCTTAGACGGTAAAGAATCCACTTGCAGTGTGGGAGACCTGGGTTCGTTTCATGGGTTGGGAAGATCCCCTGGAGAAGGGAATGGCAACCCACTCTGGTATTCCCACCCAGAGAATTACATGGACAGAGGAGCTTGGCAGGCTACAGTCCATGGGGTCGCAAAGAGTTGGACACAACTGAGCAAATTTCACTTTTCTTTATTCAAACAATTCAAGTTCTATTTCCTGCACAAAGCCTTCTGTGACTTTTATAAATCTCACTGACTTTTCTCTCCTTCAGATCTTTTCAAAACTTAAATTTTTTCTTTAATTGGAAGAAAATTCCTTTACAATGTTTTGTTAGTTTCTGCTGTACAACAGTGTGAATCAGTCATAATTGTACATATATCCCCTGCTTCTAGAGCCTCCCTTCCCTATCCTCACCATACCCCTCTAGGTTGTCAAAGATCACCAGACTGGACTCTGTGTGTTATATAGCTACTTCGTACTAGCTAGCTATTTTACATGTATATGTCACTGTGCCAGTGGTTCTCAGCAGACTCTGCATCTTCTACTTAATTATGAAATGGGTTGCCTTATAGAGTAGTGCTACCCTGCATATAAATTATTCATATATTCTTTGTATTAGTCTTTAGTTGTTTCCACACATTATGTACATTTATCAGATTATAGTGGCTAGGCATATTTTGTATAGGTTCAGAAATCTGGGACGGCTTGACTGGTTTCTCTGTTCCTGGTCTCATAGGTCCAAATTGAGGAATTGGTTGGCTGGGCTCTTATNTGTTTCCACACATTATGTACATTTATCAGATTATAGTGGCTAGGCATATTTTGTATAGGTTCAGAAATCTGGGACGGCTTGACTGGTTTCTCTGTTCCTGGTCTCATAGGTCCAAATTGAGGAATTGGTTGGCTGGGCTCTTATTTAGAGATTCTGGGAAGAATCTACTTCCATGTTGATTCATGTTGTTGGCAGGATCTGGTTCCCTGTGATTATGGGACAGAGGTCTTCATTTTTCTCAGCGGGGAGCCATTGCCAACTCCTGGAAGCCTTCTTCTAGTGCTAGCATGTGGGCTGGCCCCTATGTCTCAGAGCTAGGAATAGTGCATTCAGTCCTTTTCTTACTTGACAGCTCTCTGACTTTTCCTTCTGCCTCATCTCTCTGCATAAAGCAAGAGAAATTCTCTGTTAAAGACTCATGGGATTAGATTAGTCCTATCCTTATAATCCAGGATAATATCCCTATTTGAAGTGTGTAACCTTAATTATATCTTCAAAATCCCTTCTGATTAATTTATAGATTCCAGGGATTAGAGCCTGAACATCTTGGGGGAGGAGGGACATTATTCAATCTTCCACAGTCTTTAAGAGCCAAGTTCTATGTTGTATTTCTTTTGTATTCCTTCTCCCCTCGATGTCCACTTACCTCCAGTGCCTAGAGTAATAGTAGGTTCTCAGTAACTTTAGCTGTTGATGGATTAATTGAGTCATTGATAATCACTGAAGTACCATTTTGTGTTATTAATCCAATAGCCAATGATCTAAATAATATTTGGCAAGACTGTTTTGTTGATTGAATATAAGGTAAATTGAGATCCCAAATACTGAAGGTAGAACTAATCTAGAAATGAGGTAATAGAGGTTGTTGGGAAAATGGAGACTAGAGAAACTTTGTTCTTCAGCGATTTGAATAGGACACCTGGATGCTACTGTGAGAGAAAGTGGCCCCTTATTTACATGTCTGGCACAAAATCTCAATGATATTTTTTTGAATGAGCAAATGAATGAATACAGCAATTTCAGTTCAGTTCAGTCGCTCAGTAATATCTGGCTCTTTGCGACCCCATGAACTGTAGCATGCCAGGCCTCCCTGTCCATCATAACTCCTGGAGTTTACCCAAACTCATGTCCATTGAGTTGGTGATGCTATCCAAACATCTCATCCTCTGTCGTCCCCTTCTCCTCCTGCCCTCAATCTTTCCCAGCATCAGGGTCTTNGGGGGGCTCCAAAATCACTGCAGATGGTGATTGCAGCCATGAAATTAAAAGATGCTTACTCCTTGGAAGGAAAGTTATGACCAACCTAGACAGCATATTAAAGAGCAGAAACATTACTTTGCCAACAAAGGTCCATCTTGTCAAGGCTATGGTTTTTCCAGTGATCATGTATGGATGTGAGAGTTGGACTATAAAGAAAGCTAAGCACCAAAGAATTGATGCTTTTGAACTGTGGTGTTGGAGAAGACTCTTGAGAGTCCCTTGGACTGCAAGAAGATCCAACCAGTCCATCCTAAAGGAGTTCAGCCCTGGGTGTTCATTGGAAGAACTGATGTTGAAGCTGAAATTCCAATCCTTTGGCCACCTGATGCGAAGAGCTGACTCATTTGAAAAGACCATGATGCTGGAAAAGATTGAAGACAGGAGGAGAAGGGGACAACAGAGAATGAGATGGTTGGATGGCATTACTGATTCAATGGACATGAGTTTGGGTGAACACTGGGAGTTGGTGATGGACAGGGAAGCCTGGTGTGCTATGGTTCATGGGGTCGCAAAAGAGTTGGACACAACTGAGCAACTGAAATGAACTGAACTGAACTGACTATGCTTGTCTTTTAACTGAGCCAGCTACAAAAGGGACATGAGTTTCAAGGAAACACTCCAATTCCACAAAACAACAGCTCCTTATCTTGGTCACGCTCTGTCAAGTGAAGAAAGGGCATTATCTAAGGAGAGATTACAAAGTATCCCCAATTATCCAAGACAAACCACTGAAAGACAATGTCGGTGATTAACTGGATATTGTAGATAACAGGTATCAAATTCTCCTGAATTGGCAAGACCTCTACATAGATAGACAACATCAAACACGTCAGATTCACGCCCAGGGGACACAGAAACCAAAACAGTTTTCAGCATCTCAAAATAGCTCTCTGCATTTACCTCTAACATCCCAGATTATCATAAACTTGCTATGTACAAGATGCGTGAAGGCCATGATACAGGGCAGTGGTTCTCAAAGTGGCAAGGGAGCACAATTCTGCTGCCAAGAGACACCTGGCATCCACTGGAGCCACTCTTGGATGCCACCCTGGGGGCTGCTCCTGGACTCTCCGGGCAGGGTGCAGGGATGCTCCTAAAGCCTACAGTGCAAAGAGCACCCCCAGAGAATTTACTGCTGAGGGTGAGAAACGCTGCTCCGGGGACAGTTACTCAAGGATATGGCGCACAGGAAGGCCGCCTGGCCCTCAGACACCATCACCTGATCCCAGAGGCAAGGCTCACAGCCTCCTTTCTCGGAGCACCCGCAGTCCAGGGCTGGGGCAGACCTTCATCTTCACCTGGGGGCCTAAGCCTCTCTTTTCAGAAGACGAAGCTGGGGGTCACAGTGTAAAGAGCACAGGGCTGGCCAGTGGTGGAAGAGGACCTGGACTCTGCTCCCCTGCGTCAGTGCAAGCACGTGAGGGCGGGAATCAGGGGGCAGAAGCACAGAGGGGCCAGGAGCAGCACTGGTCACTGACACCGGGGCGCGCTGCTGTAAGCTCTGTGCAACTATTACATCCATGACAGACAAGCTGGATCCAGTCCAGCCACAAATTATCAACAATCAAAAAAGTAACTTGGGGGAGTTCTCTGGCAGTCTAGTAGTTAGGATTCGGCACTCTCACTGCTGGGCCTGGGTCCTCCCTGGTCGGGGAACTAAGATCCCACAAGCTGTGAGGCATGGAAATAAAAGGAAATTTTGATTTGTTAATCATTACCTAAGGGCCTCCCTGGTGGCTCAGTGGTAAAGAATCCACCTGCCAGTGCAGGAGACATGATTTCGATCCCTGGGTTGGGAAGATCCCCTGGAGAAGAAACTGGCAACCCACTCCAGTATTCTTGCCTGGGAAACCCCATGGACAGAGGAGCCTGGTGGGCCACAGTCTATAGGGTCACAAAAGAGTTGGACACGACTTTGAGACTAAACAACAAAAATCAATATCTAACACTGTTTGAATGAATAAACCCAGAATTTAGAGACAAGGAGTGCAATTATAACTTCCAAACAGTCAAAAAGTAGAAAAGGTAGTCAGAAAAATAAGTTTTCCACTTGTAAGCTAAGCAAGTTAACCTTCACAGGGTTGCGATAACAATCTGCCATCTCCTTTTAAGTTCTACATGTGTCCACTTAAAAAAGTTGTAGAAAACAATCATACACCCTATGTTAAACAGGACCCTGGATTACAATATGCTACCACTTACCCATAGCTCAGTAACATGCACAACAACGTGTAAGGTACTGAGCAGGCATTATAAAAATAATGAGGAAAATAAAGTCCAGAGAACTGATATCCCAGGAAGTGGACTAGCTGGGCCTGGAAATCCATACTTTGTATTACTACTAATCTATTATTAACAACAGTAACTATGGATAAGAAAAATTCACTAATTTCACAGTTTAAACCAATCTCTGACAACCAGCTTTTGCTTAGGACACAGTAAACTGAAAAGAGCAACACCTCCATTCTTTAAAGAGAGGCAGGTAGATAGTTTGAAAAATCACAACTTATCCTGAACACAACCGACTGACAGGAAAAAATAGGAAAAGGCAGGGGCTGCAAGGAGAAACGGGAGGCCAGCACCTGCTCCCCAAGGGTGGACACTGTACACCAGACGGGCCAGCCAGGAAAATTTAGCTGAAAGGCGCAGCAAACTGCCAGACGAGCAGCTGCCTGGTGCTGACGGTGGGCGGCGGGGCTGGCTGCAAAAGGAAGGGTAAGGGAGTGGGGAGACAAGAGGGAGGAAATGGAACTTTTCCACATCTTCACTGTGGTGGTAACGTGACTGCATGCATTTGTCAAAACTTGCAGGACTCCAACAAGGTGGGAAAAAAAGCTGTAATGGGCGAGTTTCCCACAGGTAAGTTTAGAAGGCAGAGAATCTATGTGACAGCTAACCAAGGCGTCTGCTGGTGGAACAGTCTTGGTGTCTGAGACACAGAAGGCCCCGAGGCCTCGGGAGAGCAGCAGTAAATACCAACACAAGCACGTAAACATTGCATCACGTTCATCAGCCTCTAAGTGGAATGGAGACATGCCCACTTCTGACTTTACATGAGGGCCCCTATGTGAGCCACTCCAGGCAGGGAAAAACAAAGCCAAGTTGAGCTTGTCTGCTGAGCAACAGGCTGGCCTTGCCCACTGGCCCATGACCTCACCACTGCACACCAGCTGGCAATTGAAGCAATTCAAAATCACAACTCAGCAAAATGGAAAGTCACATACATCACAGACTTTTGGAGTCACTTGCAAACAGCAGAAAATCTAATCATCAAATTTGCAAGTATTAAACATTCTGCTAAAAAAGAGACCCCAGGGACTTCCCTGGTGGTCCAGTGGCTAAGACTCCACATTCCCAATGCGGATGACCCAAGTTCCACCCATGATCGGGGAACTAAATCCCACACACTACAACTAAAGATCCCAGGTGCCACCAATAAACAAACTAAGACCTGGGGCAGCCAAATACCCAACTATTTATTTTAAAAAGAAAAGAAGAAAAGATATCTTATAGAAATTTTAGAAGGTGGAGCAGTGCAAGCCTCAACCAGCTGAAGAGGCTATGACGAAAGTGCATGAGGCTGTCCCCCAGCAGACAAAGGCCAAATCAGGATTGGACAACACCCAGGTCTCAACATCTGCCCATGAAGAATACCACCGGCTCTTAAAGGCTTGTGAAGAAATTGTCTACGTGAGATCTACTGCATTAGGATTTCAGTAGATGAAGAAAAATAACATTTCCCCTCTATTTAAGAGCAGGGAATCACCCTAAGGGGAGCACAGCATACAGCAGATGAAAGAACACCGTAAAAAAGTAAGTCATAGCATGGTAACTATTTCACTGACTTCAGAACAAAGAGCCTAATACTCACTAGTATATACCATGTTCCACTAAATTAGCATTAATTATTTAGTCATCTGGCTTTATCCTTTATAGCAGTTTTGCCATTAGAATTCTATCTAATCGTAACTATAATCTTTGGGGAAAACTCACTAAAGAGACAATTTAGATTTTTTGGACTTCTTTAATTACAACAACACGTCGATGGAGGTGAGTTTGAGTGAACTCCGGGAGTTGGTGATGGACAGAGGCCTGGCGTGCTTCGATTCATGGGGTCGCAAAGAGTCAGACATGACTGAGCGACTGAACTGAACTGAACTGAATTACAACCGCAAAACAAGAGCAAGAGCCTACCTGAAGCCCTGCTTAAGGCTTTTACTTCAGGTAGATATAAGTAAATGATGATGAAGCCAAACAACAAGTAGCTAAACATACAGTTTTGACTTCTGTCAACATACAGAACTGAACAGAACATGCAGCACCATCCTGCTTCCTAAGATGAGCTGCTCATACTCACTGATGCTTACTTATCAGAATCACCCGGGTGATGCTCCACCACACACACCCAGTCCCTACCCGGTTCACTGAGTCAGCGTCTCCAGGGCAGGAGCCTATCTGAACCAGAGGTGTTCATGCGCACACACCCTGACTATGATCACTGCTCTGGAATACATTCCGGAAAGTCAGTACGTTCACAGGGAATTACTCACTTGTTACGATTCCGGCCAAAGCAAAAACAAATTGATTTTCATCAGAATCCAGCTCCTTAACATCCCCATCCAGTGACTTCACAAAACTCTCCATTGTTTGACCAGTGATGTTGAAAAACTTCAAAGCTTTATCCTGAAAGTTTAGAAATGAGAACGTCACAACCTTTCAGGGCTACCAGCAGGAAAACACTTTCAAAGTGAAGGACCCAGAAGACTCCAGTTTTAATTACAGAAGCAGTATTTTAAAATCTGTTCCCTCATTAAAACTTCCTGTTGAAAAGATCAAGAAAAAAGAGGTTTGGGGCAGACAGAAAAATTACCTTGAAGACTGATGTAGTAGTTAGTAGTAGTAGTAGTAATTAAGTCGCTAAGTTGTATCCAACTCTTGTGACCCCATGGACTGTAGCCTGCCAGGCTCCTCTGCCCATGGGATTCTCCAGGCAAGAATACTGGAGTGGGTTGCCATTTCCTTCTCCAGAGGATCTTCCCGACCCAAGAATCGAACCTGGGTCTCCTGCATTGCAGGCAGATTTTTTACCGACTGAGCTATAACGGAAGCCCATACATATGGGAAACAGTTCAAATTTATACAATGACAGAAGTACTTGGACAAATTCACCCAAAAATATACTAGAAATATACCAGAAAAATAGGTTATCTATACTAGGGATGAAACCAGAGGTTTTCAAACCTTTGGCAGAAATTATTTTTCAAATAAAATCTTAAATGAAACCTCAACACATAAAAGACAGCAAACAGGCTCATCTGGCATTTAAGACTCTTTGTGACCCCATGGACTGTGACCCCATGGACTCTGTCCATGGGATTTCCCAGGTCAAAAGACTGGAATGGGCTGCCATTTCCCTTACAGGGGATCTTCCTGATCCAGCGATCAAATGCAGGTCTCCTGCATGGAAGCCCATTTAAGTCTCCATTCCTCAGCAAAAAGAGTTTCCAAGTTTACAGAGCCTTGAAAGCACTTCCTTGGGGGAAGGAGGAAGAGGAGGCAGGGTTCTAAGAAACGGTCTGAAAACCAGAGCCTGTACAATGGCACAAGAGAACTACACGAGGTGATATAAATATCCTTACTGGATTGTGGAGATATTGTACACCTCCAAAAATTAGCTGAAGAACACTAAGTTGTACACTTACAATAAATGAATTTTATGATACATCAGTTATACCTCAAGAAAGCGCAATAAACTTTAAAATGCACTGAGTCCCTCCACCACTTCTGTCTCTACATGTGACGAGTAAGTACTATGCTGGCCCTCCCACCAACCATCCACCTGGGTGTTTATTTCCATTCAGGACCACATGATCCCCCAGAGTCCGGGCACAGTCTGCCTAGGCTGTCATCCTCTCGGCTGAGCAGGCCATCCTGTCACCAGTCATGCTTGGACCACACAGCTCTCCCACTTCCCATCCCCCTATTCTATCACTTTCGGGGGATGGGGGAGGGGCAGCTCCGATGTTGTTTTCCTGGCCAGTCTCCACACCCACAGCCTCACCCTCCCTCCATCCTCATTCACTGTCAGGTTAAGCTGCCCAAATTCTCTTGTCACTTTTTCCTTCAAACAGCCTTAAGGAATCCCGCCCCAGAGGCCTTAGGAATCTGCGGTGGACTGGTGGACTGCTCCATCAACACACTAACCCCTACCCTTCTGCCAGGAGACTCACACACTTTCCCTGTGTCTCACTCAGGCCTGAGTACTCTTCTCTCCTCCTGAGCCACCCTCCTCACTTCCTGTTACTGCTGCTGTGCCAGTGAATCAAGGTCCACGTCAGATCTCTCTTTCTCTGTGAAGCTCCCTGACATGTGTATGCACATGTTAACATCTATTTTATATATACATATATGATAAACAACACAAGGGCTTCCCTGGTGGTGCAATGGTAAAGAATTCGCCTACCAATGCAAGAGACGTGGGTTCGATCCCTGGGTCGGGAAGATCCCCTGGAGAAGGAAATGACAACCCACACCAGTATTCTTGCCTGGGAAATCCATGGACAGGGGAGCCTGGTAGGCTACAGTCCATGGGACTGCAAAAGAGTTGGACTCAACTCAGCAAATAAACAACAACAAAATAATACGTAACATTCAGGCAATGAAATATTATATCACCCCTGGACAGAAGGTATGTGACTTCCCTGGCAGCTCAGATGGTAAAGCATCTGACTACAATGCGGGAGACCCAGGTTCGACCCCTGGGTTGGAAAGATCCTCTGGAGAAGGAAATGACAGCCCACTCCAGTACTCTTGCCTGGAAAATCCCATGGACGGGGGAGCATTGTAGGCTACAGTCCATGGGGTTGCAAAGAGTTGGACACAACTAAGTGACTTCGCTTCAAAAGCACTTTAAAGTTGTTACATGTACACAGATGTCAAGTAACAATCCTGAAGTAGAGCTACCTCCACAACACCATACAGACTCTGGGACAGAAGGGAGCTCACTCCCTTCATTTGACACACCCCTGGATCCAGGTTACCGCAGGCCCTACACAGCTGGGATTCCAAAAGTACCTGATGAGCAAAACAAATCGGTCTAGTCTGGAGGCACCTGAACAAAGGCACTGTGCCTTCTACGTTACACAAGCACGAATCAAGTGCCCAGCCAGCCCGTGGTGTGCTCACCCCTCCCAGGATGGCCTTGACCACCTCCTCGCTGCTGGAGACACCCCACAAGATGGTGCAGGCCGCGGCGCCCATCTCCGTGCAGTACTCGGCCTGCTGCAGCAGCTGCTGCTTCGCCTCGTTCAGCTGCTGTCGAAGAGCCAGTTTCTCCTGAAACCAAAACAGGATAAAATCAGAGAAATGGACAGCATTCGGCCTCAAAGTACCTCTACTGTGCTCCCCCTTTTGAAGACATTCTTAAAGAAATGAAATGAACACAGGATATAGTAAACAGCTAGCGAATGAAAACTAGCCCAGGGTGAGGCACAACTCTTATTTTTTTAATTGCAGGGGCAAAAAGAACACTCAAAGAACATGCCACTGCATTGGAGTTTATAAATACTGCCAAAGACATGAATTCAACTCCTTGTAAGTCAGATGGGAAACGCGGCATCTCAGGTCCCAATGGCTAAACCCAGGACAGCACCGCCTACGACACTTGAAGAAAGTAACAAGCCAACACAGAAATTCTCTCACAGAGAAGTTTTTCTAATATAAAAACGCCAGGTGACACAGTCAAGAGCAGGCAGGAAAGATGGGAGCAGAAGAAGGAGAGGAGTGAGGAGGAAGGGCCTCCTGCGCATGCTCTGACCCAGCAAGCCAGGCCCAGCGTCACAGGAAGATGGAGCCCAGATTTCTCAACCTCCCACAGCCCCCGAAGGAACGGCTGACAAGCCAGCCAGGGTTCTTACCAAGGCCACTGCTTCCCCCACGGCGCCTCTGTCCACACAAGCATCCCTAAAGGCTCGCCTTCGGGCGAATCCTGGCTGGTGTGGGCCTCCCTGCCCCCCAGCCACCAGTGCCAGTGTCAGTCTCCATGTCTCCTGAGGTCTCCTGACTTCGCAAGTGCTAGTCACTCAGCTGTGTCCAACTCTTTGAGACCCCCTGGACTGGAGCCCATATCAGGCTCCTCTGTCCTAGGATTCTCCAGGCAGGAATGCTGGAGTGGGTTGCCATGCCCTCTTCCAGGGGATCTTCCCAAGCCAGGGATCAAATCCAGGTCTCCCACACTGCAGGCAGATTCTTTACCATCTGAGCCACCACGCAGTCATATTTACTTGAGAAAAATGGTCCCGGAGCCTAGGACACTTGCTAAAACTGCTTCATGTGATTTATTAACTCTGCGTCTTTAATATCTGCCTTCATCAGGATAGAAGCCTGGTTCCTAAATGTGCACTTCAGCCACTTAAGCTGTGGTGACATGTGCAGACACTGACTCACAGCCTCTTCTTCAGAATTCCAGCTTTTCTCGCACTGAAGCAGGATGCACTGCGATTAGTCCGGTTACCTTGGCTCTTCTGTAAGATCAACAAGAACTGTTGCCAATGACCATCAGAACCGTCTTCTGCGGTCACATCTGGCGGTTGCAGGCAGATATGCCCTGACCCAGGGCTGTACAAACTGCACAATGATATCAAGAACTCAAAGAAAATAATTCCATTCACAATAACACTCACCTTTCACCTAGAACATATCGAGAGCACTTTATCTTTTAATTAATTTATTTTTAATCGGAGGATAGCTGCTTTACAACACTGTGTTGGTTTCTGCCAGACATCAACATAAATCAGCCGTAGACACACACGTGTCCCCTTCCTCCTGAGCCTCCTTCCCACCTCCCACTCCTCGAGGTTGTCGCAGAGCACCGGGCTGAGTTCCCTGAGTCACACAGCGAATTCCTACTATCTATTTTACACGTAGTGAGGTATATGTTTCCACAACTCTCTCCATTTGTCCCACCCTCTCCTTCCCCAACTGTGTCCAAAAGTCTGTTCTCTCTGTCTGGATCTCCACTGCTGCCCTGAAAATAGGCTCATCAGTATCATCTTTCTAGATTCCATTTATATGTGTTACTATACAATATTACATTGTATATAATACAGTACTTTATCTTTCTGAATTACTTCTCTCTGTATAATAGGCTCTATGTTCTTCCACCTCTTTAGGACTGACTCAAATGTGTTCTTTTTATAGCTGAGTAACACTCCACTGTATACATGTACCATGATTTCTGTATCCACTCATCTGACGATGGACATCTAGGTCACTTCCACGTCCTAACTACTGCCGGTAGTGCTGCAGTAAACACTGGGGTATGTGTGCTTTTTTCAATTATGGTCTCTTCATGGTATATGCCCAGTAGTGGAATTGTTGGCTCATGTGGTAGTTTTATTCCTATTTTTTTAAGGAATCTCCATACTGCTCTCCCTAATGGCTGTATCACTTTACAGTCCCACCAACAATGCAAGAGGGTTCCCTTTTCTCCATATCCTCTCTTCAGCATTTGTTTGTAGATTTTTTTTGATGATGGCCATTCTGATCAGCGTGAGGTTGATACCTCACTGTAGTTTTGGTTTGCATTTCTCTAATAATGAACAATGTTGAGATGAAAACACATCTTTTCATGTGCTTATTAGCCATCTGGATATCTTCTTTGGATAAGTCTTTTTAGGTCTTCTGCCCAATTTTTGATTGGGTTGTTTGTTTTTCTGGTATTGAGCTCCATGAGCTGCTTTATATTTTGGAGATTAATCTTGTCAGTTGTTTCACTTGCTATTATTTTCTTCCATTCTGAGGATTGTCTTTTCATCTTGTTTATAGTTCCCTTTGCCATGCAAAAGCTTTAGGTTTAATTAGGTCCCCTTTGTTTATTTCTATTTTTATTTCCACTATCCTAGGAGGTGGGTCATAGAGGATCTTAGTATATATCAAGAACTCATCAAATTTAACAGTTTAAAAAAAATCCAACTAGAAAATGGGCAAAAGACACAAACAGATATTGTATAGGAGAGAATATACAGACAACAAATAAGCACGTGAAAAGATGTTCAGCATTATTAGTTAACAGGGAAATGCAAATTAAAACTACAACACATCTATCAGAACAGCTAGAATAAAAAACAGTGAGAACACCAAGTGCTAATCAGGATGTGGAGGAAGTGAATCACTCAGCACGGCTGGTGTTGATATGGAAGGGCATGACCATTCTGAGAAACAACTGGGTAATTTCTTACAAAATTGAACATGCACCTACCACTCAACCCAGTAACTGCACTCTTGGGCATTTAGCCCAGAGAAATGGAAACATACATTCACACAAAAACCTACATACAGATGTTCATAATACCCCCCCAAAAAAATGGAAATAACCCAAACGTCCTTAAATGGGAGAATATTTAAACTGTGATATTTGTGAGGTTCATTTCTGATTTTAACTGAACTATATTATCAGTTAATTTTTCTTTAAAAATTTTCCTGAAATAATATACAATGTTTGCAACAACTTCCCGTTTATTATCAGAAAAGCAGTGACTCTTTCCTAATAGGTTAAAAACTAAATATAGATAGCCAAAACTATTTTATGACTGCAGCCATGAAAGACACTTGCTCCTTAGAAGAAAAGCTATGACGAGCCTAGACAGCATATTACAAAGCAGCGGTATTACTTTGCCTACAAAGATCCATATAGTCAAAGCTATGGTTTTTCCAGCAGTCATGTATGGGTATGAGAGTCGGACAATAAAAAGAGGCTCAGCATCGAAGAATTGATGCCTTCAAACTGTGGTGTTGGAGAAGACTCGAGAGTCCCCTGGACTGCAAGGAGATCTAACCAGTCAATCCTAAAGGAAGTCAGACCTGAGTATTCATTGGAAGGACCAATGCTGAGGCTGAAACTCTAATACTTTGGCCACCTGATGCAAAGAACTGACTCACTGGAAAAGACCCTGATGCTGGGAAAGATTGAAGGCAGGAGGAGAAGGGGACAACAGAAGATGGGATGGTTGGATGGCATCACCGACTCAATGCCCATGAGTTTGAGCAAGCTCCAGGAGTTGGTGATGGGCAGGGAAGCCTGGAGTGCTGTAGTCCATGGGGTCACAAAGAGTCGGACACGACTGAGTTACTGAACAACAACACACCAAAACTAGCAGTCTGAATGTAAGTTAATTTAGTATGAAAGATCGGAGAAGGCAATAGCATCCCACTCCAGTACTCCTGCCTGGAAACTCCGATGGACAGAGGAGCCTGGTAGCCTACAGTCCATGGGGTCACGAAGAGTCAGACACAACTGAGCGACTTCACTTTCACTTTTCACTTTCATGCGTTGGAGAAGGAAATGGCAACCCACTCCAGCGTTCTTGCCTGGAGAATCCCAGGGATGGGGGAGCCTGGTGGGCTGCCGTCTGTGAGGTCGCACAGTCGGATATGACTAAAGCGACTTAGCAGCAGCAGCAGCAGTATGAAAGATGCCACCCTAAGAAAACACACTGAGAATGAAGCCATAAGTAAACCACAAACACGCAGCTCCTTGGGGGGAACACGGGGACTCCGCCCATTGTCTGTGGCCAGTCCACACACACGGGGCAGCAGGGTCAGGCACTAAAATCTCAGCCATAAGAGACATGGTGGGAAGCCACAGCTGGCTTTATAACAACAGCACAAGCCTTCCAAAGTCATTCAGAGAGATATCCCCCAACAATTCACAGGCTCTTTCTTCTCAAGTTCAAAGGCTGCCACTGCCAGAACTCTCCCAGCCCACCTCCTAGATCACATCAAGACCCATGAGGCTCTTCCATTGACTCCACTGAGTAAACACCTCAATGGGGGGCAGGAGCCAAGCTTCGCTGGTCCCTGGGGCTAAGCTCTGTGGGTTAGCGCGCGTCTTAGGATGCTGAGGCCACGCTCTGGCTTCTGGTCTCTCTCTACACGCTGGTTTGAGTGGCGCTTACGTCCCCCCATGACTTTGCCCCAGACTGAAGTCTTACCAGCAATGCTCTAATTCAGGATCCAGCCCTGCATTCTTTCCTGGTTCCTCAACTCTAAAATAAGCCTGCAGAGTCTAGCCACACGATCTGTTCAGCCCTGGGCAGAAAAGGCAGCGGCCAGCTCCCTACAGAAGGAAGAGACAAGCCCTGTCACAGAACACTCGCAGGGCCTGCCACCCATGTTAAACAGGAGGGACTATTAAACAGGAAGCTTAACTGAAAATAGTTTAACCTAAAATATGCCCACCTTTTAACTAAGGTCAAAGTGTCTGGGCAGAGCCATGCTGTGACCTGACACTTCACTGAGGTCATTTGCCCTTTATTCTGGCACTTTCCCAGGGTGGCTTATTTTTAGCATAACATCTAAAATGCCAGCAAAACATGCATTTTTTCCTATGCTTATCAATTTAAGAAACAAGAAATCTAAGATTCTGCCCAATTTAAGCTTCAGCCTTAGCCAAGATGTCCCGGCATTTTAAGGAGTACTGAACCAGTGGATTGCATTGTTCACATGTATCCAATTCCTTCTTGCCTGCAGGTCAACTTCTTTTAGACAATGAAACTTTTAGGTCCAGACAAATTAATCATGCACCCATCTTAGTCTATCATGATCTAAATCAAGTATGACTGAGCTACAATGTCAGCTTTCGATAAGTGACACACTCTAACAGTTCTGAGACTGAAACTCTTCCCTGATCTTCCCTACCTACTTGATATTAGAGTCTATCAGTCTGGAAGGACGTCATCATTGACCAGTCAAGGAGAAAAGCTACCACAGGGCTCCCAGTTCTTTGACGAAACTTCAGACGCATGGTTCTCTGGCCCAGCGTCTGCAATCTCACATTGTTGGAGCACTTGCTGTACCCCTGGGAGTTGCAGCTTTCTGTAAGCTTGCTTTGGCTGAATCACAAAAGAAGGCATATGCAGAAATTTCTACAGACATTCCATAAAAGACTTTGCAGCAAGGAGGAAGGCTGCTATCTTTCAGAGGGCAATGTGATTCTGGAATGTAAGGAATGTCTCTGGGTTGAGTTCCACGCAGGTTTGTCACTTACTTGTATTCCTTAACTATGAAATTATGTATATCTGGGCTAAGGAACAGTTATTCTTGATAAATAATTAAGCGCTGTGGGGAAAAAATGAAGTCTATACAAAATCCACCAGTTTGGGGAACCCTCCACTTTGGCCACAAACACTCAGAACTCGTCCACACAAGGAGGAGGCGTGAAACAGAGCTGAGCCTGACCTAGCCAGGCTCCCAGCATCCCTCCAGGTTCACAGCGCTTGCTGACCCAGCTGTGCTGCAGAAACCAGTGAGCGGCACGACAGTCACGAACACCTCCCAGCACACAGGCAACAACACGCCCTGGATGCTGTCACCAGTTTCTATTGTACTGTCCAAAAATAGAGACACAATCAAGCTCCAAATTCCAGCAGAAGTGGCCAAACAGCTCTAGCTTTATAGAAGAGGAAATAACTTATTCCATGAAAAGAAACTGTATAGTTTTTAAGAAATATTATGTCTTCCCCAATATTAAAATGAAATGCAATTGGTTATTTCCAAAATATCAGAAGTGACCTCCTAATTACAGATTTTCTATTTATTATCTAACTCTAATTACAAATCATTACTACATGACTTTTTCAGGATTATTATATTATGAATTTTAATGACATGGATTGGTCTTTTAACAGAAATTAACAGTAAGTGACTATCAAAAGGCACCAAGTAAACAGCCTCCATGTTAAATGGCTGTCAAATCCAAATGATCAACTGTTTTCCAACCCATTCAGAATAAATACATTTTAAAATACAGTGTCTTGAGGTGTAAGGGCTAGACTGTGGCCACAAGCATGGCGCAGGCGCTTCCCTTGGCCTGGTGAGCATCGTACCTTCTTCTCCCTCACGCTGTCTGCTTGCACGGACTCCAGGCGGGCTCTGAAGTGCTCACAGTCCATCCTCAGTTGCTCTAACTCCTGCTCCTTCCTCTCCAGGTCTACAAGAGACACAAGAATACTCAGTATTTCAAGTCACTGATCTCTCCTGACCATGCATTTTGCTTCATTTTCTCTTAGGAAAGCCTGATTTCTTAGGTAGGATTTCTCACATAACCAGTGCTGGGATAACCAACATTCTAACGTCCTGCTTTTTTGAGTTTTTGTCACCTTTCTGCCTTTTTTTTAAGACTTCGTTTCACCACCAGACTTGCACTGAAGGTTCTAGGAAAGCATGTTGTTTAAAGGAGTGCAGGCAGGGCTGGGCAGCCCGACCGTCTCATGGCACACACTCTTATGTGCTCCATAAAAAGCAGAAGGCAGTTCAGCAAGGAGATGGTGCCAGCCAGGCTGATTCACACGCTCATCTCACCCGCTGGCAGACTGGCTCCGCGACAACAGCTGCCGCCGTTGTCAATGGAGCAGTGAGGCAACAGCCACAGAGACGAGAAGAGAAAAGGCCACAGTGAGATCGGGGAGGAGGGCACGTTTCCTCGCCACCATACTTGCCCAGATAATGAGTCACATGGCCAACAAAATTCCCAAAAGACATCCATGTTCATGAATATGAAATCAACCACATAACCAAGTTTAAATAAAAAATAGTATGCTACAGAAACACTGCCATTCAAAAAGCCAAGAAAAAAGGTAACTCAAAGTCTTAAGTGCCTCCAGGGAACAATCACTGCTCTCCGTTTGCCAGGGTCCAGGGCTCGGGGTGGTTGGTCCGCTTCACTGGCACACAGCACGCTCACGGCACGCTCATGGCACGCCCACTGACATCTGTGCATAGTCGGGAAGGCAGTACGAGGCTGCATTTGGGGTTCACCTTTCTTGAATACTGGTTTTAAGTAAAGAAATTTAAATGGCTCATTAGTCTGCTAATTGGTTGCCTATGAAAACAGTCTATTATTAAAGCGTTTCCCATTTAAAAAACAAAAAAAGCTTTAAGTGCCTTGATCCCAAAGACAAAGATATCACGTTTCAAAGCTAACATATACCAAGACCTGAGTGGACGTGTGCTCAGAGCTACTGGTGTAATTCACTGAAGTAGGAACACTTCGGGACATTGATCCTCAGACTTTAC
The DNA here is from genome assembly GCA_006410875.1 of Neotragus pygmaeus. Classification (NCBI taxonomy): domain Eukaryota; kingdom Metazoa; phylum Chordata; class Mammalia; order Artiodactyla; family Bovidae; genus Neotragus; species Neotragus pygmaeus. The sequence goes on along the minus strand of SJYV01055237.1, from coordinate 18,820 downwards.
AGCACATCAGAATCCCCTGGAAGTGGAAGTCGCTCAGTTGTGTCTGACTCTGCGACCCCATGGACCGCAGCCCACCAGGCTCCTCTGTCCGTGGAATTCTCCAAGAATACTGGAGTAGGTTGCCATTTCCAGTCAGAGTCACGGAGTCACAGAGTCAGACAGGACTGAGCAACTGACACTTTCATTACATTTTCCAGAGATCCTTTGTCAGAGCAGGAGATTAAAACCTAAAGCTAGATATTCATTTAATGATTGTGAAGCCAATGGCAAAGCTTCTCTTAAAAAGAGTTTCTTAGAAACGGGTGAAGCAGCATAAGACCCCTTCTTCTCCTTCACATCAGTTCTCTTTTCTGCCCTTTTAGGATGTATCACACCCAATATGACTTGCAGGAAATCTTTATTTTGTCCCACTAGTCCTGGCCACCCAAGAAACCAAGTATACTGATCCAAGTGCTATGCTTTCAAAACTACATATCTGCGTTTTGTAACAATGTTAAATGAAAACATAATTATGAATGAAATGTGAACTGCAAACGGTCACAGACCAAAAAAAAATTTTTTTAACTAAGATAAAATTATTAATAGCATAAAACTTTTTCTTTGTAGTTAACTTTTAATGTTTTCTTCTATTACTAAACTGTATATTCCTCAAACACAGTAAAGAAGATAGGAAATCACACTCCTACAAGTCTTACATGTAAAACTATGGAGGAATTAAGACCACCCAGAAGACTCTTTACAATAATGTCATAATCTCTCACTCTACAAAACTGCTAACAGAAGGATGAGGTTAAACGGTCTGACTCTAACCCTAACCCTAACCCCACAGTATTCAAAGGCTGTGTCAGGGTTGCCACCCACTCCCAGCTCTCAGGAGGAGGCTGCCACCTGGTGGCCAAACTGGAGGACTGCCGCCACCTCCTGACAAAACTCGCTTGTTCAGCTTGGCCCCTAAAGCAGGTGGGCATGCATCCTCCTGTGTGCTGATAATCCCACATACTTAGAACATGAGCGACATGCCTAGGACATGGCACCTAGTGGCACTTTATAAATATTTGTCACGTAAACGAACTTCACTTCTTTATATAGTCTGCTAATCCTTGAATAGAGAAAAAGCTTGTCTATTTTATGTCTCATTCTTCTACAGTTTTTTTTTTTAATCAAAGACATAATATACTAATACATTATATGGTCTTCCCTGGTGGCTCAGTGGTAAAGAATTTGCCTGCCAATGCAGGAGACGAGGGTTCAAACCCTGGGTTGGGAAGATCCACTGGAGAAGGAAATGGCAACCCACTCCAAAATTCCTGCCTGGGAAACCCCATGGACAGAGGAGCCTGGCGGGCTACAGTCCACGGGGTTGCAAAGAGTTGGACATGACTTAGAGACTAAACAACAGGACATTACGGTCAAGACATCATCTTACCCAGTCTCAGTATCAGAACAAAAAGAGGCTGCCACCCAGCTTAGATGGGCTCTCAATGGCTAAGCTTTAGCATTCAAAATGAAGGAAGAAAAACCTGTTAACCTTTAACTGAGTAAAAGGATGGCCAAGACAACTGACATAGAAACAATCTAACTCACAGGCCATTTCCACATCTATTTATCTTCGGAAACTCAGAATTCTTCTCTGATAGCTTTAATAACATGAGAATGACTATCAACTTATTCACAGCAAAGATACAGAGAGGCTACAGTCCATGGGGTTGCAAAGAGTCAGACACCATCTTGTCTCACAGTAAGAGTCCATCCTCACCATGAGCCAAGATCTGGATGGTGTATTAGTTCCCCAGACCTACCCTAACAAAGCCCACAGACTGGGTGGCTTAGACCAGAAATTCACCCTCACGTTGTTCTGGAGGCTGCAGCTCAGAACTGAGGTGTTAGCAGGGACACACCTGCTCTGAAACCTGTGGAGAAGGGATCCTTCCCCACCTCTCCCACCTGCTGGTGGTCCAGGCCTCCCTGGGTTGTGGCAGCAGAATCCCGCCTGCCTCCCCTGCGCCGGGCCTCCTCGTCTCTTCACATCACCTCCCCTCCGTGTACGAGGGCCTCGGTGTCCAGCTTTCCTCTTTTAATAAGGATACCAGTCACAATGGGCTAGGACTTATTCTAAAGACCTCATTTTAACCTGATCAGCCTGTCAAAATATTTAAGTTGAAAAGTGAAAAAATGAGACTATTCTAGGATTCACACACACACAAAAAAAAAAACCCCTCAGTTAAAGAGTTTAAATGCATTTCATTTCTAGCCAAACAACACTTTAATTAGCTGTCCAATTTTTTAAACAAACCAAAAGGAGTAGGGGAGGAGAGCTGGAACAAGAATATGGAAGTAGCATTTTTTTTCTGCCAAAAACCTGCTGCTTCTAAAGTAAAGGCCACTGGAGCACTGTTTCCTAAGAAGAACGCGTGACTAATATGACTCTCTCCTCGGCTGGTGCTGCCACTGTACTTGGCTCTATCTTTTTGCATCTCCACGCAGGAGCTCCTCAGTCTACCTGTGAATTACCAAGGAATAGGATCTGACTTTATCCTGAGTATATCCCCAGGTCACCTGGCGGAGCTTAACAAATACCCAGCATACAATGAATACCTACTTGATTGAGTATCAACTTAATTCCATCACAAAAAAACTAAGATCAATCTGGTTGAATTCAAATGAATTCTGATAAAGTGTTTCCCTAAGTAAAGAGTTAGGGACTTTTGCTTTTCATTTACTAGCATAAAGTACGTTAACAACTGGGTAGTCAGGAGTGGCCTGAAAGCAGGGGAACTAAAGAGCCTCCTGATGAAGGTGAAAGAGGAGAACGAAAAAAAGCCAGCTTAAAACTCAACATTCAAAAAACTAAGACCATGGCATCCATCACTTCATGGCAAGTAGATGGGGAAAAAGTGGAAACAGTGACAGATTTTATTTTCTTGGGCTCCAAAATCACTGCGGACATGAACTGCAGCCATGAAATTAAAAGATGCTTGCTCCTTGGAAGAAAAGCTATGACAAACCTAGACAGCATATTAAAAAGCAGACACATCATTTTGCCAGCAAAGGTCTGTGTAGTCAAAGCTACAAGATGGCAGGTGTCGCGCGAGGGCATCAGAGGGCACACACACTGAAACCATAATCACAGAAAATTAGCCAATCTGATCACACGGACCACAGCCTTGCCTAACTCATGGAAACTAAGCCATGCTGTGTGGGGCCATCCCAGATGGGCGAGTCATGGTGGAAAGGTCTGACAGAATGTGGTCCACTGCACAAGGAAATGGCAAACCACTTCAGTATTCTTGCCTTGAGAACCCCATGAACAGTATAAAAAGGCAAAATGATAGGACACTGAAAGGGCAACTCCCTGGGCCGGCAGGGCCAACACGCTACTGGAGATCAGTGGAGAAATAACCCCAGAAAGAATGAAGGGATGGAGCCTAAGCAAAAATAATACCCAGTTGTGGATGTGACTGCTGACAGAAGCAAAGTCCGATGCTGTAAAGAGCAATATTGCGTAGGAACCTGGAATGTTAGGTCCATGAATCAAGGCAAATTGGAAGTGGTCAAACGAGATGGCAAGAGTGAACATCAACATTCTAAGAATCAGTGAACTAAAATGGACTGGAATGGGTGAATTTAACTCAGATGACCATTATATCTACTACTGCGGGCAGGAATCCCTTAGAAGAAATGGAGTAGCCATCATGGTCAACAAAAGAGTCCAAAATGCAGTACTTGGATGTAATCTCAAAAATGACAGAATGATCTCTGTTTGTTTCCAAGGCAAACCATTCAATATCATGGTGATCCAAGCCTATGCCCCAATCAGTAACGCTGAAGAAGCTGAAGTTGAATGGTTCCATGAAGACCTACAAGACCTTTTAGAACTAACACCCAAAAAAGATGTCCTTTTCATTATAGGGGACTGGAATGCAAAAGTAGGANTACATTGAACATAGACCGGAAATATGTAGTTGGTGCTGAATTTCTTTTGGTTTTGTTAGTTTAGAGTCTAAAATTCCTGGACAATTCCTTCCATTTTCAATTCTATAACTTCAGATCAAAATTAATTGTTTGGATAACTGAATTCAGGTGGCCCAGTGGTAAAGAATCTACCTACCAATACAGGAGAGGCAAGAGAAGTGGGATTGACCCCTGGGTCAGGAAAATTCCCTGAATAGGNGAATTTCTTTTGGTTTTGTTGGTTTAGAGTCTAAAATTCCTGGACAATTCCTTCCATTTTCAATTCTATAACTTCAGATCAAAATTAATTGTTTGGATAACTGAATTCAGGTGGCCCAGTGGTAAAGAATCTGCCTACCAATACAGGAGATGCAAGAGAAGTGGGAATGACCCCTGGGTCAGGGAAAATTCCCTGAATAGGAAATGGCACACCACCTCCAGTATTCTTGCCTAGGAAATTCCATGAACTGAGCCTGGTGGGCTGCAGTCCACGGTGTTGCAAACAGTCAGACACGACTTAATGACTGAGTGCACACACACACACACACACACACACACACACACAATTTAATTTTATCATTTAAAAAATATATTTTATAACTTTTGTTAATATTATTTAGTTAAAATGTTTAATGGAAATTGTATTTCCAAGGTTTGTGTACATTTGTTTTGACAGGACAAAGAACTGTTATTAAGAAAAGACATTTCATAATTCAGTAAAATAATAGCCAAGTATATTTATTTAAATCATATATTTTTTGATTTACTATTTATATAACTATGTCTTCTTACACACACATAAACATGGGAAATTAGTTGTTTGGGATCTGATTTTTACTTCATTAGTTTAGGACCTGCTAATAAGTGTGACAGAGCAGCAATTTGGATGGCATGAAACTAGTCAAATCAAGGAATACTAATGCTCAAAGTTTAGCAAAATTTTCAAGAAAAAGAAAGGAAATTTTGGCAGCAGTACATAATCCACAAATATAGACTGCTCTTTCCATAGTGAGAAAGTTACTGTTTAAAGTGATTGTTACCTATATATGATAATTTCTCTTAAGAGCAAGGGTTCTTTTAGAAAATGTTCCATTCCTAGGGTGTAGTTGTATAAGAAAAGAAATTAAGTCGGTCAGTCATATCCAACTCTGAGATCCCATGAACTATAACCTACCAAGTTCCTCTGTCCATGAGATTTTCCAGGCAAGAGTACTAGAGTGGGTTGCCATTTCCTTCCCCAGGGGATCTTCCCGACCCAGGGATTGAACCTGGGTCTCCCACATTGTATGTAGATGCTATAGAGTATTAACCAAGTGCCTAGAAAATGACTAGTGCTCAAGAACACAAGAATGATTGAATAAATGAATGAAAGATACAAACAAATGAATAACTCCAGCTAGTCAATGGATTCAAAAAAGAAATGGAGGAAACTGGTATCTTTCAGTTCAGTTCAGTCAGTTCAGTCGCTCAGTCATGCGGACTCTTTGTGATCCGGTGAATCGCAGCACACCACGCCTCCCTGTCCATCAACAACTCCTGGAGTTCACTCAGACTCGTGTCCATCGAGTCCGTGATGTCATCCAGCCATCTCATCCTTGGTCGTCCCTTTCTTCTCCTGCCCTCAATCCCTCTCAGAATCAAGCTCTTTTCCAATGAGTCAACTCTTCGCATGAGGTGGCCAAAGTACTGGAGTTTCAGCTTTAGCATCATTCCTTCCAAAGAAATCCCAGGGTTGATCTCCTTCAGAATGGACTGGTTGGATCTCCTTGCACTCCAAGAGACTCTCAAGAGTCTTCTCCAACACCATAGTTCAAAAGCATCAATTCTTCGTTGCTCAGCTTTCTTGACAGTCCAACTCTCACATCCATACATGACCACAGGAAAAACCATAGCCTTGACTAGATAGACCTTAGTACATGTCAAATAAAATGATAACTTCTTAATGTGTCTGAAAGTTGTGCTTTAAGCCTGCTTTAAACTGCCACCCAATATTATTTCTCTAACGACAGAGTCTTCACAAATGTTGCAAGAGATAATCACTGAGATATAATTTCCTTTCATTAATAAAGGAATATATAGTTTATATGTTAGGGCTTCCCAGGTGGCTCAGTGGTAATGAAACCACCTGCCAATGNGACAGTCCAACTCTCACATCCATACATGACCACAGGAAAAACCATAGCCTTGACTAGATAGACCTTAGTACATGTCAAATAAAATGATAACTTCTTAATGTGTCTGAAAGTTGTGCTTTAAGCCTGCTTTAAACTGCCACCCAATATTATTTCTCTAACGACAGAGTCTTCACAAATGTTGCAAGAGATAATCACTGAGATATAATTTCCTTTCATTAATAAAGGAATATATAGTTTATATGTTAGGGCTTCCCAGGTGGCTCAGTGGTAATGAAACCACCTGCCAATGCAGGTTGGATCCCTGGGTCAGAAAGATCTCCTGGTGTAGGAAATGGCTACCCACTCCAGTATTCTTGCTTGGAGAATCCTGTGGACAGAAGAGCCTAGCATGCTACAGTCCATGGGATTGCAAAATGTAGGGTGCAACTGAGTACGCACACAGTTAATACAGAACATAAAGCCAAAAAAATATGTTCATGGTGTGATCTGAGATCCCATTTTTTTACGTATATGATTTTGTGCCTTTCTACTGGAGCTCTTCCCCCC
>SJYV01055235.1:0-15299 GCA_006410875.1 Neotragus pygmaeus | reverse complement strand
TCGATGAGGACAGTGAAGTCGATGACGCGGGAGGTGAAGTCGAAGGCTGTCTGCTGGCCATTGTGGACCACCGAGATGCAATGGCGGTCCCCGTAGCTGGCCCGGGGCATGCCGCCCTGGAAGACGGTGAAGGGCAACCTGGGAGGCACAGAAGCACAGGGGGTGGGGCTGGGGCTCACCTCTCGGCTGAGCCGGCCCAGGGACAGTCCCGCGACTGGCCTCCAGGGTGGGGCCTGGGAGGGTGGCCAGTCTCAGGGCGAGTGTGCACTCAAGGTTCCCGGGAGGGGCTGGGGCGGACCCATTCTTGTCCCAACTCAATAGACCGGGAGAACGTGGGGGTGAGCAGCAGGGCACGCAGGCTATGGGCTGAGTCTCTGCCACCACGCCCACTTCAATCAGCCCCCATCACCCTCTTCTGCTTCTGTATCAAGTTTCCCTGTATGATTCTGTTTGGTAAGATGGAGTTTGGAACCTGCTGATCTGAATTCTCTCTCCAGGAGGGTGAAAGGGAAAGAAAGGGAATATTTTTTTCAGGAATTTGCAGAGAGAAATATGAATGTCCTCCTCTCTGTTGCCTGGAGACCCAGATGTGGGACCCAAAGGCATCCTTTATGCATCATCTTCCCCAGGAAGAGGCCTGACCAGCCTTTTTAGCTCCCTAGGAAGACTCTAGAAAGGGAATAGGACGGGGCACTGATACCTACCCCTGCTTGGTGGTCAGCCAGAAGATTTTGGTAATAGCTTTGCAAGGAAAAGGACCTAAAAGAGAAGGAACGAGCTTGAACACTCCTCCTGCTTTCAGAGGCCCGTGGGCCGCAGCACAGACCCCGGAGCACCCACGGAGCGCATCTAGGCTTAGGAGTCTTGCCCGGAGCAGTGCCCAGAGAAAGCCACACAGTGGGCGTCAGAAAACCCGCCGTGTGGCTGTCATCACTGCCTTCACCCCTTCCACCCTCTCCGGGCCCAGCTTTGCTCCTGAGTTGGGCACCTACCCCTGGAAACCAGGAGGTCGGCTGGGGACTGGAGAGGACACTGCCCCGCCCGCTGGTGGGTGGCCCTCAGCGGTGGGCAGAGCACTGACCGTAAGGCACGCAGCTGCGCAGGGGCTCCGGCTGCGGGCTGCTGCTGGCCATGCGCCACTGGCAGTAGCTGCCGTCAGAATGGCAGCTGACAATCAGACGGCCGTCCCGCTGCCAGAAGACGTTTTCCAGTTGCTTCACGGAGGGAAAGAGGAAACAGCGTGCGTGGGCTGGGGCGGGGGGCGGTCCCATCGCCTGCGCCCCCCTGCCTCAGACAGGGGCTGGATGTGTCAGGTGGGTGCCGGGGAGAAGCGGGTGACACCCCTACCTGGCTGCTGAGGAAATGACAGAGCGCGCGGCTGCCCTGCAGGTCCCAGATGACGACGAGGCCCCGGCTGTAGCCGATAAGGATCTGGTTGGGGTCCCGGGGATGCTCCTGCAGGGCCTCCACCATCTCAAACGCCCGCCGATGGCGGGCCTCCTCTGGCAACCTGGGCAAAGGGACACTGTGAGCCAGCTCACCAGCCACCAACGCAGCATGGCTGAGAGTGTTGGCCACCCATTAGCTACAGACACGGCGCCCGCAAAGTAGTGGGCGCTGAACGTGTCAAGCATGGAAAGGCTGCTAGGACGCATCGTCAAGGGGAGAGAGAAGGAACACATAGAGATGGAGAAAACTCTCCAAGGATGCAGACACAGGGGATACAACCACCAGGAAAGGCAAGGACGTGGTTTCTAGGAAAGTCCACGTGATGGTTACCTCTGGGGGAGGGAGGGAGTTGTGACTGAGAGGGGCAGGAGGGGGATCCTGGCTTGGCGGGGGCGGGGCTGGCAAAGTTCTGTCTTTGCCCAGAGTTGGCTGCATGGACACTCGCTTAACAAGAATCTGTTAAAATGTACATTCAAATGTAGTGCATTTCTGTAAGGCAGCGGCATTCCATAAAAATAGTTTTTAAGCCCCACAAAACAAAACTGTTATCAGTTCTCGTGGCCTTGAGCCCCTCCTCCTTTTCTGGGCCTGGAATGCTGATGTGAAGTCTGGAGGTGCTGCAGCCAACAGAAGCCTATGAGGCAGCAGGCACGGGACCAAGAGCCAACACCAAGGATGGAATGGAAACAGCCTGAATCCTGAGGGCGCGTCTATGCGCAAACCCAAACCTAACTTGCTACATTTAAAACAAGGATTTAAACTTATAGGAGGGATTCCCAGGGCACTCAGGCTAGGAAAGCCCAGCAAGGGCTGCTCTCTGACCGACTAAATGCCCATCGGTGTGGGTGAGGTGGGTGCTGGCTCGGCCACAATGAGGAGCAGGTCCTTCCACCGTCCTGCCTGCAGGCCAGATGGCCCTGTTGAGCACCAGCCGTGCCTGGCCCCCAGAAAACAGTCCTGCTCCAACCATGGTCACACTGCCCAGTGCTCAGAGGGACCCAGCCCCAAGGAGGACTCTTCCCAGCCTAGCAACACCCAGCTCAGCTTGAGCATCACCTGGGGCCTGATGACTGCGAGTACAACAAGCCTGGGCCGGAGCCCTGAGGAAGCTCGAGCCTGAAGGGGCTGCACACCCCGGCCCTGCGGTCTCCACGGGCTCTTGCTGGACTCTTCCACTGCCTCCCTTTGGGGATCTGGCACCCCCTCCCTACCCCCAGACCTGATCTGAACTCCTCTCTACTTCAGACACCACCGTCCAGGAGCAAAGATTCTGAAACGATCCCAAGAGCCCTACAGGTTGTGGTGACCCTCGGGTGTCTGGGGCCGTGGAGCCTGCCTGCGAGCGAACAAGTAGCCAGGACTCCAAAACGCGAGCATCAGCGGAAGCTGCCCATTCGACCAGGGAAGTCTGGGCCTGTCTGCCCTGTGGCGGAGCCCCCAGGCTTTGAAAGGGGTGGTACCAGTGACAGGAACACCTGGCTGAGAGCGGCATCGTTACCCGGTCTTTATGAGCCTCCTTTTCCTCCCCTTTAAATGGGATGACAAGTACTCCCAAGACCCCTTTTGGTGCTGGGGTGCTAACACTTTGGAGGGTGAGATTCTCAGTTTGGGGGACAGGTTGGGGGGTGCTCAGAGTCTGCCCTCCTGTCCCCACAGACTTTCCAGGAGAGAAATGATACGCTCCTGAGGCATCACTGGGGTGGGAGGGAGTGGGCCGCACCCACCCCGAGGGCATGAGGGGCCCGGGGCTCACTGCTGCAGCACGGCGTCTGAGCTGATGGCCTGGTCCTCCAGCGCGCGGAAGGCCGGCAGTTGCACTGCGAACACGTTGCCGCTCTCGGTGCCCAGGTAGAGCAGCTGGCGGGAGGAGTGTGGCAGGACCACAGTGATCTGCGTGGCGCTGGGGGCAGCCCTGCAGATGGGAAGGACGGCCTGTGAGCCGGCCGCTGCCCAGGCAAAGGGGGACCCACAGCGGGGGCAGAATCCCGTGACTCCCTCAGTGGCGCCAGGGACATCCAGGCCTGGGGTGCCCTTTAATGGCGTCCACAGCGATTCAGACCGCATAAACATATTTACTGTTTTCTGCCAAGGCTGCAGACTGATGGCAAAGAGCTGGGGCTCAGGATGGAGGAAGGCGGGCCGCAGCCCTGGCTGGGGGTGACAAGACTGCGTTCTCACCCTGGGGGGCCACGCAGCGTGAACGTCTCATCTTCCTGCAGCTCCGACAGCCCACCTTTGACTTTCAGGCTCCACAGGTGCAGGCTGTTGTCATCCAGCAGGGTGACCAGCTGGCACTGGGGAGGGAACGGGGCGGGAGTGGCCGGTCTCGTTAACCAGGGCGGGGCAGCGTTCCCGTGGCCTCGACACACCGGGGCTGCCCAGGGTGTCATTGCAGAGATGCGGGTCATGAACTGTGGTTGGGGAAAGGCAAGTGTGTCCCGGGTCCTCTCAGTAGCACCAAATCCAGTAAGAAGGGCGTGGGGCNGTTCCCGTGGCCTCGACACACCGGGGCTGCCCAGGGTGTCATTGCAGAGATGCGGGTCATGAACTGCGGCTGGGGAAAGGCAAGTGTGTCCCGGGTCCTCTCAGTAGCACCAAATCCAGTAAGAAGGGCGTGGGGCGGGCTCACCTGGCCAGGCAAGAAGTGGATCTGCACCACAGCGTTGTTCTCGCGGTGCAGGCCCATGAACTCCACCCCTGGGGCACCATAGCTAGGAGGAGAGGGCTCAGGAAACAGCTCCAGAAGGCAGGACCCCCACTCCCACCCCGACCCCCGGCCTGCCTTCGGAGTGCAAGTACTCAGCAGAGAAGGGCTCCCTCCCCCAGGCAGCGGGACCCCTCTGTGTGGGGGGTCGGGGGGGAGGAGGCAGCAGTAGGCCTGCGGGGACAAGGTCCAGCAACCTGACCCCCGAGGGGGAGGTCAGCTGATTTGGGAGGGCTGCCGCAGGCAGGCTGGTGGGGCTGACTTCTGAGAAGGGTGAAGCCTCATCTTGGCAACTGTCAGCCTGCCCACTGCAGCCCCAGCCTCCCCGAACCCCAAAACCTGAGCTGTAGGAGACCATCAGCCACCACATGGGGGCACCCGTGAGGAGACACACAGCGGGCACCTGTGGGCCCACCCACGGCACCAGGGAGCGTGAGTCTTAGCACTGAGAGCCGTAACCAGGATACGGCCGAGGGCTGGCAATGATTAACCAGCTGAGGGGGTGCTGAGCCCTGTGGGACCTGGCCTCTGCCCCACTGTGCGCACGCCACCCCCTGCCTAGCTCCCCGTCCCCATCCGGCAGCAGAGGGGCAGGAAGGAGTTACAGCTTTGCCGAAGGAGGTCCCAGCTGGGCTTTCCCTGAGTGACCCCTACCCCCACCTCCCAGTCCCCCTGGGTCCCACCCTGGGGGCTCAGGTCAGATCCAGGGATGGGACTCCCAGACTTGTAGCCCAGCCCAGGCCAGATGACCCGAGCAGTGATCCCCCATCCCGGCTTCTGAAATAGACCCACTGGACCACGTCGACCCTCAGGCCAGGGAAAGACTGTAGGGACAAGCTACCTGTGTGTGTGCGTGTGTGCGTCTGTGTAGACTGTCCCTGCCAACGTGTGTGTGTGTCTGTATGTGCAGGAGAGAGTGCACACGATCAGGGGTAGAAACTGGAAGAACAGCTGCCTTAGGACAGCTCCTCTGACCCAAGGCCACCCTGTCTCTAGCTTGGACAGAACCCTGGGGCCAGTCGACTAATTCTTCCGGGGGTGGGGGTAGGGAAAGAACCACCACCGCAGCACCACTGCTCAGCCCATCCCCAGCCTGCACTCGCTGCATTCAGGGCTGGCTCCTAAGAGGGTACTTGGAACATCCCCAGAACGAGAAGTCATCTGCAACTTGTTTTTATATGGACAGCGGAGGAGTCTTTTCTTGAATCTCACCAATGCCAAGGCCCCCGGCCCTTCCAGGGCCTCCCTGGGTGGGAGCCAGGACAGAAAGGATACAGCTTGACAGCTCCGGAGCGGGTGCCGATGGCCAGGATGCGCAGGGAGGGGTTGTAGCCGAGGGCGCTGGGCTGGTGGGGGAAGCCATGCTCCACTGTCTGCAACGAGAACCAGGCGTGCATGGGCCTGCAGACACGTCCCCTCTGCCCCTCCACAGCTGGGGGCAGGGGTCAGCACCGGAGGGTGGAACTGCAGGACAGAGCCACCCGTAGCTGGAAGGAGGAATTCAATCGCATCCTGGTCCCTAGCTGGACCCGCCTGGGCCACACCCTCTGCCCATTCCTGACCTGGTCCTTGGCCACGGGGACCTCCCTGGGAGCTTATTCTCCCCAGATGCCTCGGGGCCCCCCTGCTCTCCAGGAACTCTGACACGGTTACTCCATGGCCTACACTGTGGGGAGCCCACCCAGCCCTCCTGCCAGGGTGCGGGGCAAGTCTGCGGGGCTGGCACAGGGGAGGCACCAGGCAGTTTGGAAGCCCGGCTGCATCTGACAGAACCCACAGCCGCCCTTCCTGACTCTGGGCGACCCACGGCTCCTCCAGGGCTGAGCCCCTGCCACTGTAAGCTCTCTTCCACCATCTTCCCACAGAGGAAGCTTCTGGAGTGCTTCTTTGCTCATTTCTCTTTCTAGAAATAATACATGTGGTAGAAAACCTGGAACACACAAAGGAGCTTGAGAAAGAGGACAAAAGTCACCCACACTCTTATGACCAGAGTAACCCTTGCTAGCAAGGCCATGTGTCCCACTGTAGGTGCGTGTGGCTCCGTACTTGCAGAGAGCAACTTCAAAGGAGGACACACACTCTATGTTTTCACTTATATGTGGAGTCTAAAAAAACACAACCACTAGCGAATACAACCGAAAGAAGCAGACTCACAGATGTAGAGAACAAACTAGAGGTTAGCAGTGGGAAGGGGTCAGGAAGGGCATATAGAGGTGGGGAGTGCGAGGTACAAACGACTGAGTCTAAGCAGGCTCAAGGACGTACCATACAGTGTAGGGAACAGAGCCAACCCTTTGTAATAACTGTGGCTTCCCCGATAGCTCAGTTGGTAAAGAATCTGCCTATAATGCAGGAGACCCTGGTTTGATTCCTGGGTCAGGAGGATCTGCTGGAGAAGGAATAGGCTACCCGTACTCCAGTATTCTTGGGCTTCCCTCGGGGCTCAGCTGGTAAAGAATCCGCCCACAATGCGGGAGACCTAGGTTTGATCCCTGAGTTGGGAAGAGCCCCTCAAGAAGGGAAAGTATTCTGGCCTGGAGAATTCCATGGACTGTATAGTCCAAAGAGTAGGACACAACTGAGCAGCTTGAATACTTTGTAATAGCTGTAAATGGAAGTAACTGTTCTAAACAATTTTTTTTTTAATTTTGGGATTTCCCTGGAGGTCCAGTGGTTAAGACACTGTACTTCCACTGCAACGGGCACAGGTTTGGTCCCTAGTTAGAGAATACATATATATACATATCAGTTTAAAAAAAATTTTTAATAGAAATATAAGTAAACTATAAATTAAAAAAACAAACAAAAAAAGTGGAGACTTAGGTTGGACCACACCACATGGATATGTACACATACAGCGCTGTATTCGGTCTTCCTACCTCAAGCCAGCCCAGGCTGTTCAAAGCACCCACATGACTTTTAAAAAGATTATTATTTAATTTAAATTTTTGCTGCACTTCACAGCTTGTGGGACCTTAGTTTCTCAACCAGGGATTGAACCCAGGCCATGACGGTGCCAAGTCTCAACCATTAGACTACCAGGGAACTCCTAAAATGACTTTTAAATGGCTGAAAAAGAGTCTTCAGGGGAAGGCACCCTAATTCACTAAGCCTCTTTTACTTTGTTACCCGAGGTTTTGCAACTGGCGGTTACACTGATGACTATTCTTGCTCTCTTATCTCTGCCTGTAACTAAGTATTTCCTTAGGCAGATGTCCTGGGGTGGAATTACAGGTTAAAAATGTATGGATGTAAGCACTAGAGACTGAGATTGACAGACCATCTTCAGGAGGGTTTTCACCTGTTTCTTAGTTGGCAAACCTCAACCCCTAGTCCCCACCCCAGGGGATACTGAACCTGTAGAGCTAGATTAGAGTGGGACACAGGATGTCAGCCAGCTACTTTGAAGATATTTTTTCTTTTAAACCATGGAGACTGTCCTGCAGAAAAAGGCTTCCCCAGTGAGGCAGCTCTCTGTAGGCCCAAGGCTCTGCTCTGGGCTTCACTTGGCCTCCAAGGAGCAGAGAGAGATAAGTCCTGGTGACAGCTGGGGTGATAGCTTAGCAAACCCAACTGCTGCCTGCCTGCCCGCCCTGGCCAGTGGATCCAGGAAGGAGGCCCTGTGCTGGGGTCGACCAGGGGACGAGAGCTCCAACGAGTGGCTATTCTGGGATGCATAGGTGTGGGCCCCTGCAGGCCCAGTTCTCTGCCAGGGACACAGTCTGCCCTCTAAGCGGCTGTACCTAGAAGAGGGCAGTAGTGGGCAGGCAGGAACCCCCACCCGCTCCAGTCCAGGTTCTTGTTCAGCTATGCAAAAAATGCAAAGCCTGGAAAAGCCTTGGGGAGATAGCAGGGTATCTGGAATGTAAACATTTCCCAGGAAAAGGAGGGTGATGCGGGACAAGCTGCCACAGGAGCCCCCCTCGGCCGGCCCCAGGTTGCTGGGGCCTCCTTGGGTTGACAGCATTTTCCCATCACCACCAGCAGCAGCAGCTCAAGGACAAAGCCTCCAGAATTTGGAGGACTCTGGAGGAAGCACCCAGCAGGAGCCTGGTGGGGGGCCCAAGCCCTGAAGCCCTGTAAAATACCCATAAGCCACGAGTAGATTCTGCACCCTCGCAATGTGGCTACCGCCACTAAGAAACTGAACTTCTAATTGTATTTAACTTAAATTTAAGGATGAGCCCTTACAATTCAGTAATTAGAAAACTTTCCAGGTTATGTTCTTGGGTTCCAGAGCAACAGGAGCTGAAGTCAGGCAGACCAGAGCCTTGAATTTCCTTTTTCAACTGTAAATCTTCCAAATGCTAAATATAGATCCCGTATTCCAAAAGAAAACGTAATGGCCAAATCGAGATGTGCAGTAAGTATAGAATAATCCTTTTTATTAAAAAAACATTTAAGAAAATCTAATATCTGTTGACTACATGTTGAAACAATAACATTTTGGATATATTGGGTTGAACAGAATACCTCATCAAAATTAAACTCACTTGTTTAAAAAAACTGTAATGTGGCTCCGACAACATTTTAAATTGTGTACGTCTCATATTCCCATCGGACCAGGGTGCTGCCTTAGACATGTCTGCCTCGGGACACTGGCAGGAAAGTCAAGCCAAAGAGAAAACAGCTTTCCGTCAGGGGCTCAGGCCACACGTTATCCTATCAATGCACCAGCAGGAAGTTCTCCTAATATCTCACCCGAGTCACTCCTGGTGCAGGTCACTCTTTCCTCCAAGAGCAGTGGGAGATAAAGGTCAGGTCTATGGTTCAATCACTTGTACTCATAGCTCATTTCCTTTCGGGTCCTGAGGACACTATGCCACCCTTCCCTCCCAAACCACATTGTTTCTCATAGGCTGGTTTAGAAAGAACAGGAACTGAGTCAGCCCCACAAACCTTAAGAATCCTCAGCTACCAGGTGTTTGGAGCTGAGGAGCTACGTTGCCTCATTTCACGTGTGGTCCCCAGGACGATCCTAAAGACTGCACTGAGCAGGGCTGCCTTTGGCTTGGACAAGATGAGCCTCAGGGCTCAGCTGGCCTCACAGGGCAAAGGCCTGCTCCTTAAGGCCCCTGCCTCCTTCAAAGATTCTCTCTCATTCCCTCATATCCCTCAAGGCGTCTTCTCCAAGCTGACAACTTGGGAGGAACCCAAAGCTCCCTCAAAAACAAATTAATGGAGGAATTCCCTGGTGGTCCAGTGGTTCATACCCCATGCTTCCAATGCAGAAGGTGTGGGCTTGATCCCTGGTCGGGGAAACAAGACCCCATGTGTCTCACAATGTGGCTGAAACAAAACAAAATGGGAGAGAATTTAATGGTGACCCTAACTGGCTCAGTCAATCCTAAAGGAAATCAATCCTGAATAGTCATTGGAAGGACCGATGCTGAAGCTCCAATATTTTGACCACCTGATGTGAAAAGCCAACTCATTGGAAAAGACCCCGATGCTGGGAAAAACTGAAGGCAGGAGGAGAAGGGGACGACAGAGGATGAGATGGTTGGATGGCATCACCGACACAATGGACATGAGTTGGGGCGAACTCTGAGAGAGAGTGAGGGACAGGGAAGCCTGGCGTGCTGCAGTTCATGGGGTCACAGAGTCAGACTGAATAACAACTAACTGGCCAAGAGAGTGGATTCGAGTGGAATTAGTGTGGAGACGGGGGCTTCCCCAGGCCCAGGAGTGGGCACATTGGCCCTGCTTCCACAGGCAAATAAGACCCACAAACCCCTGACTGAGGCAAAGTGACATGAGGGATATGCACTCGGGGGCCCAGTGGAACAAGGAGCTGTGGGGACCCCAGGCCAGTTACGAGGGGCCTCGGCGGTCTTGCTGGGGTTTGGATGTGGGGAGAGAAGAGAGGTTAGTGAAAGCCTGGAGGGAAACAGGCAGGAGGTGGACCCCCAGGGCCAGAGATGCTGGGAGAAGCAGAGGCTTCCACAAGGCACCGTGGCCTGCGCGCTGGCTGCCCCTCACGCTCAGGTGCCCCTCTCTCCAACTCCTCTCAGCCTTTGAAGACTCGGTTCCCCTGCCTGGAGCACCAGGCCCAGGTGGGCAGCGTTCCCCCAGGCTGGCGGAGGGTTAGGCACAGTTCCAGGACCCCGGAGCACGGCAGATATCAGACCTCCCTTAAAGGAAGCACCCCCTGGGTACGGGAGGGGCTCAGCCCCAGGGTTGGGGCGCCCTTTGTGGACTTCTAAGGCACAGAGCAACCCCCATCAGCCCTCTGCCCAGGAGGCAGGCCCAGCCCTCCAGCCGCCTCCAGCTCCAGTTCAAAGCCGAAGCTGACCAGAGCCGGGCAGCCGTGGGCTGTCCTCCCTACCTCCCAGGCCCAGCATCCAGCCTACCTGGCACTGTCCCCGCCCTCCTACCTGGCTCAGGTGACCTCTGCCAGAGAAGGGAGAACAATGAACCCTTTTGACAGGGAGTTGGGAAAGGAGAGATTTGTAGGAGCCGCCAGACTGCAACATTAGCCCGGTGCAGAGAGAAAGCCCGTCTGTCTCACTCAGGTTCCCCGGAAGGAGGAGAGCAGAGAGAGGGAGAGAGCAGAGGTCCCCTGTGTGCCCAGAAAGGGGGGGACCCCGTCCAAGAGCGAGGGCTGAGGAGCCCCCAGCATTTGCCGGAGGTGGGGAGGAAGGCTGCCCAGGGGCGTCTGGGGGTGTGCTGGGGGGCAGAGTGGGGGACAGGGAGGCACTGGCCCAGACTGGGTGTGGTCAGCCCAGATTCCTGGCGCTGGCAGCAACCTGGCCCTCCCTGGGAGCCTGTCACCTGACACCAGGGGCCCAGCCATGCAAAAGCCAGGACCAGACCGCCCTGGACAGGGGCAGCTGGTCAGGAACACACTGTTTGTTCAGGGCCTGGGGCGGGGGAGGGTGGTCCCAGGCAGGAAGGGCCCGGGGCCCTTATCAGCCAGCTGGCAGGTCTCACCAGGGAGGCTGGGCCTCAAGGGATTTTTCAAGGAAGAGATTTTACTTAACCTGACTAACGTGCCCTCGGGGTCCCTTCCTCCCTCCTGTGGGTCCCACAGTCCCTACATGTGGTCCCCGGCGGCCCTGCTGGCAAGGCCAGCACCCTCAGGCCTCGGCTGTGGACAGATGGAACTGGGTGCTGTGTTCCGAGTCGGTGCCCCTCCAGGTGCTCAGGCCAGGCAAGCATGGAGCCCTCAGTTTCACCTGCAGAAGCAGGAACACTCAGGAGGAGGCGAAGACAAGGCTGACCCTGTAGGGTATCAGCCATTTGTGGGCGCCATTCAAAGCAATTTAACTCCCTCAGCATACCACTGGGGTGAAGGGGTTACTATAATACCCACTTTACAGATGAGGAAACTGAGAAGCAGAGAGAGTGACGTTTCTGCAGTCACTCAGTGAGCTGGCATCTAAACCCAGACACCACCTGGCTCCAGAGTCCTGGCCCTTTCACTGCCTGGCCCAGAGCCTCCGGTGAACCGGAGCTGCCCTTCAGACAATCAGCCCCCAGCAGGGGCTTCCGAGCATCTGTCCACAGACAGAGCTCCTTCCCAAAGACACAGGACATGCTGCTCTCTCTAAGGCACCTCCCTTGCAGCGAGTGTCAAAGAGTTTCTCCAGAAGGTGCTGGAGGGAGAGACTCAGCGCTGGTTTGGAAGTGGGCATCTGCAAGCCGCTTGGGACTGGCCAATGACTGTGCCAAGTCCCACTTCCCAGCTCGGTGCCCTGCAGACCAGCCCTTCCAGGGCGGACACTGCCTGCTTCCCCAGATGTGAGGCTCTGAGCTCCAAGCTCTGTGCATCCCAGTGTTTGCTGGGACCTGGTCACACACCTTTGCTGGAGGGTGCCAAGACCGTCCAAATTCAACCTCAAGCCAGATAACATTCACAGCTGTGCTAATACTGGAACCACTGGCCACTTAGGCCCCTCGACTTACACACTAACTCATTTAATCCGCACACCGACACTGCGGGCTAGTTTCTACCAGCCTCTCCATTTACGGATGAGGAAATTGTCCAAGCGGGTGACAGAGGATGAGATGGCTGGATGGCATCACCAACTTGATGGACAGGGGTTTGAGCAAACTCCAGGAGATGGTGAAGGATAGGGAAGCCTGGCATGCTGCAGTCCACAAAGTTGCAAAGAATCAGAAACGACTGAGCAACTGAACAACAAGAACTTGTCCAAGGTCACCTGGCTGATGAACGAACCCAGGCAGTAAGGCACCACGTCTGGAGACACTTCTGGTTGTCACGTCTTGGGGAGGCAGGGCCGGGCATGCTGCTGCTCCTGAAGGCCCCAAATGTCAACAATGCCAAGCCCAGCGCCCCACTGCCATGCTGGGCCCCGCCCAGTCAATGCAACATCTCCTAAGGGCTTTGAGCTTACCTGCTTCAGACTGAAAGGTTAAAAAAAGTCCCAGAAGCACCTTAGCTAAGTCATAAATGAGATCGCTCACACCCCTGCTCAAAACCCACCAGGCTCTGGTGTAACAGACCCAGACTCCGAGGTTCCAGCCTCCCTGGACCTCATGGCTGGGCAGGGGCTTGGGCTCCCCAATCACCGAGGATCTGACCTCACTCTCCAATCCCGACCTTCCAGGCTCCACTGCTCACCCAGAGCCTAGATGAGTCTAAGGCCCTCACCTTCCCAAAGATCTCCCAAGACTTCCCCCACTTCAGACCATCAGCCCTCTTCCTTACACCAGATTATAAACATCCTGGAGGGCAAAGGTCTTATCTGAGATCCTCAAAGCCCCAGCCCTAGGCTGTGTATACAGTAGGTACTCAAAGCATGTTTCTCAGAAGTGAATGGAAGGAAGAAGGAATTCCAGTAATCTCCCCTCCCTCTCCCCAGCCAGGCCTGGGGGTAGGGCAGCTGAATTTGGGGGCATGGTCCGCCAATTCCTCTACCTTGGCCCCACCCCAGCTCCACCCTGTTGCTCCACAGTTGGAACTTGAGGCGGGGGTTCATCCCTCTTCGCTGAGCCTGTCTATCCGGTTTGCACTGGAATCAGCCACCTTTTTGGGGTGTAAGATCCCAGCGTCATCAGGGGCAATGGAAGGCAACAGCGGTCACACCCAGGCCCCGTGGTGGGTGCTGAGGTTCTGAGACCCGCACTCAACACCCATGAGCTGCTCCCTTGGGAATAAGAATGGCAGCTCTCCCATTCATAACACCTGCGTGTGCACACACAAACACACACCCATCCCAAGGCCGCCCCACCCATGGCTTCCTTACCCCAGTGGGAGGAAGGGTTTCCTCAGGGAAGCTCTGATCCCAGAGGCGGGTACCCTCAGAGCCACAGGTCAAGAAAATTAGAGGAAAATGGGAAAATTAGAGCGTTGGGACCCTGACCAGCCTTAAACACGCCCCTGGGAGCTCCCTCTCCCTGGGAGGCACGCAGCCCCAGGAAACAGCAGCTGGCACTCCCGGGCCACTGTGCCCAGCCCTTAAATGATCTAATTCCACGTGGCCCACATGATGGGCCTACGCAGTGTGTGAGTGGCACTGGCTCTCCCCACTTCTAAGAGGCTAAGCTGGATTGGAAGCCCACCGGTCAGTGTGGCCTGGAGGGACCCTAGGTGCCCCTCTGAGGGGAGAAGCACTTTGCTGCTCCCCTTCCCGCCGTCCACCTTCTGGAGGGGAGGCCGGGGCCTAGATCAAAGCAGAAGTGAGAGGGGCTAATTACCCCGGATTGGCTTCAGATTGCTGGGTGGCCTCAGAGCTAATAAACCACGCTGTGCTCCTTCCCCTTCACAGCCCGGCTCCAGCCTTCCCGGGCCCAGCCTTCGCAGAAGCCCTGTGATCTTGGGAAAAGGACACTCACTTTGGGGGCAGGGGGCTTAGGAGCAGGTGTGGGGTGGGGGCCGTCAAATGCCAACCCGCACCTTCTCACAGGTGCCTCTCCCCATCCGCCCAGGCCTAGAACCTGCCGGAAGGAACCATGCGTCCCCCCTGCAGGGAATGCTGTTTTCTTTGGGGGATGATCTGAGGAGGGAGGGGACAGCTGTAGCCTGTGGCCCCAGGGCTCCAAGGAAGCTGCATCTTGGGAATAGGACTACACTCTGCAGGACTCACTGACATCTCGTCCTGCCTATCCCTAAGCCTCCCCCATAAGCCCGGGGGAGGCAGGCGGGTGCATGGTTTTATCCCCACGTTACAGGTGGGGAAACAGGCTGGGAGACATGGGACTTACCGAGGTCAGAGAGAGATGAGGGGTGAGGAGAGCCCACTGCTGGGCATCCTGCTCTCCTTGCCCAGGAAAGCTGCCACCCAGACCCCATTTCCAAAGCCTAGGTCCCAGGGGGCACGGTGGGTGGCGCCAAGTAAGCACTGTAGTCCAGGTAAAGGCGAGCCCAGTGCCAGCCCCCGCCTGCGGGGAGGGCGACACCTTCTATTCGTTTGTTTGGCTGCGTGGCACTTAGTTCCCAAACCAGGGATCAAACCCGCACCCTTGGCAGTGACAGAACGGAGTCCTAACCACTGGGCCACCGGGGAGGTTCCTGCACGAGGGGTACCTCCATGCCCGCCATCCACACCCAGCCGGCCCCCCGCTCCCCTTACCTTGTTAAACTGGAAGAGGTCCCTCTTGAGCCTCTCCCTCGCAGGGTCGTGTCCTGGCCTCAGGAACCTCCTCATCTTGCTGTGTGCGGCCCCCTGGGGAAAGCGGGGAACAGCTGAGCGCCTGGCGAGAGAGGCCCCAGAGCCGGGCCCAGTGCCCAGTGCAGGCAGCCTCTCTCCCCGAGCCTGCAGGTGGCTGAGCCCCGGGCCGGGCCGGCTTCACTTCACCCTGGGCTTCCCCACGGCCCATCCCTGGAGTGTGCCTCCCTCACAGGAGGCTGGAGGGAGGGAGCCCTGTACCCGGAGGCCCACAGCCAGTTAATGCTCTGACGCTTGCTCCCAGCCACCTGCGGCCCTTGTAAAGCCAATGGGAGAAGCTGGGGGAGGAAGCCATTTAGCCTGGCTTTATAGCAACAAGAAGGGCCAGAGGCCCTGAGGTTAATTAAGCTTAATAGTTAACCTGTTTTCTGGAGAACCATAAAACTCTGGCTACCCAGAAAGGGAAATTTCACAAGCCTCTGTCTTCAGAACCGGGGGGAAGTGGGAATGCAAAGGCGGTCCACCTGGGCTCACAGATCAGAACCCAGACGGGAGAGGGAAAAGGCCCAGGG
>SJYV01055234.1:13646-24569 GCA_006410875.1 Neotragus pygmaeus | reverse complement strand
GAGGGGACAGGCGCTTTCGAGGGGCTGAGAGCGGGGGGAGGGTGTGAGAGGAGCCGCCGCCGCGGCGGGCGCGGGGCCGCGGGGGCGTCTGGGGAAGCCGGGCCCGGCCGGGCATCCGGAGGCGGCCTGTGACCCCTGACGCCGCCGTTTTCCCCTCAGGGTGGCGGCTCCCGCGCAGGCGCAGACGGGCCGGCCCGCTGAGGCGGCGCCGCGGCAGCAGCCGCCTCGCCGGTGGAGGTGGGCAGACCGGCCGGGACGGGGCCCCACAGCAGCGGTGAGGACCCGTCTCTGCTCCCAGGCGAGCCCAGCCGAGAGAGAGCTTCGTTCTGGAGGTGGCCCTGGACCCCGGAGTTCAGGCCTCAGTGGGGACAGCCATTCGCTAAAACTCTCCCCCCCACCCCCATCGTTAAACTGCAGAAAACCCGGTTAGGCAGCGGCGTTTCTCTCCTTCCCTCACCCAGACCCCGCGGGGAGCAGCTGTGAGCCGGTCGCACGGAGGCATGACCTCTCTAGGGGACGCCCTGTGAGCGGAAGAGACCTGTCAGTGTGAGTGGCTCCTGGTCGGCCCTGACGGCTTCCCCAGGGTGACACCACCTCAGTGGCCGAGATCCGTTATCAGCTTGCAGCCAAGTTACTGAAACGCAGGACTTAACGTGAATTGCACTTCCCTTTGGCCTGGAACGTCTTTGAGTCACGTGGGAAAGTCCTGTGTTTCACGAGGCTCTCTTAAGTCAGCTCCTAATATCATTATCCAAAGGGCGAGGAAATAGGGAATCGGGTCGTGTCTTGGGGTGACCACGAACATTTATAGTGGGAGCAGGTTCCCTAAGAGGTGGAGCAATGAATCTCATGGTTGTCTTTCCACTCTTTCAGATACTCTCCCCAAGAAATTGATTTTTTTTTTTTTTTAATTTGGCTGCTGTTGGGTTCTCGTTGCATCACACAATATCTTCCTTGCGACCTGTGAGATCTTTCACTGGGCCTCATTGACTGTCTAGTTGTGGCTCACAGGCTTAGTTGCTCCGAGGCATGTGGGATCTTAAGTTTGACTCGGTATGGAACCTGCATCTCCTGCGTTGCAAGTCAGATTCTTAACCACTGGACCACCAGGGAAGTCCCCCTGAGAAAGTGATTAGAAACGGTGGAAGCAGGCAATCCTCTGGTGATGATGCCCAGGCATTAGCAGTCAGTCATTCCATTCTCGGGGGGAAATAAGGGATGTCTGTAAAGATCCCAGTTTGGATATGCATGTTCTGTGTGACCACGTGTGTCCTCCTGGCAGATGCAAACAGTACGGCACTCTGAACACACCCTGAAGACGGCCCTCATCTCAAAGAAGCCAGAGCTTGTGAAGCAGTATGAGCAGTTGGACCCCAGGGAGCAGCGCTTGCTGAACGAGGCCTTCCGGCCAGGCAGCGATCTCTTTGGACCCATTACTTTGCATTCACCATCGGACTGGATAATCTCCCATCCTGAGGCTCCCCAAGACTTTGAAGAGTTTTTCAGTGATCTTCACAGAAAGAGCCCTTCTCCAGGGAAGCAGACTATTTACATACAGTGCATTGGTGCGTCTTGCCAATACGCTGGGTTTCGTTTGGTTTTGTAACGGTGCTGTTGCTGTGGACAGTTTGCCTTGTCCATCTCATTCAAGAGGGCAGTTTTTATAATCATTTTTGGCATTTGTTCCCACAGTGGAAATTTGCTAACCAAACTGCCTTGGAAGGTTTTGTTTTTTTAAACAAAATTTTATGTATTTATTGACGGTGCTGGTTCTTCATAGCTGCACATTGGCTTTCTCTAGCTGGGGCAAGCAGGGCCTGCTCCCTAGCTGTGGTGCATGGGTTTCTCATTGTGGCACCCCATTGGAGAACACAGGCTCTAGGGCATTCGAGCCTCGGAAGTTGCAACACGTGGGCTGGGTAGTCTCTGCTCCCGAGCTGTTGAGCACAGGCTCAGGAGTTGTGGCATATGGGCTTAGTTGCTCCCAGGCCTGGGGGATCTTCCCAGACCAGGGATCCAGCCTGTGTCTCCTGCGTTGGCAGGCGGGTTCCTTACCATTGAGCCACCAGGGAGTCAGGTTTTCTCTCTAATCTGTGTTCACCTTAGTGAACGGTAACTATGTATTGAAAATTTAGAGTTGGTTTGTTCTAATTCCACATTTCTAACTGTAGACTGGGGTAAAGACTGTTCTGATCATCTCAAAATCTCTCTTTAAATTTTCTTCCATATCTGTCATAGGATTGCTGGGAAACACCAGAAGTATCAGTGAAGAGTATTTGAAATGGCTCAAGGGCTACTGTGAAGCCTTCTTCTACGGGTTGACAGTCAAACTCCTGGAGCCGATCCCTGTCTCTGCGACCAGGTGTTCCTTCAGAATCAACGACAGCACACGGAACCTTCAGATCCACGCAGGTGAGCTGGGCAGCCGCACAGCTTGAGTAAAGTATATAGGTATATGTGCACACACACATAAATACATCTTAAACATACTTTTTTTTTAATAGGGCAGATCCTGATGTTCTTAAAAAAGAAGAAACCAGAAGATGCCTTTTGTGTTGTGGGAATAACGATGATCGATCTTTACCCAAGAGACTCCTGGAATTTTGTCTTTGGACAGGCCTCTTTGACAGAGGGTATTCCTTTTTGACATTGTTGGTAGAAACTTGCTCAGCTTGAGACTCTTTGTGAAGATTTTGAAAGAGAGAAAAAATTCGAACCAATTACAGTTTTCTTCCCCCTTCCAATGATAGTTTAGAGGTGAAGGCCTTGTAGTATTTCTGGTGCAGCATCCTGCCGTAGTGGAAAGGATGCTCTGGATAAGCCCTGATGATCTGGGTCCGTTCTCCTCCACCCAGCTCTGCCTTTCACTGCCTGCACCACCTTGGAGCTAATAATACCTGTTTCACTGTGTTGTTTTGAGATAATTTACATAAAAGTGCTTATCCAAAGAAAGTGTGTACTTATGGTTGGCACATATGTAGACATTCAGTGCAATAGATGGCAAATGTAGGTAGTTCAGTGACAAGGTGAATTAAATAAGGGTATTTGAACTGTCATTAACGGAAGCAGAAATGTCGCTAATTGTTTTTCAGCTCTTTCTGGAGTTGTCTCGTTAGATGAGGTCGCTGTGCACTGATTTATAAGTGTGCGCTTCACATCCTGTGTCTCAGAACAGATGTTTTGTTATTTACGGTCAGTTTCAGTCTTTGACTTGAAATAAGCTTAGCTATGACTCACGGGAAACCCTGCATTTTAACACTGGGGAGGAAAAGACTATAAGGAAGTCATATTTTTGCCTATTTGGGTTTTTTTTTGCCTTCTCTCCACTTCTCCCACCCTTCCGCGTCTGCTCTTGTTTTTCTGCCTACATCCCTCAGGATCTGAGACAGGTTCGAAGGGGAGAAGTCCACTGAGCTGAGGGCATGGTTGCCCGCTGGCCTTCTGGGAGCAGGAGCAGGCAGCAGGGGCTGGGCTGTGCGAGCTCAGGGTTCACAGGTGGACTCTCAGTCTGGAGTGTGTGAGCCCCGGGGCAGCAGGGTGGGGAGCTCTCGCTACCCAGGGCTTCTTGCCGTCAGGTTGCCCTCGTCCCCGTTCCTCGGCTCCGGGGCCCGGGCTGCTGTGGGGCCTCTCTCTCTACCCTTCTTCATTCTCGTTCTCCGTTTGTAGTCTGTGTAGTCCTTCAGCCCTACACCCACTAAGCACGGGGCTTCCCAGGTGACTAGCGGTAAAGAACCCCCCTGCCAGTGCAGGAGACACGCGATGCAGCTTAGACCCCTGGGTCGGGAAGATCCCCTGGAGGAGGAAATGACAAGCCACTCCAGTTTTCTTGCCTGAACAATCCCATGGACAGAGGAGCCTGGTGGGCTGCAGTCTGCGGGGCTGCAAAGAGTCGGACACGACTGAGCGACTGAGCCCGAGCGAGTACCCACCCGCCGGCCCGCCGGCCCGCCCGCCGGCCTGCCGAGACCCACTCGTGCTCTCTGGGGCCTGGGTCAGTGCCGTCCTGCTGAGGTTTTCTGTACGAGCCTTCTATCAGAAAACAAAGAGTGAACCAAAACGTTGTATGAAACAAGTCCTTTATTAACCTGAGAGAAACAGAACCATTAAAAAGTTTTAAACTATGTTTATCTAGATATTGCTAACCAGTTTATCTGATGCTTTTGAGGAGGTCAGGAAGCATTCTCCCCAAGTGCTTCTGCTGCTTTTTTTTTCCCCAATAAGTTTCCTAAATTCTGCATGACGCGCGCGAGAAGACGAGAGAGTAGTGAGGGAGCAGGGTGGGTGTGCCCTGCGGCGAGGGGGTCTCCCTACTGCGGGCGACTTTGTTCTCGGCAGGTTTATAAAGATCGGTATTTTAAAACTGAGATGTTTAATTACTCAAGGAAATAATGTATTTGTAGAATTATTAGAAAAAAAAATTTTCTTGCTCAAGGTATTATGGGCTTCCCTGGTGGCTCAGTTGGTTAAGAATCTGCCTGCAATGCAGGAGACCTGGGTTCGATCCCTAGGTTGGGAAGATCCCCTGGAGAAGGAGCGACTCCCCACTGCAGTGTTCTGGCCTAGAGAATTCCGTGGACTGTCCATGGGGTCACACAGAGTCAGACAGGACTGAGCGACTCTTACTTTGAAAGGTGCTGCAGTAAAGTGTGCCAGCTTTTGTTTGGTCAAAGGGCGTCACTTGAGAGTGAGTAGGTTTAGTTTTTTCTTAACTTCTGGAATGTTCTCTTCCCTATATTTCAAACATAGAGGTGGGGTGAGGCGCATTCTTTTTGGATCAAATTTAGGTTTGAGAAACTTACTATGAATTCATTTCCTTAACAAAAAAGTTCCTTATTACTTTCAAACTAGCAACTGAAAGAGAAGCCTGCGTGAGAGAGACCATGTGAAGCAGCTGGACTGGAAAGCAGGCAGCCCCTGTCGCGTGAGGTGTGCGTGTGTCTGTTCCCCGTGTACAGAGACGGCTGAAGCTAACTGAAGCGTCACAGGAAGTCAGTTACAGGCGTGTGTGTTCTGGTCACTGGTGCCAGCCGTGGAGAGAGCCATGCTGTTTACAGATGGGAGGACGGGGAGGTTCTTCAGTCTGAAAGTGGGGTGCAAGCGTGGTCTCTAAGGCGTTGAGGGGCAGCAGAGGGCAGGACAGAGACCCGTGTCCCGCAGTTTTCCAGGGAGAGCGTGAGCGCCCTGGTCCTGACACCCTGCTGCTCCTTTTGGAGAACTCGATGGGGCGACTTAAGAAAATTGGTGGTGGTGGTGGTGGTGGTGGTTTTTTTTGGCTGCCCCTCAAGGCTTGCAGGACCTTAGTTCCTCAAGCAGGGATTGAACCCAGGTCCTTAGCAGTGAAAGTGCAGAGTCTAAACCACTGGAGTGGCAAGGAATTCCTGAGAAAATAACTTATTTTATGGGGAAAGAGAAACTCTCTGGAACTTTCTTTTTCCGAAGAATTTGACCTCAAGACCTCTGAGTTGTACAGAGCAGAGCAGGTTGGATGGCCAAAGACTCTCAGGAACCTGGAGCAGAAGTCCCCTTGTTGGGCAGACCTCCCTGAGCCCGGGGGGCTGCGGGCATGCCCCGGCCAGGTGCCCAAGCGGGCCCTTAACTGGTAGTTGCCCCAGAGGAGGGAAGCCTCCTCTCACCCTGTGCTGGCCTGTCGTCTTCCCCAGGTGTGGGGATATTCAGCTTTGCCAGGTACGGCACGGACTTCTACAGCTCGCACTACAAAGGCATGGTGAGGAAGCTGGAGAGGAAGGCTTCCAGCGACTATTCGGTGTTCGATGACTACTGCCTGCCCGAGGCCACCAGCGTGCTGCTGCTGCGCTCCTGCAAGGTAGGCGGCTCAGGCGAGCGCAGCGGCTTTTCAGAGATCGGGGTCCTTTGACGTCATATACCCCCAGTCCTGAAGATCACTTTATCAGTGACTTGGTGTCGTTTATGCACTTTTGGTGGATATCGCTTGACTGAAATTATCAACAAAAACAGAATTTAAATGGGCACACGCTCATAATGACATGTACAGCACCTGGGCCTGTTTTTTGTCCTGCAACACACAGCCTTGTCTGTGCTCACCTCCTTGCTGCTGCTGCTGCTGCTGCTGAGTCGCTTCAGTCGTGTCCGACTCTGTGTGACCCTGTAGACGGCAGCCCACCAGGCTCCCCCGTCCCTGGGATTGTCCAGGCAAGAACACTGGAGTGGGTTGCCATTTCCTTCTCCAATGCATGAAAGTGAAAAGTGAAAGGGAAGTCACTCAGTCGTGTCTGACTCTTAGCGACCCCATGGACTGCAGCCCCCCAGGCTCCTCCGTCCATGGGATTTTCCAGCAAGAGTACTGGAGTGGGTGCCATTGCCTTCTCCAGCCCACCTCCTTACTGTTAGCTTAATTCCAGAGTTCATGGGCATCGAGTCAGGCTGCCCCACCGCCAGCCCCCAAGCCTGCGGGACCCCGCACCCTGGTTTCCCTTCCTAGAGAACAGGCCTCCCCCTGGGCCTGTGCTGGCTCCCTCCCCAAGATTTCCCTCCCCGGGGCTTGGGGTCGCCTCCTGCAGCCGATGGTCCCACTGCCTGTCCTGATGCCTTCCCCGCCCCGCTCTGCAAAGCCTGTCTCCTCATGTCTGTCTGCTTCATGGCCGGAGACACGGGCTTCTCCACATTCACCAGGGCTATGTGTTGGGGTGAGAACAACACCTGATGGAACGATGGTTTCTAAGTACAACTGACCCTAAGCAGCATGGCTTCTAGCCTCGAGGGTCCATTCACACAGGTGTCTCTCTGACTCCATAAGTACCACTACCCCGCATGGCCCGGGGAACCGTGGGTGCAGAAGGCTGGCTGTGAAGCTGGAGCAGAGGCTTGACCTTGGGGTGTGGGGTGGGGCTCAGCTGTGCCTTGCCTGCCTTGACCGCTCGTTATCGAGCAGATGGAGCCCCTCCCCTCCCCGGCTGCCTCGGCATCTGGGGGAAGGGCCGCAGAACTGGATTTCAGCGGGTCCCCGCCGTCTAGAACAGTGGTCTCCACCAGGGCGAGTTTGCCACCCAGGGCATATTGGACAAGTCTGTAGACTTCCGGCTGTCACAGTTGGGGAGGGGGTGCTGCTAGCATCCAGGGGGTAGAGGCAGGGAGGCTGGCGCATAGGACCACCCCCTGATCCCCGGCCCTGCCAAGGAGTGATCCGTGGTGTCCGCGGAGGGAGGTGGAGAACCTGCCCGGGAGGCAGTGGTTCACAGAGGAGGGCGGGAGACACGGGCAGGTGAGGGGCCAGCGGGCAGGCCCTGGCGACAAGCGGAGCGGAGCAGGTTCCTGTGGATCTGCGTCTGGATGAGCTGCCTTGCTGCTGCTGACGCAGGCGCCTCTGTGTGGCTGTCTTGCAGACTCTGACCCACGAGATCGGACACATCTTTGGCCTCTGGCACTGCCAGTGGCTCGCCTGCCTGATGCAAGGCTCCAACCACCTGGAGGAAGCCGACCGGCGCCCACTGGACCTCTGCCCCATCTGCTTACGCAAGCTACAGAGTGCTGTTGGCTTCCGGCTCAGAGACCGGTACAAAGTAAGTGGGGAAGTGGTTACCTAAGGAGCAAGCGACCATTTGCTATTAGGCCCTTCTCTGGAGGTGATTTATCAGAGGAAGTTAGTGCAGAGGTGAGCAGGATGCTGTGGTTTAAAAAAAATGCAAAGAAATAACAGCTTTGACTTGCCTTATGTTGGACCCCAGTGAGACCTGGTGAAGAGGTTTCTGCATTTTCTGTTTGTGAAGGGCCAGAGAGCTTGCCTTTGCAGAACAGAGTGAAATACTGAAGAGCAAAGTTCATGTTTAAAAACTAGAACTATGTGGAGGTGGTTTATCTTTCCAAATGTGGGTCAGCATTGTGATATTTGTGAGGAGGAAGGGATGGTGTTGAGGAGGCAAGACTGTCCCTATGTCCACAGGTGCCCACAAACATGCCAGTGTATGCTGCATACTGCGTGGGTATGGCCACCCACACGGGTGGCTGCAGTCCCTGTCTGCACGTGTGTCTGCATGTGTGTGCGCCTGCCAGCCCAGCGTGCACACTTAACTTCAGGTGTGTACACGTCCCCACGCACACTGCAGTGCCTCCTGGAACCCTTGGCAAGTTGAAAAAAGAAGAGTCATGCTCCCGCCTTCAGACACCCGCGTCATTCCTTATCTCCTGCCCCGGGCATCCTGTGACTGTCCCGTGTGCGCACAGCGGGTGTGGTTCTGGTGCACACTCTTTGATGAGCGTGGTCTCTCCTTCACAACCAACTCTATCAGGTGGAACATCTTCGTGGGTGGCATCAGTCACCCATGCAGATCACATGATTTGGGAGATCCGGTTTTTCTCATGCCTGAGTCTGTTCTGCTGTGATTTGTTCAACGATGCCTCTCTCCTCTGATTTTCCAGGCGCTGGTCAAGTGGATTGATGCCGAGTCCACCGATACTCCTAGAGTCACTCCAAAACACAGTCGTGAGGAGCTGGTGACTTTGCCAAAACCTGTGGAAGCCTTCAAAGAGTGGAAGGAGTGGATCACAAGATGCCTGGCTGTTCTCCAGAAGTAAGGGCCTTCAGTAGGAGTGACTCAGATACACACGTGCACATCAGGCTTTCGCTTGGCTGGAGTACTTCGTTGGAATAAACTGACTCTGTGTCGGGTCTGGGCAGTGGAGTGGAGGTTTTTTTTTCTTTTAACAGCACCTGAACTGTGGCTCATTTAGAATAAAAACTCAAAACTCTCCTCTCTTAGTCTGGTCTGTGGGAGCAAGTGCGTCATTTCCATTCTTCAAATATGTTTATGTCTCGTGAGAGGCTAGGACCAGCAGAAGTTAGTAAGTACACAGATCCTGTGAAAATAGCCATCTCTGACCTAAGAAAGGATTTCCGAGGAACATCATTTCTAGGGGTTGATTGCTTTCTGGCTCAGTTTTTAGAAAGAGGTTGCCCCCGTCTACTGACCCGGCCACATTGCCCTCCGTTCACATTCCTTCTGCTTGTCTGCAGTCTCTTCCAGCCTTGGGCCCACTATGCCTCTTTTCTTCCTTTGCTGATGGTTAGCTGATCCCTGAAAGAAGCGACAGCTCACTTCGGTTTTTAGCAGCTCAACATGGAAGCTCGTCCCGGGAGTATTTGCAGGCGGCATTGGCGGTGCCTGTCCTGCCCCGCTGTTGGTGCTTGTGGGGACGCCGCCGTTATCAGCTTTCACAGACGGAGTCCTTTGCCAGGGGTCTTGCAGATAACGTGTCATGATTGTTAGCCAGTCTGAGCTCATACTGCTTGCTGGCACGACAGGCTAGCAAATCGAGAGATGAGTTTTGGGGGCAAGGAATAGTGACTTTCTTAAGAAAGCCAGCTAGACCAAGAAGATGGTGGACTTGTGCCCAGCAGAGTTAGAAATCAGGCTGCATTTGTACCAAAAGGGAAGGGGGTGTGGGTGGTGGTTGCAACTTCTTGGTGTCTGAATCCTTTGCTCTGGTAGCTGTCCACTTAAGTCACATCGCCACCTTCTTACAAGCCTCCAACACAACAGATGTTACTTTCTGTTCTGCAGCTTTTCCTCTGTATGTGAATAGAAGAGTGTTACACCTTTAAAAGTCAGAGCCTTGAAAATGGGCTCTGCTGTGTATTTCGGGCCACAGGTCCCGTCTTGGGGGCATGTGGGATCTGAGCTCCCTCAGCAGGGCTGGAGCCTGCGCCCCCTGCAGGGGAAGTGTGGGCTCACCCCCCGGACTGCTGAGACGTCCCCAGGATTCCTGGTAGCAGCAGCAGCAGAGCAGAGGCTGGAGGAAAGGAAACCGTTCCCAGGTGGACTCATCTGCTCCTCCCTTTCGCACAGTGGTGCTTGCGGTCCTGTGTGTGGCACTTCTCACAGTCTAGAGCAGGTGCTGGGCTTATTCCTGCAGTAATCTCCCACTCCTCTGTGTTAATGAGTGACGGGCAGCGTGGGGCCGGTTACCTACGCATCTGCCAGAAATGCTCACACCAGGCTGGGAACATGGGCTGGATGTCCAGGAGGGGAGCAGAGTAAAAACTTGAGACCAGACAGAATGCTGGATCCGGGAAATCTAGGAGCTAGAGCAAATCACGTGACCCGCATGCTGGCAGATGGATTTCCCAGTTCTCATTTAACCTGGAGCGTGAAACTAAAGGTAATTTTTATTTTCTCCCTTTTACGCCTGAATCCTAGCACTGTTGTTATTTACGCAGATTGATTTAAAGCACATTTTAGAACCAAATCAATGGCTTCTCCTCGAGGCTCCTGCTCGGTAACCTCTAGTCATTTAGAAAACGGTGGCTTGTCATTAAAACTAATCGGAGGGCAGAGACCAGGTCTTCTAAGCAACACTGCAAAGGGGACCCGAGCAGCATGGACTCCGATGGATCTGCTGTGGGTTTCGTTTCCTCCCGGAGTCACGTGCTGTAGCGCTTCTCCATTCCCTTCAGTCTCCTTCCACTGCCCTGCAGGGCGGGCTCAGGGTTAGTTGCAGACCTGCAAGAACTCAGATTCGACTAAATGTGTAAGGGCGCGGGGTTTCGGTTGTCTGGTGAAGACGTCGGTCTGTCTGCACTGACTGCACTGTGAGACCAGCAACAAGGTCTGTGAGAGGTCTGCTCCCTCCTGCTCAAGCCGCAGCTTTGGCGTCTAGTCTGCGCCCGTCACTTGGGAGTTGTGTGTAAATGCATTGCATTACTTTTGGAACACTTCTTAGGGTCAAGTTAAACAATATAATTTGTTTCTTGCAACTAAAGTTAAAACACTATGGATAAGTGTAGTTTTAAAAAATGATTCTCACTTAGTGACAAAAACCTAGGCAGTTTTTGCTCTGCAAACGCTGAGCCAACAAGGAATTTGAGAGGAGAAAAAGAGTAACTCTCCACCTTATGAACACCATTCTAGAAAACTGAGTCCGAAGCGTTCCCGGCGGCGCCCAGGGACT
>SJYV01055231.1:2173060-2188856 GCA_006410875.1 Neotragus pygmaeus | reverse complement strand
CACTTACCTGTTTCTCCCACTTATCTGTTTTTGTCCTCTCCACTATATAGAAACTATTTTCTTCTCAAGGTTATTAGTGATATCTATGTTTCCAAGTCCTGTATTAAATTATCAGTTCTCATCTTAATCCACTAGTAGGATTAATAATAACTTCTCTTCCTTCTGGGGCTTCCCTGGTGGCTCAGAGGATAAAGCATCTGCCTGGAATGAAGGAGACCCGGGTTTGATCCCTCGGTTGGGAAGATCCCCTGGAGAAGGAAATGGCAACCCACTCCAGTATTCTTGCCTGGAGAATCCCATGGACAAAGGAGCCTTGAGGGCTACAGTCCACAGGTTCTCAAAGAGTCAGACATGACTGAGCGACTTCACTTTCACTTTTACTTTCTCTTCCTTCTAACACCTACCACTTGACTCATGGGTTCCTGTTAATTCTTACTTCTCTTCTCACTTCTTATGTCCTCTGGTGAATCCTCTAGATATTGGAGTGTCTCATGGTTCAGTCCTTCAACATCATCTATTCTCTGCCTACACCTACTTATAAAGTGATTTCATCTTTAACTCTAAAGACTTTACATGCCTTGTGCTTAATCACTCAGTCGTGTCCGACTGTTTGTGACCCCATGAACAGTAGCCCACCAGGCTCCTCTGTTTATGGGATTCTCCAGGCAAGAATACTGGAGTGGGTTGCCATTGCCTTCTCTATTTACATACCATGATGATTTACAAATTTTCATCTATAGCCATGTTGTCTGTTGCTACTGAATTTCAGACGAGTATATCCAATTGTCTACTTCACGTATTCACTAAGATCTCAAAGGTATCACAAATTTAGTTTGCTCAAAAGTAGACCCTTAATCCTCTAAAGTTCTTTTGTGACCACTGCCTTAAAGGTCCTAAATTATTTTTTTATTCACTTAACTTTCTAATCCCATCTTCTTAGCAAGTTCCCTTTTGATTTCGTTGTCGTTCAGTCCCTCAGTCATGCCCAATTCTTTGCTACCCCACGGGCTGCAGCACACCAGGCTTCCCTGTCCTCTGCCATCTCCCAGGGCTTGCTTAAATTTATGTCTATTGAGTCAGTGATGTCATAACCAGCTCATTTCACTCAGACAAACTATCCTCCCAGTCTCTGAAACACAGATAGTATAAGCCCAACCACCTACATACGCCAAGCCTCTTTTTCCAATGTATTCATATGGCTTGTTCTCACACTTCTTTCAAATCTCTACTCAAATTTTCCCTGTATAGTTGACCCAACCCTTGCATCACTATGCTGCTCCTTCATGGTCCTTTCTACCAAATAGCAGGCTATATTTATGCATTTATGGTCATTTCCTTCTACTGAAAAGTAAGCTCCATGAAGAAGAGATCTATCTGTTCACTCCTTGTATCTCTTGTGTCTAAATCAGTGGCAGAAATTGGACACTCCTTCAATATCTGCTGAATAAATGGATATCAACTTGCCTGATGACCAAGCTCATTTCACTGAAACTTGCTTTTTAATTAAATTTAACTTTCTTCTTTTCATTAGCTTAAATTTGATTTGAAAAATAGAGACAATTATTTATAAAAAATATTCAATAATCTATTTATTGGGGCTTCCTAGTGGCTCAGTGGTAAAGAATCTGCCTGCAGTGCAGGAGATCTGCAAGAGATGTGAGTTAAATCCCTGGGTATGGAAGATCCCCTGGAGAAGGAAACGGCAACCCACTCCAGTATTCTTGCCTGGAGAATCCCATGAACAGAGGAGCCTAGTAGGTTTCAGTCTATAGGGTCACAAAGAGTTGGACACGATTGAAGGGACTGAGCGCACACACACAGAATCTATTTATTACAATAGAAAGGTTTTTTTCAAAGTGTACTTTTCTCCAGGAGAGATTTTGGTTTTAGTTTTGTCAGATTCTTTAAAAACTTGAGGTTAAGAAATTTAAATATCATTGGCCTGATTGTTTTATTTCATGACTTCACAAGATAATTTTTTTAAAAAGAGTTTATTTGAGAATTAATTACACCAAGTGTAACTAATATATCATATGCCATTTGAATATATCAAATGCCATTTGATTATTTCATATGCCATTTACCAAGCATTTCACTTAAGTAAATATATACATTTTACAATTAAATCTAGAATTCCAATTACGGAATACTACCTGTATTATATAGATATGGTATTATCTGGCAACTCCTTACCAGTAAAAACAAGGTGAATTTTTAGTAATGTCTAAAGAAACACTTTCTGTTCTGTTTATAACCTCTTCCCTTCTCTCATTTTCCTATTTCTGCTATAGATATTCAATATCAAATACCAACCTTCAGACAATGATCATTTTCTAATATTCCTATATCAGTGCTTTAATATTAATGCAGAAAATTAAACCTACCTATAATTACCCGAAAACAATTCTATTTCTGTTACTATAGATTTGCTATCCCTGAACTACATTTGTGCATAATTTACATGATATACTTTCTGACCTCATTGAAAAGGCAGATGTTTGTCATTAAAATTTTAGAATTCTGTAGAACATATTTAATCAGCTTAAGCTGAGCAGCTATTCCCCTCAACACACATAAAAGTACTATTATTATAGAAATCCTCCTTCTATCCTTTCTCATAAATCATTTATATGAAACAAAATTGATTGTCTTGGACTAAGTGCTCAATTCTTTCCTAGCTAACTAGGTTTCTAGCTTAGTTTAGGGCAGACCCCTATGCGGTGATGAGGGCAGGAGAGCTGGCAGTAAGTGGGTGACAGATGCGGGGGCCAAATCACCCTGGCAACTCCTCTCCATAATAAATCTGAGAAGCTAATCTCTACTAAATTGTTAATGCCTGCTAATGAGATACTGGATACAGGGTTACTCCTTCAGATAGTGCGTTTGCATGTAAATGAGTCTTTTCTGGAAGGACTCCTTAACCCAAAGCAGTGGTTCTAATGCTGACAGCTTGAAGCATGGAGGGCCTCTGGCTCAGGTTTCATATTGTCTGTCCATTGTGGAAACTCACAGTATCATTCGCTATTCCACCTCTAATTCCAGGATATCAAAAAGGAAGTATTGCAAACCTCAAAGTCACAATCTGAAGATTGTTTTTCACAAAAACCAAAACAAAACAAAAAGGATTGTGCAATGAAAAGTCATAGATTAAAAAATTGATCTATTTCACCTACCTTAGCCATTACTCATTAACTTATCTGGCATATTGCTGCCTGTCAAGTTCCAAGCACACAGATGCAAACCCTACATGTTGAGGTAAGACATGTCTCAGTTCACTTTGTAATTTTCTGTTTACCCCTATGTCTGTCGCCATGGTACAGTATCTGAAGCAGTTAATTCCTGCCATTTGATAGCTTTAATTTTTGCTTTTCCCCTAGCACCCTCAACACTTATTGACTTCTATGAATAAAAAGAAACTGGCATACATATATCTCTTTCAATTATGGTTTTTTCAGGGTATATGCCTGGTAGTGGGATTGTTGGGTCATATGGTAGTTCTATTTCTAGTTTTTTAAGGAATATCCATACTGTTTTCCAGAGTGACTGTATCAATTTACATTCTCACCAAAAGTGCAAGAGAGTTCCCCTTTCTCCACATTGTCTCCAGCATTTATTGTTTGTAGGTTTTCTAATGACGGCCATTCTGACTGGTGTAAGGTGATACCTTACTGTACTTTTGATTTGCATTTCTCTAATAATGAGCGATATTGAGCATCTTTTCATGTGTTTGTTGGCCATCTGTATATCTTCTTTGGAGAAATGTATATTTATGTCTTTCACCCATGTTTTGATTTTGGGTTGTTTGTTTTACTGGTATTGAACTGTATGAGTTGATTGTATATTTTTGAAATTAATCCTTTGTCAGTTGTTTCATTTGCAATTATTTTCTTCCATCCTAAAGGTTGTCTTTTAATCTTGTTTATTGTTTGATTTGCTGTGCAAAGCTTTTAAGTTTAATTAAGCCACATTTGCTTACCTTTGTTTTTATTACTATTACTGTAGGAAGTGGGTCAAAGAGGATCTTTCTGTGGTGTATGTCAAAAAGTGCACCCCAGTGTTCAGTATAGCACTTTCTACAATAGCTAGGACATAGAAGCAACCTAGATGTACATCAACAGATAAATGGATACAGAAATTGTGGTACATATATACAATGGGATATTACTCAGCTATAAAAATATATGCATTCAAGTCAGTCCTAATGAGGTGGATGAAACTAGAGCCTATCATACAGAGTAAAATAAGTTGGAAACAGAAAGACAAATATTGTATATTAACACATGTGTATAGAATCTAGAAAGATGGTACTGATGAACCCATTTTCAGGGCAGCAGTGGAGACGCAGACATAGAGAACACATCTGTGGGCATGGTGGGGTGGGGGAATAACTGAAAGAATAGTATGGAAACATATACATTACCATATGCAAAATAGAGAGCAAGTGGGAATTTGCTGTGTGACATAAGGAGCTCAACTCAGTGCTCTGTGGCAACATTAAGGGGTGAGATGGGGGAGGGAGATGGCAGGGGGGTTCTAGAGGGAGGGGACATACCTGAGGCTGATTCATGTTGATGGATGGCAGAAACCAACACAATAATATAAAGCAATTGTCCTCTAATTAAAAAACAAACAAAAAAGCACCTGGCAAGAGTACTTTGATGGATGAAGGAAACTAAACTATTATAAGAAACTCCAGTAAGTCCAATTTCATAGAATTAAAACTATAGTAAGTAGGAAGGACAGATGGTATGTCATGGGATTGTCCCAAATTACCACACTCAATCCCCACTGCCGCACACAAATTAAAAGACATATTTAAACATCTACTTTGGCTTTTAAGGACAAGCCTATGGAATAGCCATTGTTCTCTTTATTTCAAAAAGAGAAAAAAAATCAGGCTATGAATGGTAGGATCCAAGGCCCGGTCTCTTCAACTACAAAACCCCTTACCTTCACAGTCATCCTGGTCTTCTGGCTTCGCTCATCTTCTCATCCTCCTCTTAACATTACATGAACTTTTACCTCCAATACCTGATACCTAGCAAGTCCTTCAACTAAATTGTAAATTATTAAGGCTTAGCATGTTCTCTCTTTCAAGGTATTTATTATTTGTTATTTCTTAACATCTGTACCAGATAACTTCACATCATCTCATTATAACCTCACAATAATCTTCCTGCAGTTGAGATTCTAACCTTCTTTTTACTGTGAATCCCTTCGACAATCTAGAGAAGCCCATCTAAATCTTCTTAAAATGACACTTTTAAATTTATAAAATGTAATATACAAATTTCAGATGAAACAAATTGCTACTGTTTTAAATATTTTAAATTTTTTTAATTTACTTTTGGCTGCGCTAGGTCTCTGTTGCTGGTTCTGGTTGCAGTGAGCTGGGGGCTACTCTAGTTGAAGCGCACAGGCTTCTCATTGTGGTGACTTCTGTCATTGCAGAGATGGGCTCTAGGGCATGTGGGCTTCAGCTGTTGTGGTCCTTGGACTCTACTGCTCAGCTGCATGTGGAATCTTCCCAGGTCAGGGGTCAAACTCTTGTCCTCTTCATTGACAGGCAGATTCTTAACCACTGGGCTACCAGGGAAATCACTAATTACTAGTTTTAAATGCAGTTATTAGAATAACTTACAAACCAAATTTGTGATTTGGAAATATATGAGCATTTTAAACTCATTAAATAACAAGATGTAACAGAGATTCTATTAACTACTATACTTAAAAATTGTTGTTGTTGTGGGCATAGGTTAATTCTGATACATGTGCATGGGAATTGAATAATTAAATAAATAGATGGTGGATGATGGAAGCCACATTTCTCAATACTGAAATATGAATTTATGGATAAATAAAAAGAGAAAGCTAAAATAATCTGTTAATGGATTATAGTGCAGATATCAGTATATACTCAGCTCAATATAGGTATATCAATTTATTATTTAGTCACTAAGTCGTGTCTGACTCTTTGTGACCCTATGGACTCTACCCACTAGGCTCCACTGTGCATGAGATTTTCCAGGCAAGGTTACTGGAGTGGATTGCCATTTCCTTCTTCAAGGGATCTTCCCAGCCCAGAGATTGAGCCTGCATCACCTGCATTAGAAGTCAGATTATTTATCACTGAGCCACCAGGGAAGCAGATATATTAATAGCTATATACAGAAATATTTATTGATATGTGTACATCCATGGGTTGGTATAGACATATATTTCTTTGCTCTCTCAGTTAAGAGAACCTAAAGAAATAATATCCCATTAACAATCAGCATATCTAGAATCCAGATTTTGGTTTCTATTACCACTCCCCAATAAAAGGAATCAGTGTTCCTTAGAGAACTGGAGCAGGAAATACAAAAAATGAGCCTGGAGCATCTTGTGGTACCAGAAAGTCAGGGAGTGTTAAACATACCCATACACACACACGATAAACACAAGTACACACATACACAGATAGACACACACACACACATCCAAAAGGTGTATGTTAAAAAAAAGATAGGCACCAATAGAGAAACCTCCCAATGGTGAGAACTGGAACAATTTAAACAACAAAATAAAATACTATTGGATTATAACCCAAAGTAGAAAATAAATATTCATGTATTTATACTGACATAAATAAACAATTGAATTAATTAATATTTAGGAGAAAATAGAACTTCCTAGGTGCTCTAAGAGGTAAAGAACCCACTTGTTAATGCAGAAGACATAAGAAAATGTGGGTTTGAACTCTGGGTTGGAAAGATACCCTTGAGGAGAAAATGACAACCCACTCCAGTATTCTTGCCTAGAGAATCTCATGGATAGAGGAGACCGATGGGCTACAGTGCATCAGTAGTACATTGCAAAGGGTGGTACACAACTGAAGTGCCTTAGCACACAGACAAATCTCCTATGCAGAAGAATTCCAAATAGCTTATGTACATATTCTGTCCTCAAGGAGGTGAAGCAAAACTCTCTACTCCTTGGGTGTGGGCTTCAAATAGTGACTTCCTTCCAACAAGTGTAGTATGGAGAGGTGAAGGAGTAACTTTACAGAGGAGAAATCTGAGACACTACCTCAGCCAGGTTATCAAGGTCAACATCAGCAGTCAAATCACATTGATAGTATTACCCTTGATCTGTCATTATAAAAATGGCACTTTATCTGAGTGTTCTCCCAATAAACCATAATCCCAGTTTTATCAAGGAAAAGCATTATCAGATTGCATTAGTGAGGTATGCTACAAAATACTTGATCACTACTTCTCAAACCTGTCAAGTTTATCAAAGACAAGAAAAGCCTGAGAAAGTATCACAGCCTGGAGGCGCCTAAGGGACTTGATAACTAAACTTACTGTGGTGTCCTGGACGGACGCCTGAAACAGAATGAAGGATGTCAGGCAAAAGCTGAAAAAATCCAAATAAAGTACAAACTCAGGTTAATATTATTGTATTAATATTGGCTAATTACTTATTAACAAAACTACTGTTAGTGGAAAGTGTTAATAATAGAGGAAATTGGGAATGGACTACAGGAGAATTCCAAACTATTGTTACAGGGAAAAATCTGTTTCTTTTACTTTACCCTCTGTTTCCCATCACTTTTATTTACTAAAAGGGTACTATTTATACATAATAGCCTGCCTCAGGGAACCCTGCCCTTCTGCCTGAATGTTAAACCAAAGTGTCTTTGTTCAGGGAAACACTTTGACTGTGTCCACAGGAGAATGGTGGCTTGGTTGCTAAGTCATGTCCAACTCTTGGGACCCGATGGACTGTAGCCCACCAGACTGCTCTGTCCATGGGACTCTCCAGGCAAGAATACTGGGATGGGTTGCCATTTTCTCTTCAGGTAATCTCCCAGACCCGAGAATCGAACCAAGGACTCCTGCATTGCAGGAAGATCCTTTTACCAAATGAGCTACAAGGGAAGCCCAAATGAGAACAGCTGCAGGAAATAAGAAATTAACACATCCCTACCCCGAGGCTGGTCATTTCAGAAGATATTTGTGAGATAAATGGCCTTTTTACTTTTACTTCCTCACTTTCTCCCCCTCTGTGTTCTATAAAAGAACCTGGAATCCAGACCCTGATAAGACAGGTATTTTGAGATGTTAGCCTGCCATCTTCTTGGTCTGCCAGCTTTCTGAATAAAGTTGTTACTCCTTTCCTCAACATTTCATCTCCCAACTTATTGATCCGCTGTGTAGTGAACAGACTGAGCTTGGACTCAGTAGCACTACCTTAATTTTTTCTGTATATCTAAAGCCATTCTAAAAATACAGTCTATTTAGTAAATTAAAAAACAATGATGATGTGACTGTAACATCAGGAGTGATGTTGTAGCCATGAATTCCTGGAAACAAACTCACTCAGAAGGACAATGCAGATAGTGGAGTGCAGTTTATTACACTGGTGGACCCAAGGCAGAGTCTCCTCTTAGCCAAGGGCCCGGACCAGTTTTTGTGAAAACCTTATATACCCTAAACATACGTGCACAAACCTGCCTCCCCAAGTTCCCTGAAACTAGCCTGAACAAAGGAAAACAAAAGATACAATCAAAGTTAACCTGTGATTCATATGGCTTAAGCCTAGGCAGTTAACAGTGGACAATTATTAATAGGCCTGTGATCATACCCCAATAAGCATAATAGAATGCATGATTCTATTCAGTTACACAGATAATTCAGTTCAGTTCAGTTCAGTTGCTCAATCTTGTCCGACTTTTTGCGACCCCATGAATCGCAGCATGCCAGGCCTCCCTGTCCATCACGAACTCCCAGAGTTCACTCAAACTCATGTGCATCGAGTCGGTGATGCCATCCAGGCATCTCATTCTCTGTCGTCCCCTTTCCTCCTGCCTCCAATTCCTCCCAGCATCAGGGTCTTTTCCAAAGAGTCAACTCTTCACATAAGGTGGCCAAAGTATTGGAGTTTCAGCCTAGCATCAGTTTTTTCAGCGAACACCCAGGACTGGTCTCCTTTAGGATGGACTGGTTGGATCTCCTTGCAGTCCAAGGCACTCTCAAGAGTCCTCCAACACCACAGTTCAAAAGCATCAATTCTTCGGTGCTCAGCTTTCTTCATAGTCCAACTCTCACATCCATACAATGACCACTGAAAAAACCATAGCCTTGACTAGACAGACCTTTGTTGACAAAGTAATATCTCTGCTTCTTAATATGCTATCTAGGTTGGTCATAACTTTCCTTCCAAAGAATAAGCATCTTTTACATTAATGGCTGCAATCACCATCTGCAGTGATTTTGGAGCCCCCCAAAATAAAGATAATTAGGGTATTATTTTAGGCAATTGAGAGCCCCGGGGCTCTTCCTTCCAGGGGCCTGGTTTTCCAGTTGGTATGTCATTTTCATAGGTACTGAGCATAGAGCTCAAAGTCCACAATTCGGCCCAAAACGGAGTCCTGTTTTCAAGATAGAGCCTGTTCTGTTTCCTCCTTCAGTGTTACTTTGAGATAGTTATAAAAACTGCAATAGGAAATTATCTGTGACATATACGAGTGACAAAGTCACAGGCATCCCAATACTATCATGGTTTGATGTCTGCATGTATACTTAAAGGAAATGCTAAACACTGTTTCAGCTATAGATTCATGAAATCGAAGATGTAGTATTCCCATCCAGACTACAGACATCTTCTGATATATATCCCCTGCTCTTTGGTGGTAGTCATGGTGTAATTTTATGAAAGTGAAGCTCAGATAAATGAATTAGATTGTTTTAGCTTGCATTCTAGGGTCAAGAATTCTGAGTCTCGCTGGATACTGTTTGCTACACTACCTCCTAATTTTGGAGCCACTAAACAGAGGTTTGGGGACTTTCCCTAGATCAAGCGTACTGCCTTGGCTTTGTGCAATTATACTCTTTAGGTTTCTGGACAAATCCAAGCATAAAACTGGCCTAGACCTGTTATTGGTGTTCATTCACTAAGGTGAGTCTGACTCTTTACGAACCCATGGACCGACTCTAGCATGCCATTATCTCCAAGGGTTTGCTCAAATTCATGTCCAGTGTCTTGGTGCTATTTAACCATCTCATCCTCTGCTGACCTCTTTTGCTTTCAATCTTTCCCGACAATAGGGTTTTTTCTAGTGAGTCCGTGCGCTCTTTGCATCAAGTGGTCAAAGTATTGGAGCTTCAGCTTCAGCATCAATCTTTCCAATGAATATTCAGAGTTGATTTCCTTTAGGGTTGACTTACTTGATCTCCTTGCAGTGATGGGCAATTCCAAAAGGAAGTTGAGTATAAGAACTTCACTCACAGAACCCCAGTGTCCAAGAGCCTCTCTCATTGGGACTAGCTCAACATTGGGAAAAGAAACTCTGGTTTAGCTGTAAAGAGGGCATCTCTTTGGCACTTTTTTTTTCCTTCTAAATCCCCAAATTGTTGATCTAAACAGCTTAGGAGAGGCAGGGAGACAGGAAGACTAAGAAAGAGACAGAGAGAGATACCTGCCAATTTAAAGAGAGAAGGGCTTATATGTATATATGGTTATATTATTCCCAAAGCAATGCCGATAAAAATCCTTTAGGAAAGAAAGAGATACAGCCATCTGTTAATGGGGATTCGGCTTCTTTGTTTTCAAATGTTATAGCTCTCACCAGAGCAGCCATCTCACGTGAGGCAGGGCTGGTATGGGAGGTATTAAGAGGGGAAACATCTGTTCACTAAGTACTCTACTGAACAGCAACAAAATCCTGGGCCACCCTGTCTTTGCTTGAGTGCTTTCTCTAGCCGGTCCTACTTCTCCACTCCTTTGGGAGTTTCC
Source organism: Neotragus pygmaeus (assembly GCA_006410875.1). Lineage (NCBI taxonomy): Eukaryota > Metazoa > Chordata > Mammalia > Artiodactyla > Bovidae > Neotragus > Neotragus pygmaeus. The sequence goes on along the minus strand of SJYV01055231.1, from coordinate 2,178,077 downwards.
TGTTCCATTACGTAGGTAAGAGCGAGAAGTCCTGGCTTTCATAATTGTGAGTGGTTTGACTGTGTGTGTACGTGCGCGAGTAGGTGTGTGTGGGTGTGGGTGTGGGTGTGGGTGTGGGTGTGTGTTTGAGAAAAGTGGAGCCTGCTACAAGGGGCTTAGAAATCTAGTTACCAATTTAAAATATTTTCGGAGTGCTTGAATGCTAGCTCCAAAGCGAATCCCACTCTCAAATTCAGCAAAATGAACAATACTGATAAGGAAGATGAGGAGGGTGGGAAACCCGCACGCCGGAATGGAGCTGTCCATGAGGCGGCAGTGACAGGGGAGCGCTCGGGGGAGAGGCGCTCTGCAGAGAGAGTCTCTCGGCTGCTTCTCTCTCCGTCCACCTTCCGGCGACGGTTCTTCGGTAAAAAACATTCATAGAAAATAATCCCAAAGCCGGGAACCCGGACGGTTATCGGGTGCAGTTTCCGGGCGCGGTTGCCCGCAGCCGGGAGAGGTCCCTCTCCCCCCGCGGCTGGCACGGAGTGTGGCGATCCGGCCCGGGGCGGGGGATGACTTCATGCGGCCGGAGCTCGGCGGCGGGAGCGGCTGCAGCAGCTGGCAGGTCGGGTGGGGGCCGGCCGAGCTGACCAGGCAGCGCCCGGCGCGGCGGCACTGCAGCCCGGGGCAGCGGACGCCTGGGACGTGCGCTGCCTCGATCGCGCCCGAGAAGGTAAGCTGCCGGGCTATCATTAGCCTCGGCCACGCTGCGCGGTGCTCTGCGCTCGGTTCATAATGGGGTTTGTGATACCCTGGGAAGAAGGCGACTGTCCCTGCTGCATTCTGTATTGAGGTGAAGGAGCAACAACTGGAAATGTTAATCAAGTGCTTGAGATCGGAAGAGCGGTGTTTGGGGGCAGACAAAGAAGGCGGTCAACCTCTATATTCTTATTAAAGATAATCGACCGTTGCGATGCCAGACTCACTTAGATATTTAAAGAGTATTCAAAATGTAAAATAATTTTGAGTTGCACTTTTAACGTTGCTGCCTTCAACCTTCGCTTGGGTGTTTTCTGGTTTGTGAGCAGCAGGTCCTTGGCAGGAGCCTGGAGAAGTCATCGAAAATCTTCCCTCTTCTTTTGCCTTCCTCTGTCTTCTCCCTTTCCAGTGCTGAGAATGGGTTCCATGCACATTTCGACGTCAAACGCCCGCTTCAACACCTAACCCTTACAAAGAGTCTCAGATTAGAGGTGAAACTTGCCTTCTGGAGTTCAGCTTGGGTTGTGCAGCACTTGTCTCCACTTTTCCCTTCATTTCTCTTGTCAATCATTTAGTTGATTTTTTTCCCCCCCGTGGATGCTGTGGCTATCCACCGGCCAGCTCTTGTCAGCCCCTGTCCACCACCTCTTTTCCATGACTGATTCTGTCAAGGACTCAGAAAGGGCATTGCCCTCCACCACGTTTGGATTGTTGCTTGTGTCCTTCCCCCAAATACAGGGCATGAAAACAGTCCAGTACCAATATGGTTTCCGATAACTCGCTTCGTTGGAGTCTCACTGCAGCTTCCCTAGGCGGGTTTCGAGGACAGCGGAATCCGTCGGGCTGTGAGAAAGAGAGGTATACCTAACGTCTTTTGCTCCTGTGCCTAAGAAAAGGTGGAAGTAGGGACGTGAATGCCAGCCTGTCCCGTTTTTCTTGAAGCCTTTTTTAGAAGGTTGTGAGACACCTAGCTGGGTACGGTATGAAGCAAGTCCTCCGGCCAAAGCAAGCAACGCGTTTGTCCTAGGATTCCCCCAATACCTCAAAAGAGTTTCCGGAGGCTTTCCCCACAGGCAGTGAGAAAGCCAGGGGAGCTGGCCAGTCTAAGCCTCGGGTTATTGGGGCATCCTCAAGTTTTTAGGGGTTCCGACCTCGGATTTCCCCACAGACGCCTTGCTACTGAGCTCAAGTGCCCATTCCTGTGGCCCACCTAAGGACGTGCATTTGAATGATATTCTGTGAAATGGTTAAGATGGCTGTGATGGGAATTGCAAATATGCCACTTCCCCAACGGAGAACAACAGTTGGAATAAGCCTAACTGTGGTGTCTCCTTTATTAATATTCTATTTAGAAAGACATTTATTCTCTTTACATTTGAAATTATAGAGACAATTTGACTCCAAAGGCCTGCAATTTTAACACATTAAGAGAGGAGATAAATGAAAAAGAGGACCGGAGTTTTATCGCTAACAAATTGACCTTTGTTTACCTTTTTTTTTTTTTTTAATATGGCTTTTAGATATAGATACTGGTTCTGCAAAATCGTGTTACCTCTATTATCTATCATTATTGCTTTTCTGATTACAGATTCTCTATTTATAAATACACTGTGGAAAGATTTGAGTTGGTTTCTTTGTTCCTACCTTCAGGATATGAGGCAGGAATAGGGGTGGGGGGTGGAATTTCACTCCAAGTGGTCCACTCCAGGAACTGTTCCTCTGAATCATGAAAACCTCTGGACCAAAAAAATTTTTGGCTTGTTTTTGTTATTATTATTATCTGTTGAATGTGATTTGGGTTTGAGATATTAAATTTTTAAGATTCTGAAATTTTGACACAGGCATATCAACTAGACAGGGAAACAAAGAACAAAAACAGCAAAACCCTTTCTTTTATGACCTTTCTTACCTAATTGTAAAATATTTAACCATATGAATAATTATTCTGAGTAATAAGTGAAAAGCATAGTAATATTTCATTTTTAAAATAATAGCCCACGGTCTATGAAACACAGGTTAGTACAGTTGATCTTAAGTACAATAAAAATTTCTGTAATTTTAAAAGGCACATTTATATTGAAGATAGCACATGAAAATATGCTAATGATGGTTAGAAACTGAAAGTGTCTGTTACTTGGTTTCTGAAGAATCTGAATTGTTTGGCAAGAAGTGGGTCATGACCAGGGAACTGGTGCTGCTTAAAATCATCTTACCTGCCAGTGAATTTACAGGTGAGATAAAGGCACTAAGTTATAGATTACAGTTGGAGAAGCCTTTAGGGAAGAAACAAAACCAGATAGAAAATATAATTTCCTATTGTAGTACAACTAAGTAAGATAAATAAATTTAAGAGATTTCTGAATTTAGACCTTGTTGCATTTCAACAATTTCTGAGGAAAGTTTCTAAATTCAAAGCCTTGGGAAGAAACAGTTGTGTGATATCCTGACTGAGACTGATTTATGACCTTCTTTCTTTTTTTTTTTAATGTTTCCCAGAGAAAGGAAAAATTAATCACCTGGTATTAAGGAGGAGGAACACCAAATAGAAGGGTGTGCACTATTAGATGTTAAATGAACTGTAGGAATGTTTTGTAGTTTTGACAAGATAGATTTGAAATCAGTCTGTTGCTTTCCAATCACGTAATAATGTATTTAGTCTGGTGGGTGGTCAGTGTTATCAGTAACTTTGTTGTCATTATGCATGCATGCTCAGTCATGTCTGACTCTATGTGACACCTTGGACTGTAGCCCGCCAGGCTCCTCTGACCATGGAATTTTTTTTAGTTTCTTACAAATCCCCTTAAATTACCCCATGACCAGCATAGACCAAGTACTCTTCATTCCAGTTTGTGCCCCAAGACATCACACCCTTATGTCTTCTTTGTTCCATTCACTCACATGTTGAAAACTTATTCACATCTTATACTGCTTCCATGAAGCCTTCTCCAAAAGCCTACCCACCTTCCGTCGTGTCTCAGATGTGTTTCTCCCTTGTCTGAATTCCTATGGCATTTTCCATTTTGTTCTGCCCTTTAGTTTGAACATGATCTGCTCTTGTAAAACAGCCCTAGAGAGCAGAGTCTGTGACTAACAACTTTTTATTACCTGCAACTCATAATACAGTGCTCAGCTATGTATATGCAAACTAGATGTTCAGCAATTTGATTTTAGTGAAGAAATTATTATTTTCCAGGGGTACATATCTACCTACTCTAATAGCCAAGTTGGGTTTATGTGTTTGTTTAGTCACTCAGCTGTGCTGACTCTTTGTAACACTATGGACTATAGCCCACCAGGCTCCTCTGTCCATGAAATTTTTTTCAGGCAAGAATACTGGAGTGGGTTGCCATTTCCTTCTCCAGGGAATCTTCCCAATCCAGGGATCAAACCTGCATCTCTGGCATCTCCTGCATTGGCAAGCAGATTCTTCGCTACTGTGCTACCTTGGAAGTCAAAAGCCAAGTTAGGCTCTAAATAATGTCTGCAAGTACCACTTTACTTGCTTAAAATCCTTATATAATAAATAAATAGTGAAAGTACATTCAAATAGTCATATTCGGCAAAAGTTATTGTGAACTTATATGCCCTTAAATGGATATTGGCTTATCCATATTAAAAAACATAGTAAGCATCATAAAACAAAACTTCCACTTATCCAAAAAGTCATTACCAAGACCCCTGTAATATATAATGAGCCTTATGCTTATGTTTTCTTCTAGCAGTTTCATAGTTTCTGGTTTACACCCGAGTCTTTAATCCAATTCAAGTTAAATTTGTGAGTGTTATGATTTATTGGTCCAGTTTCTTTCTTTTACATGTGAATATCCAATTATCCCAGAGTTCCCTTATATGTACCTTTTCTCTTTTCTCTTGCTGCTTTTAAAATTATTTCTTTGTCTTTGACTTTTGACAATTTAATTACAATATGTCTCAATGTAGACATATTTGAGTCCAACCTATTTGGGGTCATTTGGGCTTCATGGATCTGGTATCCATTTGTCATCCCAGGTTTGGGAAGTTGTCAACCATTATTGCTTTAAATATACTTTCTGTCCCTTCCTCTCTTTTCTCCTGGAATTCCCATAACATATAAATAGTTCATTCTTTTTCTTTTGTCCTTTCATTGGGTAATTTCTAGTGTCTTATCCTCTAGTCTACTGATCCTTTCTTCTGTATGGTTGAATCTACCTTTGATACTCTATTGAATTCTTCAGTTCAGTTATTGTTATTTTACTTTTTAATTCTAGTATTCCTGTTTCTTTTTTTTTTTTTTTTT
>SJYV01055231.1:2126651-2169637 GCA_006410875.1 Neotragus pygmaeus | reverse complement strand
CCCCTTCATCACAGTCCAACTTTCAGTGGTCAAGCCCTGCAGATTCCCCTGCAAACCCAGTGGAGCAGATAAAAGTAGTGGCTCCCACAAAGCTACCCCACTGCTAGGGGGCAGTGCTGGCAGTCCCCCAGTTCTCTTCTCCTACTGGAAGAACCAGACCTTCAGTGGTGCTCCGCTGGCCTGGGGGAGGAACAATGTAGTTAATACAGTCTGTCTTGGACTCTGTGGTGCAAAGGTGCTTCAGCCTTACCTCTGTGTTCTAGTATTCTCTCAAATAGTGTCCTGTTTCCAAATAGTTATTGGTTGTTCCTCCTGTGAGGGCGAGTAGAACCAGGAATGACCTTGGTGATATCACCACACTCTGGGCTTACTTTCACAATATGATATATCTGGTACTTAAGATGAGGTTCTCCTTTTATTGTTATCCCAGCTTTAGGACCTGAAATCGGAACTCTTCACTAGCATTGGCACAAAGGCAGCTGAGAAGAATAGGAAGCAAGTGCCAAGGAGGATAGTGAGTCAAAGAACCTTGATTCGTAGAAAAGGAATCCCAGAAGGAGCTCTAAATGTTATACATTCCAAATGATTTATTTAGGATTTTCCAATCAAAATCATTTTTACGAAAAACAGCTCTCAGACTTGGAGTACTATACTGCCAAATATGTGGAAGAGCATTGCCAGCAATTGAGTGGTGTAGTCTACTCTGAAATATATCCAGTTTCTTTAGGATGGATTTTGTCTGCCTGAAAGTTAGTATTTCTTTCTAATAATGCTATCTACAGTAAGATATTTGCTTCCCTAGTGGCTCAGATGGTAAAGCGTCTGCCTGCAATGCAGGAGACCTGGGTTCAATTCCTGAGTTGGGAAAGATCCCCTGGAGAAGGAAATGGCAATCCACTCCAGCACTCTTGCCTGGAAAATCCCATGGATGGNGATTGGGGGCAGGAGGAGAAGGGGATGACAGAGGATGAGATGGCTGGATGGCATCACCGACTCGATGGATGTGAGTTTGAGTGAACTCCGGGAGTTGGTGATGGACAGGGAGGCCTGGCGTGCTGCAATTCATGGGGTCGCAAAGAGTCGGACAGGACTGAGCGACTGATCTAAACTGGACTGAAACTTCCTTAAGAGGATTATTCTGAATTCTTTGACAGTTCCTAGATCTTTACTTTTTTAAGGTCATTTATTGGAGTTTTATTAGTTTGCTTTGGTGGTGTCATATTTGTCTAATTTTTTGTGATCCTTTATTCCTTACATTGGTATCTGGATACTTGATTAATTTGGCTCCTCTTCCAGACTTTACTGGTAATTATATTCAGTAGTATATGGGGCTATGAATTAGTTTCTTGGCAGGACACCAGGACAGCACACACAACCTATATATATATAGCTCACTGTTTGAGGACCGAAGTCAGTCCAGAGTGTGCACTGAATTCCCTGGTCAGGTGAAGACATGGTTTTGCTCTGCAGATGGGGGTCAAGTGCCATTGTATCTTGGGCTGTTGAATGGGCTATACAACTTCCCATGTGTTCTGGTTAGATTCCTGGTTGGTCAGACTGAAGTTTTTTTTCTAGTGATGAGTAGCGCTATGAATTAAATTCCCTACCCAGGCACAGCAGCAGGAGAAGCAACTTTAAAGCCAGTAAAGCTCTTTTGTTGTCTTAATTCAACCTGACCCACGCTCCAGGTTCTCTGACTGAACAAGGCCACTGGCTTTTCTTTGCAAACTATCAGCTGTGCCTTCTCTAGGCTTGCTCACTGCTGAGCCACACAATTTCTAGGAGTTGTCACCAACGCTTCTAGTCATTCGGGGCAGGAAGACTCTCTTCACAGAGTGGAGATGGGGGGATGGGTGAACTGGGGAAGGGCCACTCAGCTACCCTTAATTTCTCAAACAAGCTCCCCAGTTGGGAGGAGCTGGGAGCTACTCTCAGCCTTGGCTAAGAATTAATCTTCCTGCCTAAGCATAGTATAGGAACCCTCCACACCTGGTACTCTTTGCTTTGGGGGTGTCTACCTGCCTCTTGGTTAGAGTGCCATTGGGCCACACAGCTTCAAGGATTTATTGCCAGCCCTTTTGTTCAGATGGCCGGAAGACACCTCCACATTGGTAGGCTGTGACTGTGCTCTTTCCCTGGGGGTAGGCAAACCAGGCTCTAGGGCTATATGAAAATCAGGTGGATCTGTACCCCTCTGATTTCCCTGGTTACAGTGCACCCGAACCTGGCTCTATAGATGAACAAAGACACTAGTTGTGATCATTACTTGGGCACNGAGGAAGACTACTTAAACTGTTGCTTTCTTTGTTGTTGTTCAGTCACTTAGTCGTGTCCAACCGACTCTTTACGACCCATGGACTGCAGCACGCCAGGCTTCCCTGTCCTCCACCATCTCCCAGAGCTTGCTCAAACTCATGTCCATTGAGTCGGTGATGTCATCCAACCATCTTGTCCTTTGTCATCCCCTTCTCCTCCCGCCTTCACTCTTTCCCAGCATCAATGTCTTTTCAAGTAAGTCGGCTCTTTGCATCAGATGGCCAAGTTATTGAAACTTTGCTGTCTTTATATGTCCCAAAATATGATAACAGCTATATAAGTTCCTAAAATAAATGCAAGTTTATGGAAACTTCATAATATACCTAATATGAGGTTAATTTTTACTTTATTTTATAGTTTATTTTTATTTTGGTAAAATGTCCCATAACATAGAATTTACCATTTTAGCCAATTTTAAGTGAAATCTAAGATTTTAATTAGATTAATTTTAAAAATAAAAAGATGAATTTTTAATTTAAAACTACCTTATTTCATATTTAAGTACCTGCATTATGGTATATCTTTTGTTGTTTTTTCNACTATTGCCTGGAAAATTCCATGGACAGAGAGGCCTGGTAGGCTACAGTCCATGGGGTCACAAAGAGTCGGACACAACTGAGCAATTAATTTAAAACTACCTTATTTCATATTTAAGTACCTGCATTATGGTATATCTTTTGTTGTTTTTTCTTAGTTTCTCTTTAGAGTATCTTTTAAACTTTATTTTGAAACAAAATAATAAAATCCCAAAGATGCGAGTGTCTTATTTAAGCTAAACTACATAATGTTGGAATATCTGAAATGTGAACACAATTGGCAAAACTTTTAACTACGTTCCTTAGAAGAAGGCTGTCTTGATTTGCATTGTCCCAGAAAGGAGAAACTGAGAGCTTGCTGGGGATTGCATCATGCTTTACTTAATTAGACATTAACATGCTAAGAAGACAAGGATGAAGCAACATGTTATAACATATTTTTGAAAAGCTACGTGAAGATGAAGGGTTGCAAGAATACAGGCAGACACACCCTAGACATTTCACAGCAATATTTAAAGTATACTGTTTCTTTAGTTGATTGAGATGGAGGAACCTATTAACAAACATTTCCCCTGTGTACTTTTGTCCTTATTGCTGTCTAATCAAGCGCTCATTGAAAAACAGACATAAAACAAGCATTCTAATCTCGGCCTAGGTAATCAACAAGCCCATATCTTAATGGACTGCGATGAGTGTGAGACTGAGGATTCTTGGTCATTGCAATAGTAACAGCAGCACAGCCTGCTTTGTTCCTTTTGTTGTATACTGCAAATGTGAATAAATAGAAGTCAGTGATGTCTTTAGGCCATTTTTTACAGTTCTTTCCACGAGGTTTCACACTTGGGTTCTCTAGTAATCAAAGTGTAGTGAAAAACAACCAGGGTGCTAATGCTCTCTCTACATTCACAAAATTTAATGCTTCTGGGACTTGCAGAAATAATGTTGAATTTGAATTGGTTGTGCCCAGTAGTTACTGAGAATAGTCCATCAGACTCACTAAATCCAAATTCAGATTTAAAGCCAGTCACATTTTAAAGATTATAAAGATTTCCGTATTTGTGAAGTCACTATTTCACTACAGAAATTAAAATCTAACACTAAAATAGGCTGATATTAAAAAGTCCATTTAACAAGGGGAGGAAGATTGACATCTTGGTCATAGTAAAAAAAAAAAATCAATAAACTGTTCAGGTAAATACTTGTGTTTGAATTACCTCTTAAAAAATGAAATGGAAAAGGAAATAAAATGGCAGTATAGCATTAATGGAAGGAAAGCAATCTGGTTGATTTCAAAGTGTGTGAGTGTAAATAAGAGTTTTTTTGTTTTTCTAATTTAATAACAATTTTATTCTTGAAACTCTCAGGCAGCTAATTTTTGGTCACTTTTAAGATCAATCAAAAAGTTCTAAACATTATCTTCAAGGTTTGCTACTAGGCCCTCCTCTTCCCTTTCTCTCTTTAATTTTTTATTTATTTTGGGGAGTTTGGGCTACCATTTATATCCTAATCATGTCTTTGAGGAAGTGAATTTGGACCTTGAATCCCCACCTAGTTTGAATCATATCCCTACTGTTGTCTGTCTTTATGACTTAGGGTAAGTTACTTAACCACTGTGAGCTGTTTCTTGACATTTAAACAGGAAAATCATAAGGTTGTCATGAAGATTAAAGAAGGTAACATAAAGAAGAATTTATAACATAGTAAGAATTAATAAATGTTTCCACCTTTTATCTTTTTAATTTTTCTGAGCAATTTACAATGAGATCTCATTGCCACAATTGTTCCCCAACTTTGTGAACCTCTTCCTACTTCTCTCTATTTTAAACCAAGCCTTTAAATGAGTGAACTTCATGGGAAGGTGTCTCAATAAAGGTAATGCGACTGGCAGGAGAGGTTGGAGCTACTGCAATGCAAAGTTGTCAGGCTCTGATCTGGCAGAAGCTGTGGGAATTAGACTTAGCTTCTATTTTTAATTCTGCAAGTAGTTGATTGGATGAGTTGGGAAAACTCAGTTGGCATCTTCCTCGCTTTCTGAATTGTACCATATGTCTAGACACTCTTTTCACTGACTCATGATTAGACATGATATCAAGGTTGTTGAATATGGGTGTTGATTTCAGCAGCTAATGTTATAGAAAGTGGGCATTGTTCTCTGTCTTAAAAGCAATAGTTGACAATTTAATTTTTTGTAATACAGTGTTGAAACTCTGGAGAGAAGGCAACTAACGTTAACATTCACTTCCTCTAACAAAAGCCTTTGAAGATAATCCCACTATCTGTCTTGTACTCCAACCTTTTTTTAAAAATGTGTAACTATTAAAGTTTTTAAAAAATGTTAATCAATATCACTAATTTGTCCAAAAAGGAAAATTAATCTGTAACTCTACTGTACATCATATACAAAGAAATCTTGGTATATGGTATCTTTCTATTTTACTGAATCTCAAAGAATTTAGAGCATACATGTAAGAATTTTAATGGAGTACTGTTCATTACTATGTGCTCCTGAGTAGATTCAATCACTAGCAACACCTTTAAACAGAAATAAAAAAATAAAGCCTCAGTTAATATGAAAACTATTACCAGAAACACTGCCTATAACAACTGTACTTTTAAGACACAGACATGCTTTAGTGTGATAACAATTTTGTTTATCTTAAAAAGCACATAATTTTATATTTTTATATGACTTTTACATGAACCATTTTGGTTTAAGCAAACAAGTACAAAAAGTGCCTAAAACTTTCCATTTAATATATGAGCCGTAGTTGTTCAACAAGTGAGGATTTTGTGGTCATAAATAGCTCTTGCCAAATTGGCAGTAATTTACTTCTATTGGTCGAATCTAATCCTGTGTGTGTTGTGCATGTGAGCATGTGCATGTGTGCATGCTCAGTGTGTCCAGCTCTTTGTGACCCCATGGACTGTAGCCCACCAGGCTCCTCTATCCATGCAAATTCTCCAGGCAAGATTACTGGAGTGGGTGGGTGGGTTCTTCAGAATAAGGTTAGGTACACATGATTTGTGGCTTCCCAAGTGGCACAGTGGTAAAGAATCCACCTGCCAAATCAGGAGACATGGGTTCGATCCCTGGGTCAGGAAGAACTCCTGGAGTAAGAAATGGCAACCCACCTACTCCAGTATTCTTGCCCGGAGAGTGTCCATGGACAGATGACATCACCCTTATGGAAGAAAGTGAAGAAGATCTAAAAAACCCCTTAATGATAGTGAAAGAGGAGAGTGAAAAGGTTGGCTTAAAGCTCAACATTCAGAAAACGAAGATCATGGCATCTGGTCCCATCACTTCATGGGAAATAGATGGGGAAATAGTGGAAACAGTGTCAGACGTTATATTTTTGGGCTCCAAAATCACTGCAGATGGTGATTGCAGCCATGAAATTCAAAGACACTTACTCCTTGGAAGGAAAGTTATGACCAACCTAGATAGCATATTCAAAAGCAGAGACATTACTTTACCGACTAAGGTCCGTCTAGTCAAGGCTATGGTTTTTCCAGTAGTCATGTATGGATGTGAGAGTTGGACTATGAAGAAGGCNTTTTTATAGATGTTTAAATAAAATATACCTTAAATATGTAACTTTACCTGTATAGTTCATGTATGTATACACAATGTCCTAATCAATTATTTGTCAATTAAAGAAAAAGACCCAAATATTAACTAATAACCCAAGTTCTACCAGATCCAGCCTCTATGAACGCAAAATTAAGATCATCAACCCAGACTACATTGTCCTGCTCTCTAGTCAATTCATTAACTAGTAAATTTTTAATACATAGTATCTCTGACATTCAATAATACAGTTATTACATATGACAAAAGATGGAATTGTATGACTAAGAACAAGATAAAATGAAGCAGACAAGATATGACACAGATGTTTTTTAAAAACAAGCAGAGAATGAGATAGAATAATAAAATAAAAGTTGAATAATTTCATCAGATTTTTAGATCCATTGAAATGATATTCTAAAATTTTTAAATATTTGTTTAAGATTCAATTTTTAAATCAGTTTAATAAGAGATCACCCACATTTGAATTCAATATTTATAAACTGAAAATACACCAATAAATTACACCCATAGAATAGATACTAAAGCACAAGGGAAAAATGGAAATTTTATAAAACAACATTAAATACTGATGGAACAGCATACAAAACCCTAAACTAGTAGCAATTTGAGTGCCAGGAGGATGAAAGAAAAAGGACAATGATAATATGGAATGAAAAAATTGCTAGAAACTGACTGAAGACCTCTGGTGATACATTTGAGAGTCTCTGCAACTCCAAGCAAAAATAAGTTCTGAGAAAACCATACCTAAAGATATACAACAGTAAGACTGCTGGAAATCAAACAAATTGAATATTCTAAAAGCAGCCAGAGAAGAGTATGCATTATCTTTAAAGGAGTAATATCAGGATAGCAAATATTCTTTCAGCAGAAATGGAAATGTGACTACCATGGAGTGGTATTTTTTAAGTACTAAAAGAAATAAACACCTATCTTGAATTCTAACCCAAGTAAATGTTTTTCAAGATAAAGCTAAAATAAAATGGCTGGAATGCAACCCAGAGAGTATTTGCTATCATACAGCTTGGACTAAGAGGATTTGAAAGTAATTTGTTAAGACTGAAGAAAATGGCCCCACATGGAAACAGCCATTTGGGATAAAGAGAACAATGGAGAGGAAAAAGTGGAATAAATATAAAAAAACAATGATAATGTAACTAAAGTTACAAAATAGCAGTAGTGTTTTGTGAATTTAAAATCTTACATTACAATAACTCGGAATATAGAAGAGTAAATAGAAATATTCTGAGTTTCTAGCAGTATTAGCGAAGTAACAATTTCAAGTTAAAACTGTAACAGATGAAAGATAATGTTGTAATCTCTGAAATAGTAAAATCACACACACACATGAACATATAAGAGGAGGGTATGGCAACCAACTCCAGTATTCTTACGTGGAGAATCCCCACTGACAGATGAGCCTGGCAGGTTATAGTCCATGGGCTTGAAGAGTCAAGCAAGACTGAACGACTAAGTACAGCACATGTACATATATCTGGGTTGGGAAGATCCCCTAGAAAAGGGAATGGCTACCCACTTCAGTATTCTTGCCTGAAGAATTCCATGAACAGGCAAGTGTGGAGGGCTGCAATCCATAGTGTTGCAAAGAATGCAACATAACTTAGTGACTAACTAAAATAATAAACAAAACTAAATGCATATAGATGTGTGTATAAATATATATATACATATATATATAATGTACACATATATGTATGCATGTATATACAACAAGTTATTAGAAAAGAATATACTTTTTTAAATTATGTTATATTTCTAAAATCTGAAGGTAGGCAAAAGGAGGAAAAATTAAATATATAGGTACACAGAAAACAGGCAATAATATGAATAATATAAAATAAATCGCATACCTGTATGTTGCTCATAAAAAGAAGTAAACCTTAAAAACATAAAAGAATATTAATGAGTGCTGAGAAAATAAAAGAGTACAATTACATTTTTTAAAAGTAAAGAACTAATCAATGCAATTCTTGATGCTTTTGAACCCTGGTGTTGGAGAAGACCATTGAGAGTCCCATCCAGTCCATTCTAAAGGAAGTCCAATGTGAATAGACATTGGAAGGTATGATGTTGAAGCTGAAACTCCAATACTTTGGCCACCTGATGCAAAGAGATGACTTATTTGAAAAGACTCTGATGCTGGGAAAGATTGAAGGAAGGAGGAGAAGGGGACAACAGAGGATGAGATGCNCTGATGCTGGGAGAGATTGGGGGCAAGAATAGAAGGGGACGACAAAGGATGAGATGGCTGGATGGCATCACTGACTCTATGGACATGAATCTGAGTGAACTCCGGGAGCTGGTGATGGACAGGAAGGCCTGGTGTGCTGCTATTCATGGGGTCGCAAAGAGTCAGACATGACTGAGCAACTGAACTGAACTGGACCTTATTCTTGTAAGTAAAAACTATAAGGCATTTTAAAAAAATTAGTCCTTACTTCCTAAACCAATATTTTTAATCCCCATTTGAATGTGGAATTCATTAGCTAGTCACCAAAGGCTTGATGCATAGATTCTGTGTATAATCTGATCTTCAGATGATATGTTGCACACAGTGAAAATTCCTGTTTTAAATTAACATGTGCATACATGTATATACAAATATTATACAGAAATTATACATATAGACATTCCCCAATATATAATGGTTCAATTTAACGATTCTTCAGATTTATGATGGTACAAAAGTGATACTCACTTAGTGGAAAAAATATTTTTTGAATTTTGATCTTTTCCCAGGCTTGCAATATGCAGCTTGATGCTTTCTGGTGATGCCCAGCAGCAGCAGCTAGCTTCTGCTCCCAGTCAGCCATGCATCACAACTGACGCACTTTACAACCATTCTGTTTTTCATATTCAGTAATGTTCAATAAAACAAATGAGATGTGCAATAGGTTATAAAATAGGCTTGTATAAGTTGATTTTGCCCAACTGTAGGCTAATGTGAGTGTTCTGAGTATGCTGAAGGTACACTATGCTAAACTATGATGGTTGGTAGATTGTGGATATACTATCATTAGTGTCAGTGGCTCAGTCATGTCTGACTCTTTGTGAACCCATGGACTGTAGCCCACCAGGCTCTTCTGTCCCTGGAATTCTCTAGGCAAGAATACTGGAGTGGGTAGCCATTCTCATCTCCAGGAGATCTTCCGGACCAAGGAGTTGAACCCCAGTCTCCCACAGTGCAGGCAGATTTGTTACCATCTGAGCAACCAGGGAAGCCCTGGGTGTAGTATAAGTGTTTGCAATTTATAATATTTTCAGTTAGCAGTGGGTTTATCAGGATGTAATGCTATATAGTAAGTTAAGTATTTTATGTGTATTATATATTAATTATATTTATCACTTATGTGTCTATTAATATATATACATATGTATGGATTATACATGTCTGTTTTCATGAATATTGTTTCAAATATTTGATTATATTTAAGATAAACAAATTATTGGAGAGGCATTTGAATTATCTTTGTCTCCAGAGTCAAGTTTTGCAAAGAAAATTTATGTTTTCACTGTGTATTTTTCAAAACTTAAAAGAATATTTTTGAAATTTTAAAGTGATTCTTTACTATATGAATACAACATATTTCAGGTACTACATATGTTATTTCTACATATATATATATATATATATATATATGTAGATTTATACATATTTAAGTGTTTTTAAACCTGATTTTACTGGATTATAACTACGGTACAATTATGTGAGAATAGTAGTATTGCTGCTTTTTAGCTTGGAACATGTTTCTGTTTCATTTGATTATATTTTATCCATTAAATGCTCTGGGGTTCCATTATCTCTTTTGTTTTGAGGAATACATTTTATGGTGCATTAGAAATTTATTCTTCTATATTTCATGCCATAATTTTCAGTGTCTCACAGAATCTTAATTTGGAATGTTCTCACTTGAATTGGATTTCAAAATAGAGACTTGCACCTTTTGGAACCATCAGATCTGTTGGTTAGGTATTTCTCTCTTTTTTTGTTGTTGGGGAAAGGGAGGAAGGAAACTGCACTTTGGAACTTTCTAGATTCTATCTACCCTTGTACCTAAAAAAATTCACTGTCATAGTAGAGCTTTGGCAGTTACATAGTCCCAGATTAGGATAACCCAATATACTGCAGTTTTTTCAAGTAAAAGAAGCAAACTTGGTCTGACATTCATTTTGATCTTCCTCACCACCCTAACCCAGGTAGTTTACTATTAACTAGATTTTTTTCAAATAGCCACTTGTTGATTAATAATTCTGCTTTTTCCATTCTTAGGTTCATAACAGTTTTATACAAAGTTTTAACAAATCTGTGAGATGGATTATTAGTTTCCTCTTGATTTCTATCTGATTGGTTCTATGATTTAAAGATGCTTAAAGGGCAGACTTCTCATTTAGAAAACAAGCACAGTAAAAGCAAACTTTAAAATTAATTCTGGAATATATTCTCTTGATGGTAAAGAAATATCTTATAGATGTCTAATGTTTGGATGCTTTATAAATAAAAGTAGTATGATTAATCATGTATTAACCTATACTATCAGAAATGCCTTCTACATCCTTTCTAGGATACAAATATGACATTTCTATATTGTTTTCATTTAATCATTTTAATGAAGTATTATACATATAATACTTCATAAAGACACACTGCATCAATTGTAAAATTATATAGTTTAGGAATTTTGATTCCATATGTGAATATATTAACTTCCGTTGAAATTGCTATGACGTAGAGTCAAAATTAACTTGAAGGTTATTAGTGTTATTATTTCTGGTTTCTAATAGCTGCTGTTGCAAATAAATTATAGAGACAAAAATATCCCTGATTTAGAGCTTCCACACTATTGACATACTGAGCTGTCTCTTGGCTATCAGTAAATGACATATTTTAGACCATAGCCTATGAAACGAATTGCCAGTTGGCAGGGAGCCTTTGACAATAAAAATGCACAGATGTTTGCTACTCTACCTTTGCAAAATCATTATATCACATAAATATGATCTTAGTAATTGATATATGACTATTAATGTTCAATCATTCTCTATAATATTCCTGTTACCAATTATTAATAGTATAATGGGTAGACAACAATTCTGTGGTACGTATTCATATTTTTATTTACACTCCATTGTAATCTATATTTCGGTGGTGTTTGGTAATATATCTACCACCTCACTTAAGTAGAAGGAATTCTCAAGGTTTCACGTCAGCTTTTAAATAGAGTAGTCTTTATTTGGGGCTTCCCTGGTGGCTCAGATGGTAAAGAATCTGCCTCCAGTGCAGGAGACACGCATTCGATTCCTGGGTCAGGAAGATCCCCTCCATTTAACTATTTTTATTTAAAAGTACTAAATTTTTTTTCATGGTCTTTAACTATAAATATTGGAATTGTCTATCGAACTTATAAACATAGGGATAAAGCATATGAATTCTAATATATTTATAGTATATGCTGAACTTTATATAATAGCTCACAGGTAACCTTCACTATTAAGTACTTTTAAATGCTTAGAATAAGAAACAATACAGAAACTAATAAATTAAAATTGTTTTTTGTAGTATGTTAAGTGAGAAGAGAATATTAAGTAATACACACATATTTACAGTTTGGTTTTCAGTTTCATATCCATAGAGAAAAAAGACCTAAAGAAAATTGTAAAAATCATTTATCAGTGGTTAACTCAAGAAACAGTCAGGGTGACTCTTACTGCCTTTTAATCTCTTTCTGTATTTCCAAATTCATTGCAATATATGTGTATTACTTTTGGAACTGTTTAAGAAGAAATGTGCCAGCTTGGATAATTTTTTTTTTAATATTTAAACATTGTCAGGTATTGTTAAAATGTTCAAGTTTTACATAGCTCTCTGGAAGACCTTGGTTGGTCATAAAAACAATGAATGTATTAGAGGAGGGGGAGATTTCCCTCATCCTGAAATAATAATGATAAATAATATTTTTAAAGCATTAAATAATGTTCAAAGCATTTTTTACATACATATTCTCTTCAGACCACCCTAATTCTCTAGAGTTGGTATAAAAAGGAATTTACTCATTTAGCAGAGGGTGTGGGATGGAATTAAAGTTCATAAAATTTAGCAAATTGTCCATTTAAGAAGTGCACAGTTATTAAAACTGTTTCATGCCATGGCCAGTCTAGTGCTTTCCTCTGTGCTGTAGGAACTGGACTCGTTCAAGAGAAAGTGGAAATGGGCCTGAATCTTGTTCTAGTTACCAATTTGCCCAGAGACCTCACTGGAGCCTGAACCAGGAAAACTTACATGAATTTCTTTGTTCAGTCCAAAGAAATGGCCATATTAGATAAGTTCCTAGGTTTAATTTTTTTTTTAAATCTGTGTTGTTTTTCACCCTATTCCCATTTGTGTATCTTGTGTCTGTAAGTTTCTACAGAGAACATGCCTCCTACCTAAAGGACTGCATTGCTTAATGAACAAACATTGACAGTGCTGATGCTGAGTTAAGTAACATGCCAGTCTAGTTTGCATGGACATAATGTTGACATTGGTATCTTTCCTAATGGCTCAGATGGTAAATAATCTGCCTGTAATCAGGAGATCCAGGTTCAATCCCTGAGTTTGGAAGATTTCCTAGAGAAGGAAATGGCAACCCGCTCTAGTATTCTTTCCTGGGAAACCCACAGATGGAGGAGCCTGGTAGGCTATAGCCCATGAAGTCCCAAAAAGAGTTGGACACGAGTGAGCAACTGAACAACAACAACAAAATGTAAAATTCACAGGAAATTCTCTCCTATAACTACGTTGGTCAATTGAAATGTAATTCACTAAGTTTCTGTGTGTGTGTTAGTCATTCAGTCACTAAGTTTCTATTAAGCATACTTTAAACAGATCTTTATGAGATCTGCCTTAGCATTTTTATGCTCCTGAAATATCATCACTATAACCTGCTTTTTAAAATAGTCTTGACACCTACTGAATACTTTCACCTCCTACAGAAAGCAAGAAAAAGAAAGCATTTATGTTTTTAATTTCAGTGAAAGGTTCTTGATTTAAGAATTAGTCATTTACTGTCATTTGAATTTCAAGTGTGCTGTAAGTAGTTGGAGTTCTTTCTGTATGACTTGTACAGAGTTTTCACATGTATCATCATTAACTTCATCTTTCACTTGGGATTGGTAAAATAAAAAGTTTATTTACTACTGTTTATTAGTTTTCTTCATTTCAAATATTCAGTGCCTTTTCAAAAATAATATTATAGTCTTATAGTGTTCATTGACAACAGATAATGTCAAGAAATTGTGATTCATGTATTCAGTTAAAAAAAAACAAAATGAGGAAGTAAAGAAATAATTACTGTAACAATTGTTTTTTCTCCATTTAGCTAAACATATTTTTTAGATTCTGAGACTATGAGTCCCAATACTAAATGTTATATATACAAAGAAGTGAAAAATAATACTTCTTATGATTTCTCTATGCTAAACAACTGTTTTACAACCAATTAGAAGGACTTCCCTGGCAGTCCACTAAGACTTCGCCTTCCAACGCAGGTTCAATTCCTTACCGTAAATGAGCTAGGATCCCATCTGCCTCGTAGCCAAAAAACCCAAACATAAAACAGAAGCAGTATTACACCAAAATCAAAAAAGGACTGGTCCGTGTTAAAAAAAATAAAAATGTAATTTCCCCTCAAAATAATCCTAAGTGGCAGGCACTATTATTACATATTTTACATATGGACAAAGTGAGGCACAGAAAGATTAAATTATTCAGTCATACAGCTAGTATGGTGCAGATAAGTGTTTCAAATCAAGTCTCTGTTTTTGTGAAACTCCACATTCCCAACCCTTATAATGAATATAAGAGTTTGATACCTACTATTTGTCATATGCCCATTAACTAGCTTTGTGGAAAGAGGTGGGGAGAGGGAAGGGGGAGGGAAAGAGGAAAAGGAGAAAGAATAAGGGTGGCAGAATTGTCAGAATTTTGCCAGCTTGTAGATACTGTGTGTTATCTCTTATAATAAGGTTCAAATTAAGGACTTGAAGAGATTTACATAGAATAAATAATTTTAAATTTCCTCAAGGGAAGTTTCTGGTAATATTATCAAACGGAGACAGCAAGTCAATTTCTATCTAATTCTAATTCTAATTAAAATGCTATGGCAGGGTCAGTTTTGGAACAAAAACTGTTCTGGTGATTCTCATGGTAATAATTCTACCTTAAGTTTATTATCTTTTTTTCCACACAACACTCTCAGCTTACTTAATTTTAATATCTACCCTTTTTCAAAAGTACATAAATTCTAATTAGGCTTAAATCATAGGAAAATTGAAGAAGTTTAGAGCCTGTAAAAGAGGGAAAGCATCCATTTCGCACTCCCACGTCCAGCTCTGTCCATTTCTATCAGAGCTATTCCACCAAGAAAGGAGGAATTATTCTGATTGGTCAGATTTATTTGAGCATTCACTGAACCATATTCTGTTACATAGGGTCACTGTGTTTATTTAACGGCACACAACAGCAGTTCCCACATTTTTTTCTTGTCTGTTGCCTGGTTCTATTACAGCAGCTGAGTGGAGTGAAGATCCTCAGAACCGAGGCCTCAGTCTCTTGTTTCTGGTTTGCTTCATGCACTAGGGTGGGCTTAATCTAGCAGAACAGTGAGCTCCTCTTATGTTTCGCTGGCCATTTGCATGCAGATGAGTCAAGCTCCATTTGGAGCCTGGAAAATCTTGCATGCTCTCTCATCAACTTCTTTCAGTATATACTCAGATAATGGTAACATGCCCCGGGTAAGCTTTTACCTTAGCTCTGACTCAAGGTTATCAGGAATTCCAAATCTCTGACATGTTCTGTATCTTAATCAACAGATAATTTGTACATACTCCCATGCAGTTGTGGCTCAGTGGGTAAAGAATCCACCTGCATTGCAGAAGATGCAGGAGACTCAGGTTCGATACCTGGATCAGTAAGATTCCCTGGAGGAGGGCATGGCAACCCATTCCAGTATTCTTGAGCAGAAAATCCCATGGACAGGGGAGCCTCGTGGGCTACCTTTCATGGGGTTGCAAAGAGTCAGACATGACTCTTTTACACTGCTCATGCAACTGGAACCTATATCTGTGTTTATGTGCTTCAAGCTAGGATGACTGTAGATTTTAAACAAGATAATTTAGAAATTTTATTAAACATTTCTTATGTGGCAGGCACTGTTCTAGGTACTCTTGACTGAGCACTTATAATCAACAGTCTCAGAAAGGGTACTTAACATTAAAATTGAAACAAGGAAGATGTACAGAAATCATACACAAAACCAACAAAAAGAAGTCAGTTTAATATGCATGGTTGGCATTTTGGGGATAAAAGACATCTAACACAAGGAGTTTTATAAGATTACTAATAAATAAGTAGTGTCATTAATCTTGTAAATAATTAATGGGCTCAAAGAGTTGGACATGACTTAGCAACTAAACACCAAGGCTGTCAGTGTAGTGACCCTTTGCTCTTTATTCTTCAGGTGACATTGATCCTGTGCAATCAGAAGTAAGAGGGAATTACGGAGCATTCATATCATAATTTAATGTAGATCGAGCCTGGTGATTATCAAAATCGGGTTGAATCAGAGGTAGTGCAAGAATGATGTTCTTTGGAATTTTTCCTATCCGTCCTTGAGTTACAATGATAGAAGCCAGTGAGTAATTTATCAGTTTGGTTCCCTGTGGGAACTAAGTTGAATGATGTTTTCTCCTTTAGTCATTGACTTTCTACAGAGATAGCAGAGGCACTTCAAGTTCTGAGACAAGAAATCTACCAATAAACAGCCGTGATGGAAGATGTGTGTTATTTATGGCCATGGGCTTGAGAATATTGGTGAGCTGCATTTTGACTACTTGTCAAGCATTCTGACATATTGGAACAGAAAGTGCTATTTAAATATAAACAGCAGTTTTTATTGAATTGCTATTAGTCATCCCTATGAAGAAGTGAGCTATTAAGTAATAGATCCAAGTATAGGAGACCTGCCATGAAATAAGATTGATTTCTGCTAAAGAGACCTTAAAGTAACTAATGTTTCAATTTGTGGTTTTTCTTCAATCATTTGTAAATTCCCACAGAAAAATGCCACATAAAAAGCTATCAGAGTTTACTTTCCAGTGTACTTTCCTGGGCATTCTCTGTCTCTCCCTCTCTTCCTCACTTCGACCCAGACAAGAGTAATGTGGGTCTAAAGCTTTAGTGAGAGTCAAAAGGCTTGTCAAAACAATGATTTCTGAAGGCTCAGCTGGGAATTTGCATTTCTAACAAGTTTCTAGGAGAAACTTCTGCTGCTGTTACTTATTTGATGAACCATTGCTCAAGTAAAAGGAATGGGAATTTAGGAAGCAGAAAGATTGAAAGCTGTGAAAAGCTGCCTGCAGCCTCTGATCTGGGTCTCCAAGCTGTCCTAACTCTGGGGAAGATCACCACGACTGCTGCAGGGAGATCACTGAAGGTAAATGGCCTTCCTCTGAGTGGAGGCTAAGGGCAGCAGGATAGAACACTCCTGACCTTCCTTCCCCGTCTTAAACCCAGGTTACCAGTTAACGGACCATTTAACCTCTCTTTGCTCCATTCTTTCTCAGATTCAAAGTGGTAATGGTAATTTCTTTTCCCTATGATTAAAAAACAAGACAAAAATCTCGATGGTGCTTTCCCTACGTGAAAAATTTCTTTGCATTAATCCATCTATTATTACCCACTCTGATGTAGGAAGGAAGAAATTTAGCAAAATTTCTCTCACTCTATAAAGTTTTAGGCTTTTAAGTTTAACTCTTAAGCAAAAGTTACCAAATATGCATTCTCCGCTGCATGAGGCTAGCTATTTCCTTGACTTTGTCTAAGACTTGGGGAGCCACACGGGAACAAGTACTGAAAGAGACTCTAAAACCCTGTCGAATCCACAACACTTTCCTCACCGCCAGCTCTCCACTTAATCCACTGCTCTTCTCACTCTTTCCACACCAGGAACACCAGCCTCTTAGTGCTTTCAACACTCTCAACATCCTCTCATCCCAAGGCATTTATAATTCCATCTTCTGAAAATGTTTAAGGAAAGTAATCCATACACACATACATAGATTATGATACTAGAGGGTATAATAATAGATAGGTTATGACTATCTTGACGTCTCTGCTCAGATGTCACCACATCAGTGAGGCCTTGATCATCCTATAAAAATAACTTTTGTGCATCTCCATGCAGGTGCACATATTAACCTACACATGATCCATTCCATCCCTGATTTTTTTTTCTCCATATGTTTGGTCCTATCTGCCACACAGTATAGTTTGGTGTTGGTTTATTTTCTGTCTCTTCCCTAGGTAGAATGAAGATTTTGGGAGGATGGAGTCTTGAATTTTTTCATTGCAGAACCTACATAAGAGTCACTCAGTAAATATTTCTAGGATGAAAAAGAAAGGTGGTATATCCTTACCATAAATTATCCATGAAAATTTTAGCATTGTTTGCATTACTTATTCAAAGGATCTTATACTTCAGTCATACTTAACTTTTGGCAGTTCTTTAGCACTATTGCTATTTATGCTCTTTAAATCATGCTAGAGCCTCTGTCTATAATACTCGTTTCTAAACCTTTTTTTTGTCTTCACATTTATGCATTTCCTCCAAAACACATATCAGTGTCCTGTTCTTCAAAAGTATTTCATGATAAACTCATTTTTTCTCTGTGTCCTCCTTCCCACCCTGGTTCCCTCTCCTGGTACTTATCTAGTGGTTATGTTATAGTATTTGGTCCAGTTGAAACTTTCCAGTTTACCACAAACCACTTGAAAGCGGAGACAGTTTCTGACGTCAAAAGCACAGTGTTTGAATGCCTGGCATATGACAACTCCTGGTAAATGTTCAGTAAATAGACAATAGTCCACCTTAATCTTTTTCTTATCATAAGAAGCTATTCTTCATTTCTCTAAATTTCTAAAATTTCCCTGAAGGATATGAGAATAATGGTAATAAAAATATTTAACAATATGAAATAAAAGACAATAAAATAATAATAAAATATTAAATAAAAAGAATAAAAATCAAGAGAATGGGCACTTATGATAACTAACTTGAAGATTACCTAGGAAAACCTGGAATAGTTCTGACTATCCCTGGGTGGGGAAGGTCCCCTGAAGGAGGGAATGGCAACCCACTCCAGTATTCTTGCCTAGAGAATCTCCTGGACAGAGGAGCTTGGACATGACTGAGCGATTAACACACACATTCACAGGCATTACACACTCACAGGCTTCCCTTATAGCTCAGTTGGTAAAGACTTTGCCTGCAGTGCAAGAGACCCAGGTTTGATTCCTGTATTGGGAAGATCCCCTGGAGAAGGAAATGGTAACCCACTCCAGTAATCTTGCCTGGAGAATCCCATGGACAGAGGAACATGACAGGCTCTACAGTCTATGGGGTCGCAAGAGTTGGAAACAACTTAGCGACTAACCCCTCCTACAGGCATTACGGTTTCAACAGAGGAATTTCAACATAGGAATTCAACATATGAAACGTTCAGAACACAGCAGATCTTTAGGAGTCAAAGCTTGTCCTAAACTTTATAGCCATGGAGACTGGTAGAATGGTAGAATTTGGAGATGTTAAGGTAGTGATTCATGGGGATGCAAAGAGTTGGACACGACTGAGCGACTGAACTGAACTGAACTGACTGAAAGTAGTGTATGTGACTGAGATTTGCATGTTTAAAGATGATAAAGACCCACCCCAGCAGAAAGATCCTACACACAACTGAGAAAAAAAACCACTGGGCATTGTGAATGCGTGTATGCCTTGGCAGAAAGATATTACATCTGTTCTTCCTACATCTGTGAGTGAATTATTCATGATATTACAAGAGGGCTTTAAATTATGAGCAATTGGAAGCAAAAATAATAAGGGAGTGCATAGAAATTCAGTGAGTGAGTATTGAAAGGCAGAAGTGGTATACTGGTAGGTCTGGAAATCAATTGTGAGAACTTCAAGTTGATTAAATGTAACATAGAAAATGTACAAGAAAAAGTTGGTGAGATCAAATTAATAGGTAAACAGTTTCCTCAACAGTAACATTTTTTCTGTATGAAAGTATGAATAAAAAGCAGCACATAAAGGATTGAGAAAATGAGTGTAATAATTGCTTTGTCACATGACTAGATCTAAGGTGAAAATTAGAACTCTATCTCAATGTATGGAGGGAATCATTGTTAGGAAATAGCATTTAAATTAAACAAGAAAAAGGATATTCAGGCATGATCCAGAGATAAGAACTTGCATCCCATATTCATAAACTATGGTGCACAACTGTCAAACAATAATCAGGATGCAGAGAACAAGCTTTAATTTGGGAGCTAGTCTTCCCTGGTGGCTGTGTGGTAAAGAGCAGTGCAGGAGACGTGCGTTCAATTCCTGGGCTGGGAAGATCCTCTGGATAAGGAAATGGCAACCCATTCCAGTATTCTTGCCTGGGAAATCGCCATGGAGAGAGGAGCCTGGCGGGCTAGAGTCCCTGGGGTCACAAAGAGTCAGACATAACTTAGCGACTGAACAACAGCAAGAATTGTACTTCTGGAGACACAAATTCAGGTAGAATCTAAAGAGTGCTCTGTAGAAAAGAAAGAGTCATTGCTTATAAAGATAAAAGGTACAAGGTTGTTAAAGCTATCTGGCAGGAATTATGATTGACGCAGGAAAGGAAATATTTGTCCTTAAGGGATTCTCTGTCACAAGTTTTTAGGGTAAGGGTTTGATAAGTATCTTGAGTTTCTGGAACCTGCTCTGGATGCTTACGTCAAAACAATAAGTGATCAAAGTTCAGAGTCCACGTCAGCTGAGATGTGCTAAGTCACACTTGGCTCAGTGGCTTCCTCAGAGGCTCCATTTGAGAGAGCTCTCCTAGCAATACCAACTCAATTTTGATTTTTTGTTTTACACAACTTACCTTCATTCCTCAAATCTGTTCGGAACTGATAAGCATATTCTTGTCATAGTACTTACTGTCTCTCACTGCATTAACATGTATAATCACTATTAGTCGCTTGGTTGTGTCTAACTTTCTGCGACTCCGTGGACTGTAGCCAGTCAGGCTCCTGTGTCCGTGAAATTCTCCAGGCAAGAATACTGGAGTGGGTTACCATTCCTTTTTCCAGGGGAATCTTGGTGACCCAGGGACTGAACCTGGGTCTCCTGCATTGCAGGCAGATTCTTTACCGTCTGAGCCATCAGGGACACCCTATCTATATACTATACTGCATATAGAAATATATATATATATTTTTAAATGTGTCCTTTTGTAAAAGCTTTGTGAAATAACAGCTAAACTGTACTCAAATATAATTTTCCTTAACATTGACTTAAATGTTCACTATAGTTTATATTTTTTTCTGATTAGTCCAGAATTATCAAATTAGAGAATTTTCGAGACTAGTTTTTACTGACTTTAACTCCCATGTTCCTAATGAACAAACTAAGATTTTTTTATTAGTAGTATCTTTTGACTGAATTTGGATTGTTTCAAATGATTCTTCTTCCATCTGTACCAGAAATTTAGCTTTCTCTTTCTCTAGTGTAAGAAGAGCCTGTCTGCTTCATACATTCATGTCACTTTCTGATTATTATTTTATAATCTCTTATTCCCTCAATTTTTAATTTAATGTTAGAAACTAATGTTGGCCCTTTCTTTAGTCAAGTCAGTCCTGTAGCTTGCAGAACCAGTGCCTACGCATACATTTCTAAATGACGTCAACTATAGTTCACCAAGCTCTCAAGTTTTTATACTTTTCACCTATCTTCACCTATACTATGACCTTATTTCTCATTCTCATTTCAAAATTAAACTTTCAGAACTCCATTGCAACAGTGATCAGTGGTGGTCAAATGAACTTGTAAAAGATAACCAAAAGTTAAAGTATTATAACCACTAGCAATATAAAAGTCCAATTACTGTCTGTTCTACAAATTAATAGATAGTTAATACTAAAATTTGTAGTTTCACAAAGGTAGTGTGCTTCTTTCGAACATTTAATACATTCTTATTATATGCCAAGCACTGACTGACTCTTTGATTTCATTTTTGTCCCAACTGGTGACAAGTTTCGAAAATTTTGTTTTCCAAACACAGAATGGTAACTTGGTTTAAAAGCATGATGTGGTATACACCAAATACCAAGATGTGCATTCTTCCCATCCTCACTTTTCTGTTTCCATTCATCCCATCATAGTTTCAGTGTTTATTTAATTTATTTGTTTGGCTGTGTCAGGTTTAGCTGGAGCACACTGGATATTCAGTCTTCGTTGTGGATGTGGGATCTAGTTCCCTGACCAGGGATGGAACCTGCACCTGCTGCACTGGGAGCATGGAGTCTTAGCCACTGGACCACCAGGAAAGTCCCCTATCACAGTTTAGATTCTGTCACTTTTCACTTCAGCCCTTATAATAGTCTCCTATTATGGGAAGTCTCCACTTCCCATCTCTTCTCCATTCGTTAATTTCCTCAAACACAGTTCATACACACAGAACATCATCTGAATGATGTTCACTACTCATGGCTGCTTGCTTTCTTAGTAACATTTAAAAGATGCAGAGTCTTAGAGGGGGAATGCTATCACCACCTTCTGACTTGAGCCCAGCGTCTCAGAGGATGAAACTTCTTTCAGAAACGGGGAGGCCCAGCACGGAAGTGAAATGAGGAAGTGCCACAGAAGAGCTTATGGGCCTTTTAATGACTTCTCAGGAAATATGGGTACACACATACCCCTGCACAAGATGTCCAGTGTGATTTCAAAGAGATTCTCAGAGACCCCGTATGTCTTGAACACTGGGTAAGAACTCCATTTCCAGACATTCTAAAATGTATAATAATGCAAAATTTGCAATAATGCAATCCAGAGAGCTGTGCACTCAGACCAAATGACTTATATCCCTTACAGTATTATTTCTGCCAAGTTGTCCCATCTTTTGGCTTGCATAACAAACAGTTACAATAATTTTTCCATCTTCCATTGCATCCTTTATACAAAGACTATATAAATGCATGTAATGTCTTGCATATTATTTCTTAGGGTTAACAGATACCTGGTGTCCAGTATAGAGGTTCATGGACTACAAGCTAACTATTCTATAAAAGATAAACTAGTTCTTTGTAAACTAGACTGTTTATGTATTTCTCAACGCTCTTTGTTTCAGTTATTCTCTCTTACCATTTCACAAATTCTTTTGATGTCTCTTCTGTACCATTTGTACTGATGTGAAACAAAGCAGGATGTTTTTGTTTTCTCCATACTTGCACAGAATTGTTAGAATGGAGACTAAGAGGCTGCCATGGTGGCAGAAGTGACAATCAAAACGAGAGAACCCCTAAGTGGGCGTGGTTTTCCAACTTCAATTATCTGGGGGTTGTTTTCCAGTGCTAAAACTAAGATGTTCTGAATTTTGCTGTCCTGAAAGGAGTTAGTGTTTCCTTCAATTCCTATTGTGTTTCCTCTAAAATTCCTATTTAATTCCATTGACCACTGAATCAATCCAAAGTAAACTCCTTTGCCTGACTCTCTAGACACTTCAGCTATTTAACCTATCTCTGCAGCTTCATTATCTCCCCTACTCCTACATATAAGCCTATGCTGTCTTCACCCTGCACAAACCTCTCTTTGCTCCGGTGCTGGGGAGTTTTTTCTAATCTCTGAGGCAGTTTTCATTCTGTTGATTATGCCAAGATTTTGATTTCTTCAGATGTGATGTATATTAAATCTACTTTACATGTGTAACATGATTATATAATTAATAAGTTAGACCAAGAGTAGTATTAAATGACACCTAATAGTGGCTATGATGTTATAAAACCAACATCTAAGTACATATATATATGTGTGTGTTTTTTCATATATATTAATGTCTTTCAATACTAACCTCACCCTCTATGTTCTCATGACCTAAAATGTGCTTTACTTTTTATTTTCCAGACTATTACATGTGGTACTCTGTTTGCCTAGAATTCTCTTTTCTCGATACTTCTACTTGCCACAACTTCCCCATGTAATAACCCTATTTGGAGAAAACTGTTTTCCGCCCTTCTTATGGGTTCCCCAGCTCGCTGTTCCAAGCTGTTTATTCACAATCCATTGTAACTCCTTGTTTATTGTCTTAGTTCATCACTGTCTCACCAGTGCCTGTACAGCACCTAGCATATGGAAAGCACTTGGATGAATGAAAGTTGGTGACATTGAAATATACATATAACTGGTTTAGAGGAGTTAAATGATAATTGTCATTGAAATTCATAAAGGTATTTATGCTTTTGATCCAGTAATCCAAGAGTCAAAAACTCAAATGATTTAAGGGTCAGACAGGTAATCTAAATGTGCATTGTTGGCCTGGGGGAAGGCAATGGAGAATATAGGTTACTAACATATTCAGATCTACAAGCCAAAAAAATCATAACCTCTGACTCAATCTAGAGAAATAATTCTTTAGGGAAAAAAAATTTTTTTATAATTTGTAGTAATGTTATTTGGGAATCTAACTGTAATAAGGAAAAAAAGAACAAAAATCTAATAACTAAAACAGGGAACTGACTAAATTACATATAGATCATATCCAGTAAATGTCATATATTCTTTAATATGAAATAATCCTCCAAACTGTAATATATGTAAACTGCATTTGTTGTTAAAAGTGGTGAAGGAATAATGCTAAACCCTATGTTTGCTGTAATTGCAGCCATGAAAAAATGTGCATTCTTGTTTTTTTAAAAAAAGATTATGCAAATGAAGACAGCTATGTTAGGGTGCTCAAAATAGAAATGATTTTTTTTGTTAATGTCAGCATTTAATAATGCCATCATTTTCCAATCCCAATCTCTGGAGAAAACTTTGGCAATATCTTTTTCAGTCTTAGAAGACGGCACCTAGCAAGCAGAACCAGGTTAATTTGGGTAAGAGCTGAAGAATATGAATTGTGGGCTGAGCTAGAAATAACATTGTCATAGCAACCTCCAAAGATTTCATAGGAAACGCTTGGCTTGGATTTCTTTTTTTTAAGGAATGTGACTAACAAGATCTCGTTTGAAACACTTCTGATGTAGTGAGGGATAAGATACAATAAGTTTGGTAGAAAATCCCATGGACGGAGGAGCCTGGTAGGCTGCAGTCCATGGGGTCGCGAAGAGTCAGACATGACTGAGCGACTTCACTTTCGCTTTTCACTTTCATGCATTGGAGAAGGAAATGGCAACCCACTCCAGTGTTTTTGCCTGGAGAATCCCAGGGACGGGGGAGCCTGGTGGGCTGCCGTCTCTGGGGTCGCACAGAGTCAGACACGACTGAAGCGACTTAGCAGCAGCAGCAGCAACCTTGAGGTCAGAAGTGAGACTCCCTTTAGTGTAGGCTTAGCACATTTTATTTGTTGATTAATGTTCAGTGATTTAACACTTAATGTGATGCCAATCTGCCTTTCCTGCACATAACAGTATTTATTTAATAATAAGCTTTTAATAATATAATAATTCTATAATGATAATAAGGGTTTTTATAAGTTAAAGAGTTCAATTCTCCTTATCCAGAGACATTTAATGTATTTTTCTGACTCTTTGTTGTTGTTTAGTCACTAACCTGTGTCCGATTCTCTGTGACCCCATGGACTATAGCCTGCCAGGCTCCTCTGTTCATGGGATTCTCCAAGCAAGAAAACTGGAGGGATTCTCCAGGCAAGAATACTGGAGTGGGTTGCCATTCCCTTCTCCAGGAGATTTCCCCAACCCAGGAATTGAACCTCTGTCTCCTGTATTGGCAGGCAGATTCTTTACCGCTAAGCCTCCAGGAAAGCCCTTCTGATTCTTTATAAAGACTCAGTTTTCTGTTCTAAGCGTTTTTCTGGGATAATATGTATAACCTCCTGAAACAGATGCCTGTAGAAATTGTGGTAGCATCAATGGGGAAATCATTGTAACTTCTTCCTTGGAAAGGGCATATTCCATCAGTCTCATTGCCTCATTTGTTAAGCTGAATTGCCATCCTAAGTGACAAATCTTCTCAGTGTCCAAAATTCCTGCAAGAATTTATGTGTTAACCCTTTTCTCTCTGAGTTTAGATCAGAAGTGTCTCTTAGATTATTTTATAAATCCCATGTTTCCTATAGTTTTCAAAAGCTGGTCCAGCCCACTGGCCGTGCAATTGCTCTCTTTATACAATGAAAGTTTCCTGAAGCAAATAAAATATGTGGCTTTGTATAATATAGCAACTAATGTTCTATTGATCTTGCTAAAACTTTGAGTGGTTTCTTGACTGCATTCAGAAAATCTGCTTCTGATAACATAATCCTGTGGTATCAACTTTGTTATCTTGCACAGATAAGCAGTCCTGATATAGGGCCACATGGTTAAGGAGGAAGACACTGTCAGTAATTACATTTAAGAGGAAACTTCTAGTTAGTAATGTTTTTTCCAGTTTAAGGTAGATTTTTATAGATACGGGTTTATTATAAAGAGCAGTATGTACAAAATATAGTATTTATATAACACATACAAATTTTTGACTCTTAACTTTCCGTGTAACATTAAAAACAAAACCAACAAAGCACAGTCAAATGACCTATTACCTCAAAATAAGGAGCCATGCAGCAGCATCAGTGTAATGAGTTAAGCCATATGAACAAGGAGTAGGGCCAAATTTGAAACCCCTACAGTTCAGGATCCATCGTGGAAACTAGCACCTGATCACCCTTTTACAAGTAACCCACTTAGTATGTTTTTCTGAAGCAAATGGTAAAACTAACCTTTTTTAACCATCTGCTAAGGACAGAGATCATGTTATAAATCAAATGGAACTTTGATTTCTATTTCCATTTCTAAGCATTTGACTGCAAATGAAACCTCAGATTCTTAAAGAATTCTGTCTTCTATGTGAATGGGATCTTTCCACTCATTCATTCAACATTTACTGAGCTGATACTTCATATAAAAGACTGCATGAGTGGGTTAAAAAATATTTGAGGAAATTACTGTCTGGTTATCATACAGCTGATCTTCATTCATACTGAAGTTTTGAATCAGAAAAAAAGAGTTGAACCAGTATTTGTTAAGTTTTACACATAAATAGTCCTAGAGAGCATAGAAGAAAAGACGACTTTTTCCATTGGAAAAAATATGACTTTTCTGAATAAATTAATATATATCTTAATCATTTATATTTCAAATGAGGGGAAAGTTTAACAGATGTTTTTCTGTGAACCCCTACTGCTTTGAGGCATACAAAAATTTGTTGCTAATTTGAGACTTTTCCTTTTTAAAGTCATATGCTAAATTGAGCAATTAATAACTTGAGGAAACTGACTGACATGGACTACCTAGGAAGTTGTTTGCACTAATTTGATTTATACCTCTGCCCTAATCACTTGTAAAACTCAGCTAGACAGTAAAAAGTCCTCTACTTTCAAACCTCATGATGAAGTTTTCCAAGTTAATTAGAATTGGTTTCAAACATGATGAACCGATGGAGATCACCTAAATTTAGTTTCTCTGTATAGTCACATACAAAAGAATGATATTAGACCACTATCGTATACCATACATAGATATCAACTCAAAATGGATTAAAGACTCCAGGGTAGACCTGAAACTGTAAAACTCTTAGAAGAAAATATAGGCAGTACTTACTTTGACTTTGATTTTAGAAATATCTTTCTGGATATTGCTCCTCAAGCCAGGGAATGAAAGCAAAACTAAATAAATGGGACTATTATCAAACTATAAAGCTTCTATACAACAAAGGAGACATCAACAAAATGAAAACTTATCAAATGGGAGGAGATATTTACAAATCATTTTTTCTAAATATCCAAAATATATAAAGAATTCATACAGCTCAAAAACAAAACAGCAAATATATTAAAAAATGATTAGAGAAGCTGAATAGATGTTTTTCCAAAGAAGGCATATATATGACCAACAAGCATGTGAAAAATGTTCAACATCACTAATTATCAGGAAAATGTAGATCAGGACCACAGAGAGGTATCACTTCAAACTCATTAGAATGGCTGTTATCAAAAAGACAAAAATAGCAGGTGTTGGAGAGAAAATGAAGAAAAGGGAACTCTTGTGTCCTTTTGATGAGAATGTAAATTAATGTAGCTACTATGGTAAATGACAATGGAGATTCCTCAAAAAATTGAAACTATCATGATTCAGCTATCCACTTGTAGACAGCATGGATGGACCATATATGTTAAATAGAATGAATCTCAGATGGAAAAAGACCAATATCTTATTATTTCACTTATATGTAGCATATAAAAACAAGTGAAACAAACAAAACAAATGAACAAGCCAAAATGAGACAAACAAGTAGATACAGATAACAGAGTAGTGATTACCAGAGGGAAGAGAGTGGAGTGAAGGCCAGATGGGCAAAGGGGGTAAAAATATGACAGACAAAAAGTGGACTTTAATAGTGAGCACAGTATAGTGTATATGAATGTCAAAATTTAATATTGTACACATGAAATATGTCATAAACCAATAAAATATAATCATTAAATAAATTTCTTTATCTTATGAAATAGCAACATACTTTGTCTAATTTATTTAGCTTCAGAATTTTCATTTGTACAGACTGAACCAGAAGTACCTTCATTGGTCTACTTGTTTTCTAAAATTCTAAGACTAAATTGTTTTACAGTGACTTCATAAAATATTGATAAAGTGTTTTCATAATCGTGAAAATATTATGAAAAATATTATGATAAATAACTGTAAGTAAATATTTAGGTAAATGTGTAATAGCTGCATTTTCTCAAACTGATAAGTATTTTTTCTAAATGTATATTTCAAGAAGAATTAAGCTACACAGATACAATATTTACTAATCTTTCTCAAATGATATGAACTTAATATAGGAACCTCTAATATATTAATACCTTCATAATAGAATTCAAATTTTCTCAGCAGAAAATGATCAAGGCATATGTGAATGATTTTTTTTCCCTATATTCCTGTTGGATTTGTTATGATCTCATTGTATATCATTTAAAGTGTGCTCTTAAGCATTTGCCAATTAAAGAAACTCTATATAAAGACTCAAAGACTCCATCTGGGTTTGCTGAGTTTGCACAGTGTTAATAGAACCGTGTCTCACTGCAATCTATTGTGTTATAGGAATTTTTTTCACAGTGCTAAGTCACTTCAGTTGTGGCCAACTCTTTGTGCCCTATGGACTGTAAGGCACCAGGCTCCTCTGTCCATGGGATTCTCCTGGCAAAAATACTGGAGTTGGTTTCCATGCCCTCCTCCAGGGGATCTTCCCTACCAAGGATCGAACCTGTGTCTCTTATGTCTCCTGCATTGGCAGGTAGGTTCTTTACCATAGCACCACTTGGGAATCCCTTTTTTGCACACTCAGCTCTTAAACGAAGAGCTTCCAGGTGGCTCAGATGGTAAAGAGTCTGCTTGCAATGCAGGAGACCCAGGTTTGATCCCTGGGTTGGGAAAATTCCCTTGGAGAAGGGAATGGCTACCCACTCCAGTATTCTTGCCTGGAGAATTCCATGGACAGAGGAGCCTGGAAGCTCTTAAACTAATTTGTTTTGGATTCTGGGCAAATTACTTGGTACCTTGGTTAAGTGAGCTTTTGAAAAATATTTCATGTGTAGAGTCACTTCACATTGAGCTAATAGTTATGTGTTTGCTAAGTATTTTATGAGGAGAAAAGAGCAAAGAAAGCTAGATTTTCTTAAAAACACCGAACTGTAATGTGTATGTAAAGACTGGGTAATTACTGGGCAGAAACAGGGTTGCCAATAAAGTCAAATATATGCAACTACCTTCTTTTGCTGAAAATCTGTCCTAGTTTCATGTTAAATTTTATATTAAAATGATACTGCACTTTCCTATAATGATATTATTATAACACAGAGGATATATTTCTGACCAAAGACTCTACATCCACAATATATGATAAAAGCAAAGGTGTGATTATTATCTACTATTATCTACTATTATTATTTACTCATTTAAATAGTAAGATATATTCTAAACCTTATAATGGACAAATATATGAAGTGTAAGGTGGTTATATGTGTCTCTAGTTTATTTTTTAAAGGCATATATCATAATGTTCAAACCATATTTCTAGTATATCATAAAGTATAGCTACATAAAATGAACACATTAACTTTAATTACCACTTATTTACACTAATAGAAGTCTGTTCCCCAACAGGAAAGATCTACATATGTATATGTGTTTGCGTGAGTTAAATCACTGACATCTTTTTAAAAACTGTCCAAGAAAGTTTAAAGTAATGAATTTTCATGTACCATGAGGAGGTAATCAAAATCATTCTCCCATATTTCCTTAATTCTTAGGTGCCATATGTTGTATATGTCCTTAAGTTAGTAAACTTGTTTTTGGAAAGAGAAAAAGCAAGTACAGCAACCGTGCACATTAGAAGGAAGATTCTGGTCTTTTAAATTTTATAATGAAAAAGAGGTATGAAAATGGAATACATTTTTTATTTACCTTAGAATTAAATTTGAATTTAAGATTAATTTCTACAATGTGTGTGTTAGTCGCTCAGTTGTATCCAACTATTTGCAATCCTATGGACTGTAGCCTGCCATGCTCCCTTGTCCATGAAGTGTTCTCCAGGCAAGAATAATGGAGTGGGTAGCCCTTTCCTTCTCCAGGAGATCTTCCCAACACAGCAGTTTAACCTGTGTCTCCTGCATTGCAGTCAGATTCTTTACCATCTGAACCACAGGGAACCTTGTTATGCAGTCTTTCTTGAAGAAATTTGTAATTTGCTATGAGTGATTTAGAAACTTCCAGATTTCCATTCATTTTTGAAATTTGATATTTTGGCTAGATCCAATTATTTGTGGCCTACCTGGTGGCTCAGTGGTAAAGAATCTGTCTGTCAGTTCAGGAGATGTGGTTTGACCCTGGGTCAGGAAGATCCCCTGGAGAAGGAAATGGCAACCCACTCCAGTATTCTTGCCTGGGAAATCTCATGGACAGAGGAGTCTGGTACATTATAGTCCATGGGGTCACAAAAGAATCAGACACAACTTAGCAACTAAATACAAAAATAGGCAATTATTTGAAATCCTCTCTCAATCTAGACTGCCCATTAGGCCAGTGCCTGAGTTGATCCTCTAGAGAGCTTCATGGAGAGGATAGTAAGGAGAGCACTTATTGAGTAACTTATAGATGGTTAACATCATTAGGAATTGCTCCCAATTTTATTCATGATTCTGAACCCTTGAAATCATCGAAATACCAAAAGAATGAGTATAAAACTATTAGGAAGAGTCAGTACTTGAGCCTACTCTCACAGTCTCTTTGAGGCAAAGGCACATTCTGTGCAGAAGTGTAAATAAATATATTTTTGGAAAAATAATTCTAGTACAGTTAGAAGTTGGTGAACTCTGAAGTTTCTTTTATACTGGTGAACGAGTTTAGAGTCATTGGAAACATTTCCCTCTAGACATTGATTTGATGAACTTATTTTAATCAGCAGTTACAAAAGTTGATCCAAGTGCTAGACAGTAGTGAGTAGGTTACTGGGCAAACATTGTTTCTTTCTCCTTGTACAAAACCTGGATGCATCTTATCAAAAGACAGAAGTAACCAGGCAAAAGAGACATTTATTCAAAACTATTGCAATTGGAGAGAGATTGAACTCAACTCTGCTAAAACAAAAGCCTGGAGGAGTACCTGGAGAACCTTCTAAAACTTTTGAAGGCGGTGTCAACACAAGGAGACTCTGTCTCTTGTAGCACCATCAGCTCTGCACATCATAGTTGGATGGATACTGTGATAACATCAGAAGGGCTCTTCTCTTATACTTAGGACGTTCTCTGAAATATCTTTGTTTCTTTGCTTTATCACCAAAATGATTGTTTAAAGGAACATCCTTTTTTCTTTTTTTTCAGATACACACAGGGAATGCTATTTATTAACTCTCGCTATGTGCTAGAGTTATGCTGACAGTCCTCTTATATTATATTTCCCTATGTATCAGACAGGAAATGTTAAGACTTCTGATATTGGTCCCATCTGGTTAAATAGACTGTTTAAAGGAAGATATTCCTGAACTGGGAAGGGATGTCTGGGACAAGAGCAAGCCTGATGGAGACAATTTAATCAACCATTTAGTCTTATTTGGAAGTCTGATAAATTAAAATACCCATGTCTGGCTTATATGGAACTTATTTTTCAACATAATATGGCTTGTCTATTTTTCATAAGAATTTGGGATGAAAAGGAAAAAATAATTTAATCTAGTCAATAAAAAAATACTGATGATCCTCATATTTCTTTGAAATGCTTTGGTAAATTTCTTGACTTGTCATCTGACTGATTTTTACCCTTTTCTAGGAAAAAAGCTTACTGTGAGGAAGTAAGACTTAGAGCTTTTCCAGTGCATTCTTGGTATTCTTCCAACTCTTCTGGAAAACATCATTCTATCACATACTCCTATAGAACTGTCAGCTGAAATGAAAAACTCTCTTACACAGCTTCTGAGACAAACATATCAGGATATTCTTAAAGAGACCATATCCAAAAGGCATATTTAAAATAATTAGCCCATCATCATGCCCTGACAAGACTGCAAGGTTGCTTAGCAACAGAATCAGGCATGCTTAACAGGAACGTGGATGGAAACAATGGAGAAAAGTGATCGAGATCTTATAAAGGCAAATTCTTTGAATTAAATCTTCATGAAAAGATATCATGGAGAGAATGAGTTTTTTAACCTAAGAATTGTTTCCTGAGATTGGTACAACATTATTTCATAGCTAAACATCAACTACTTTCCATAGAGTAGTTAGAACAATGGTACTTTAAGTCTTTATGTAATTTAGGGCACTTAAAAAACAGTATTTATCAGTGTTAGCTTAAAAATGCAAAATATTTCTATGCTGTCCCATTTTCTTTAAAGCTATAGAGATATAAAGAAGCAAAGATACTTACAAAATATATACTTCAAATATATTTGATTAATGGTGTGTTTTATTTTATGTCATCATACATAGTTCAACTATAAAAAGCAAAGCTATATTCTTTTAAATTTGAACAACATATAAATATATATATGTGTAAATATGTATACATGCATACACACAAACATGCATTGTCTATCTATCTAGTACCCATTTCTAGTAAAAAAAAAAAAAGAAAAAGAATGAATGAAAGAAAAATCCTACAAAGCATTATCTCTTTGGGATTCCAAGACTGACTAATTTTTGACTAGTTTGACTGAATCGGCTGATTTTATACTACAATACCTGAAAAAAGCACTGACTTGCTGCTGCTAGTAAATGGAAACAAATCCAACACATATGGGTTCTCTTGATGTAACATGTAAACACCTAAGAAGCTCAGTCAAAGAACAAGCTCAACATCTTGGCAGAAAACCTCTACTCTGACCCTAGTCTCATCTCTGGCTTGGACAATTCACTTAACTACCATACACCTCATATTCCTCGTGTATAAAATGAGACCTCCAGATTATTTCCACATTAAAACTCCTAAAGCTCATGGCCATCAACTCTAAGTAGCATCATTCATTTTACTCATGGCGAAATTGGTTGTTTTACTGAATTGGTTATTGGACTACTGTCTTTATGTAAGTATTACAAGTAGCAGGCTTGTTCACCAATACATTCAAGTATCAGACAGAAGATTTTCAATACTGGCTTGCTTTTGCTGTTTTTCTCTTTGTGCCTGATTACATGTTGCTGAACTGCTTTTTAATTTCTGGAAGCTAAAAACAGGCAGGTGCAGATATCATATGGGCAGCCCTTTGTTTCTCCAGCCATTCTGTTTTGAAAACAGCTGGCTTTTTTGCATAGCGTTCAGAAGAGGGTTAGATGAGCAGATCTGTTTTCCTTTTCTTGAGAAGTTTTGTAACAGCACCAAAAGGTCATCCTTAAAATGTCAGACAAGATCAACAACAAAATCTTGGAAAACAGCCAGCCCATCAAGGAAACAAACCCAAAGTACTATTTACAGATGCTAACTATAAATAAGCAATAGAACCCTAGAGTGGAGGGAGAGCAGGGGAGAAAAATACTTTGTAGCATAGCAAAGAAATACTCTCAAGAGATGCCTCATGGCATTGAACCGTTGGGAACCAGTAGCAGCAAACAGACCTGGCCCCTAGCAATTGGTAAAGGGCTCATTCATCAGGAAGTTGGAAGAAGTCTAAGCTCATGAGTCAGAGAAGCAGAATCATGAGCCACAACCCACACTGGGTGCTGTATGCTATTGTTAAAACAAAGAAAAGTTAATGTAAATATTTTAATTGCAAGGAAGTGAAAAGGTGGCTTTTTAATACCACTAGTTGATGCCAGGCCAGATTTTTGATTATGCAATGAAAGATGTAGCCCTATAGCCCTGACAGACGAGTAGTAGAGAAAATGCTGTTTTCTTCCCACAAAAATACCACTTCTCCTACTAACAATTCCAAAACGGAGAAAAAGCCTTTAACAGAGAACACATTAAAGGAGAGTCGCAGATAGTTAAATCCAGAGGCTTAATATTAATGAAAGAAGCAAGTAGGTTTAGGAAGAGCAAAAGCTACAGAAAATGGTTAAAGTTTTGCACTTTTAGTTGATGTTTTTAAAATTATGAACAGAAATGGAGAATTCTCTGCCATTTGTGTTATATCCATGATTCATTAGAAGTTTACTAGGATGAAAAGTAACTTGCTGGCAAATGTGGAAACTAACACTGAAGCCATAGTATAAGCCAGAGACATATTTGTAGCAAAGGATTTCAAAGCTTTGACATGGTTGACACCAGAAAAATATTATAGCTATACTTAATATTAGATTTTTAAATATTAAATGTATATTCAGGAGAAATAGTCAATAAACTGTACATAATATATTACAGTAGTAAATGTTAGGTTCTTTTCAATGAATACTGTATGGTCTTTTTGCAATCTTTTTAAAGAGACTTGTTTTAAATAAACATTGTTTCAAATTTGGGGAATGAGAAGTTTAAAATAAGATGAACCAGATTTCTACAGTCCATTTTCAGATGTTCAAAGTGAGCAGGCTACTAAATGGAGAGTGGCGGAGGCCATGTGCTAATCTGTGCATTCCTTGCTCTGTTTTAATTTTATATCAATACATCTATAATAGGCAGGGGTACAAATCCACTCATTTTTACACTTTTCAGGCAAACTGATACACAGGAATAACAGTCACCTTCAGAACTTTCTTTTCCACCTGATTAGAATAGACCTTAGGCAAAACTGTGATGTTTGCTTGTTTCATCATGCTCCACTTTCCAAGTTTCCCCTGTGAGTCTATTTGTTACTCTGTCCTCTTTGTTTCCTAATACCCTCTGTGGAACTCTCATGCCCTCAGGTCCTCATTCCTCCTCCACAGCATCAAAATTAGCTTTTGAATCATTCAGGTTGAGGTAAAAGTGACCAAGGCCTTAAAGCACCACCAGTATTTTAATTTCAATGGGAAAGAAAGATTGAGGGTAAAGGGGTGAGATTCAGAGACAGAGGGATGAGAGTTGACTGCCAACCATCAGTTAGTAGATGGGAAGACATTTTTAGACATCAGAACTTTTCTGCTTCTCCAATCATAATACTAATTCTGCAAGCTATATAGTTGGAGAGATGTAATCATAGGAAAGGCTCAAGATACCAAAAAAGAGAAATAA
The DNA here is from genome assembly GCA_006410875.1 of Neotragus pygmaeus. NCBI lineage: Eukaryota > Metazoa > Chordata > Mammalia > Artiodactyla > Bovidae > Neotragus > Neotragus pygmaeus. Next base: position 2,134,482 of record SJYV01055231.1, on the reverse strand, counting down.
AACTGTTTCTTCTTAGTTCATAAATAGGCTATAGGTCTACTGAAGAAAACATTAAAATTGCCCTGTTTCCTGAGCCTCAAAACCAGCCAGCAGGGCAAAGGAGTTGAACAATGTGGCATTCGTGTTGGTTAATGGCATAGAAAATTCAGTGTGGAATTACAGATGCTAAAGCAGATATCAGGATGTTATTCACATGTATGCGTCCATTGTGTATATATATGGAAGCCACCTCTGTCATCTAGGAAAAGCCATTTAAACCTTTCAAAGTTATTAATTCATTGAGGAGAAACAATTAGCTACAACATCATTTTATTGCTAAATTGGGTCATACTTGAAGTATGAATCAATAACAATGATTTCCTTGAAAGGTCTCTTAAGGCTATTGATTTTTTTATGGCACTGGTGTGGAAGGGGGTTGCTCTGAAAGAACACAACAGGTAATACTATCTTTCAACAATTTTGGCAGTACTAATTGAGCAAAAACTATAATATGATAGAAAGCACAGTTAGTTTTCTTTGTCTTGTATACAAAGTTAAAAGGTAGAAAACCCTTGTATTTTATATTTAGTAGTTACGTAAATTGAAACAAACTCATCATATTACCCATTATGGTTATTGTTACCCCCAAAAAAATTTACTTTGAAAATGATTCCTGAATATGGATACATTTTGTATTCAGAATCATGGGGAAAAAAAAGCCTCCATTTAACTTATGTGGGTGAATCCCATAGTTATTGATCATTAATGAGGGAAAGCCAACTAATTTTCTTTCATTGTTTTCCATTTTTTAACAAAAGAGGGATTTTATTGCTCAGTGCAAGGAACTATAGCAATTATTTTATAATAATTAAACATAGTATGGCAGAAAGTGAAGAGGAACTAAAAAGCCTCTTGATGAAAGTGAAAGAGGAGAGTGAAAAAGTTGGCTTAAAGCTCAACATTCAGAAGACTAAGATCATGGCATCTTGTCACTTCATGGCAAATAGATGGGGAAACAGTGTCAGACTTTATCTTGGGGGGCTCGAAAATCACTGAAGATGGTGATCACAGCCATGAAACTAAAAGATGCTTATTCCTTGGAAGGAAAGTTATGACCACCCTAGATAGCCTGTTGAAAAGCAGAGACATTACTTTGCCAACAAAGGTCCGTTTGGTCAAGACTATGGTTTTTCCAGTGGTCATGTATGGATGTGAGAGTCGGACTATGAAGAAAGCTGAGCACCGAAGAATTGATGCTTTTGAACTGTGGTGTTGGAGAAGCCTCTTGAGAGTCCCTTGAACTGCAAGGAGATCCAGCCAATCCATTCTAAAGGATATCAGTCCTGGGTGTTCTTTGGAAGGACTGATGTTAAAACTGAAACTCCAGTATTTTGGCCACCTCATGCAAAGAATTGACTCATTGGAAAAGATTCTGATTCTGGGAGGGATTGGGGGCAGGAGGAAAAGGGGACAACAGAGGATGAGATGGCTGGATGGCATCACCGACTCGATGGACGTGAGTTTGAGTGAACTCCGGGAGTTGGTGATGGACAGGGAGGCCTGGTGTGCTGCAATTCATGGGGTTGCAAAGAATCGGACATGACTGAGCAACTGAACTGAACTGAACTGATACACAGTATAATCTATAAAAATATCAAATCACTGAGTTGTGCTCTTGAATCTTTTGTAAATCATATATACTTCAGTAGAAAAGGGGGATTTTGTTTTTCTTATCAGATGTTCTTTTCTTTGTTAGAAGTGAGGAAAACAGCACTGATCTAAAGAAGTCAGTTTCTTGATTTGCCTGATGATTGTGAATACAAATAGGCGTGTTCTCTATAGAACAGTAGCTCTTAACCAAAGAGAAGTCTGGCTCTGACATATTTTACAAAGAAAAGTGTGACAAGATATAGCAATCCTTTTAAATATTTTTTAAGTTTAAATAATTAGTGTACTCTGCATGAATTTTATCTTTCAACTAAATCGTTCTACTCTGGAATTTATGATGTGTGATCNAGTGACTGAACTGAACCGAACTGATCTATATTAAGCTACTTTAATGTTTTGAAAGATTCCTGATTTGATAAACAGCCAGTCAGAACCGCCACTTTCAGTGTCCCTGAATGTTTTTCATTTTTTCCATAGAGGACCTAAGAGGAAAAAAAAGTCCATGTAGAACACAGGCAGTGTTGGTCAACTTCCTAACAAAAGGTCTATAGTATCAAGAACTATGGATTAGCCTTTACAATACAACAGACAATGATTGCAATATCAAAAAAATATTTCACATTTCTTTCTGACAACGCAGGAATTATCATCTTCTCATGAAAAAAGAAAGGAAAGAAAAATAGCACCAATAAAGGTCGTGCTAAATCCCTTTCTGCTCTCTAAGTTAACAGAACTAATAAACATGATGCTAAAATGGGATGACGTTAGGAGATATCGGTGGGTGATGTTTATTCAAGTGCCGTACTACTTGTCTCCCCTGTGACTTTTGGTAACTTGAGGATGATCAGATATCCAAAGTGACTGCTAACTAGAGTAGTCTGTGTCTTCTTTTAATTATATAAAGGACCAATGGGCAAATGTTTCTGAAAGCAGGGTATAACTTTCCAGTGTATCCTAGGTCAACGTAAGTTGACATATCAGACTTATAACATGGTTGAAGCTGAAAGTGTTAGTTGCTCAGTTGTGTCTGACTCTTTGTGACCCTCATGAACTGTAGCGCACCAGGCTCTTCTGTCCATGGAATTCTCCAAACAAGAATACTGGGGTGGTTAGGAATTCCCTTCTCTGGGGGATTTTCCAAACCCAGATATCGAACACAGGTCTCTTGCATTGCAAACAGATTTGTTACTGTCTGAGATGCCAGGGAAGCCCTTAACATAGTTGACATTCTAGTAAAAATGAAATAAGTATTAATAAATAAAGGAATTTTGAGATTGATGTTCAGAGACTTCTTTTAATGAGCACAAACAAAATATGTAAATTCCTAAAAAGTGTACACTCGGTGTTAAACATAATACCCTAGGTTCACATTGATTTCTTAGCTTTTATAGATGAATTATTTTTTTAATTGGTGGCTATTAAAATAACTCACACAATTTTAACAATTTTATAGAGTAGGAAACAAAGTTTTATTACTTAATAATATATAATTAACATGTCCCATTTTTCATAAGTCAATAGCTTTCTCTCTTTGATCATAAGCATATCATTGAGCTGTAAAAAAGAAATAAATATACACAAAAGAGACAGATAGTGTCTCTCCATTACGTTCTAGAATAAATAANTTAATTGGTGGCTATTAAAATAACTCACACAATTTTAACAATTTTATAGAGTAGGAAACAAAGTTTTATTACTTAATAATATATAATTAACATGTCCCATTTTTCATAAGTCAATAGCTTTCTCTCTTTGATCATAAGCATATCATTGAGCTGTAAAAAAGAAATAAATATACACAAAAGAGACAGATAGTGTCTCTCCATTACGTTCTAGAATAAATAACTTCAATTAAAAAAAATTATTCTTCAAGATAATAGTGTTCCTTCAACAGATATCTATTGAGAAGCAAACACCCTAACCATCTTTTAAGACCTGGGTTCAGTCCCTGGGTTGAGAGGGTCCCCTGGAAAAGGTAAAGGCTACCCACTCCAATATTCTGCAGAATCCCATGTATAGTCCATGGNAGTGTCTCTCCATTACGTTCTAGAATAAATAACTTCAATTAAAAAAAATTATTCTTCAAGATAATAGTGTTCCTTCAACAGATATCTATTGAGAAGCAAACACCCTAACCATCTTTTAAGACCTGGGTTCAGTCCCTGGGTTGAGAGGGTCCCCTGGAAAAGGTAAAGGCTACCCACTCCAATATTCTGCAGAATCCCATGTATAGTCCATGGGATTGCAGAGTCAGACATGACTGAGCAACTTTCACTTTCACATAGAGCTTTGTTTCAGTGTCCAGCTATGTCACGTTATCTCATTTTACTACTTTTATTCAAGGAAGTAAAAGAAATATGATTAATTCCAAAGACTGTGTCACCTCCTTTGGTTAGTAACATTCTTATTTATTTGGTTTATCCTCCTAATATTATAATTATGTGATAAACCCCAAAGCTACTGGGACAAAGAAGAAAGGAAGGAAGGAAAGAAAACACAACTACAGAAACACAGTAAGAAACGGATCTATTTCTTGTAATTATATAAATTAGTGAAATAAACAGAATTGAGAATTTGGGGAGAACAGTATAATTATATCTGATTCTAATAAATAGATATCAAACATAACTTTCAAAAAAAGAAGTAAGGCACACAGGATTTTGTAGAGGACAGGGACATGCAGGTTAATATAAGAATTACCAAATTGATAGGTTAGCAGGAAAACACTGGAATATATACATTGATTTCAGAAAACAAATAGGAATTCCATCAAGAAAACACTTGCAGACAAAATGGTATCGCGGTGATAAGATTCTAACATAACTGAAAGTTTTCAGGTAGTGTAATATTTGTGTATTCTCGTTGGGTACACTGGGACAGTTCTCCAGTGCCATCTTCCCAAAGAAGCTGTTCTGAAGAAGAATAAATTCATTTTTTGTTTTTATAAGTTAGATAGGATCTTATATTCTGCAGCTAAGATCTCTGAATGAAACAAGGGTCATCCTGTATTTATCATTATCCATGAAGAGAACTTCCTAATTTCCTGTTCATGAACCAGGGGTACAAATTTTTAATTCATTTTGAACTAACCTTTCTTCTCCCTCTTTGTCAACAATGGCTGTGGCTCAGCCCCACATTCCTTTTTCCATTCCTCATTCCAGCTATCCACACTATAGAAGTTTCAGTTTTCAAACCTGATATTGTTGGTGTAACTTGTGTTAGAAAGTTCTACTGTAAAGTCAGAGGAAGGACAGAAGAAAACCTATAGCCACCCAAGTTTTTTTAAAAAAAGCAAAAAAAAGATAATTATTAGCTATTTTGTTTACAGGTTAACATATTGAGTTATATTGAACTAAACAGCACTTTGGAATTCAACCAGGGAAGTAAATATACACACAAATACATATGTTCAGTTCAGTTCAATCACTCAGTCGTGTCCGACTCTTTGCNCCCCTTTAGGTTGTCACATAGCACCAGCACCAGACTGGGCTCCCTATGTTATGTAACAACTTCCCACTAGCTGTTTTACACATGGTAGTATATATATGTCAATGCTACTTTTTCAGTTCTCACCCTCTCCTTCCCCTTCTGTGTCCACAAGACCATCATCTACATCTGTGTCTCTATTTCTTGCCTGTAAATGGTTCATTGTACCATTTATCTAGATTCCATATATATGCATTAATATATGATATTTGATTTTGCCTTTCTGACTTACTTCGCTCTATATAACAGGCTCTAGGTTAAATTCTAATTCTAAACTATTATTGTTTCATAAACTAGGAGAAAATTGTTCTTATAAGAAGCAGGAGAGGCTGGCAGGGATGATAGATTTTCCACTCTTTCTATTTTTTGTGAGCCTAATTACTATTGTTGACCAATTAATGGCAACAAACTGACAAAATTTTCCTGACTACTAATTAATTAGCTCTAATTTCACTAGTTTTGTTACTGCTAAGGCTTCTACTATTTCTGTATGTGAGTATCTTCTTACCCTACTCATCCTATTTTCCTCTTCAAACTTCCTCACATGTGGAGAACCCAGTTCATTGACTTGAGTCAGATGATACCTATAATAAGAGAAAAAACAAAGAAGAATTAATATAATGCCAACTAGTATAACTATTAAGTAGAAGTTATGTTTTGAGGGTTTTAAACAAAAGAGGGGTAGAAATGATAATAGTTTAATTTTAGGAAAATTGTAGTATACAAATAGAACACAAAATGACACCACAGATAATTTTCCAGGAATTTAAAGTATTTGATATACATCCAATGTGTGCCTATGGATGGTGAGCAACTAGCTGTAAAAGAGAATCACATAGTTACATTTCTGGACAAATCAGGTTATCTAAAAGATGTAATAATGGCACAGTTTACCTCAATAATTTCTTAGGCATTCTTTGTTGATTCTGCTGGAGGTTACACAAGACTATCTGAGTAAAAGCTTTACAATGACTTCAGCATTGTGGGACAGGGACACAGTAAGAACTAAAGGCAGGGAAGGAAATGCATAAGTAAGAAGGAAAAAGAAAGAGCTCAAAGATGTCTTACTTGGCTATCAGGTGGTAAGAGAGTTCGTTTTGCTTTCTCTTAATCTTCATAATATTCTTGTCAGAATGATATTAACATACACATTTTTTAGACCAGCAACCTTTAACCATAGATTGCACTTGATTGTCTGCCAGGTTTTCAAGTCTGCGATGGGGACAGTAAAGTCAGAAATTTCAATCCAAGTCAAATCAAGACCTAGTAGAGATACCATTATGGAATCATATAGCTTAGACTCACATCTGACCACATTAAAATGTTTATTCTTCTACAGAATGATAGCCTATGTTTCAAGAGGAATGATCATTCTTGCCCCTGTAACAATTTCTCTGAGTTTTTTGTGCCAACTAAAGACTTTGATTGATTTTCAAATTAGCAAGGCCCTGGAATTACATGAATATGAGTAGTTATCTACCTATCTAATTATTTTTAGAGAAGGGATGCAGAGCTGTTATCAGATTCTCAGAACTCGAACTATCTAATAGTTTACATTAAATGAGGTATTTAATTCTCCTTCTGGATTCAAGCATTATAATTATTTTTAATCCTTATCATGGTCCTTGAAATAGCTATTATCTCTAATTATCATTAAGGGAACTGAGAAGTAGAGAAGTCTAAGCAAGTGAGAGGGCTGGAATTCAAATCCAGATCAGTTTCACTCTTGAGCATGATGAATTTTATACCCTACACTGCATTCTATACTCTCACTGTAGATAATCAGTAAATGTTAATTTATTTCCTTTACCCCAGTTGGGGACAAATAACACAGGTGTGTAAAAATAATGTAGAATTGTGAAGCAGTTCCTAAACCAATACAGATTAGTTTAAATGTAAATGATATAACAATAATGTTAGTCAGCAGTTACTGAATAATTTATATTGTGCTGAGCTGAGCATGGAAAAAGGAAGAGAGTTCCAGAAAAACATCTATTTCTGCTTTGTTGCCTATGCCAAAGCCTTTGACTGTGTGGATCACAATAAACTGTGGAGAATTCTGAAAGAGATGGGAATACCAGACTACCTGACCTGCCTCTTGAGAAACCTGTATGCAGGTCAGGAAGCAACAGTTAGAACTGGACATGGAACAACAGACTGGTTCCAAATACAAAAAGGAGTACGTCAAGCCTGTATATTGTCACCGTGCTTATTTAACTTATATGCAGAGTACATCATGAGAAATGCTGGGCTGGAAGAAGCACAAGCTGGAATCAAGATTGCCGGGAGAAATATCAAGAACCTCAGATATGCAGATGACACCACCCTTATGGCAGAAAGTGAGGAGGAACTAAAGAGCCTCTTGATGAAAGTGGAAGAGGAGAGTGAAACAGTTGGCCTAAAGCTCAACATTCAGAAAACGAAGATCATGGCATCTGGTCCCATCACTTCATGGGAAATAGATGGGGAAACAGTGGAAACAGTGTCAGACTTTACTTATGGGGGGCTCCAAAATCACTGCAGATGGTGACTGCAGCCATGAAAGTAAAAGACGCTTACTCCTTGGATGGAAAGTTATGACCAACATAGATAGCATATTCAAAAGCAGAGACTTTACTTTGCCAATAAACATCCGTCTAGTCAAGGCTATGGTTTTTCCAGTGGTCATGTATGGATGTGAGAGTTGGACTGTGAAGAA